>CAMZMU010000066.1:4907417-5069827 GCA_947311845.1 Poa pratensis | reverse complement strand
GGTGATACGTCTCAAACGTATCTATAATTTTTGATGTTCCATGCTTGTTTTATACCAATTGCTACATGTTTTGCATCTACTTTATATCACTTTTATACATTTTTTGGGACTAACCTATTAACAAGATGCCGAAGTGCCAGTTCCTGTTTTCTGCGTTTTTGTATTCCAGAAAAGCTAGTCTGGAAATATTCTCGGAATTGGACGAAACTACACGGGGTGCCTATTTTTCCAGAACACACCTGACGGAGCGAAGGAGCAGCAGAGGAGGGCCACCAGGAGGCCACACGCACCTTGGCGCCCTGGGGTGGTGTGGGCCCCTCGGGGTCCGCAGCCGCCGCCCTTTCGCCTACTTATTCCCCCCGACGCGAAAACCCTAAGTACCTGAGCAAATATCCACGAAAAGATCCAGAGACGCCGCCGTCGTCAACCCTAGCTCGGGAGGGTTCAGAACCTCTTCCCGGCACCCTGCCGGAGAGGGGAATCGTCACCGGAGGCTTCTACATCGCCATGCCTGCCTCCGGAGTGATGCGTGAGTAGTTCATCCTTGGACTACGGGTCCATAGCAGTAGCTAGATGGTTGTCTCTCCACTTTGTGCCATCATGTTTAGATCTTGTGAGCTGCCCTACATGATCAAGATCATATTATTGTAATGCTACATGTTGTGTTTGCTGGGATCCGATGAATATTGAATATTATGTCAAGTTGATTATCAATCTATCTTATGTTATTTAAGATCTTGCATGCTTTCCGTTACTCGTAGATGCTTTGGCCAAGTAGATGCTTGTAACTCCAAGAGAGAGTATTTATGCTAGATAGTGGGTTCATGTCTCCGTTTAACCTGGGACAGTGACAGAAAGTTCTAAGGTTGTGGATGTGCTGTTGCCACTAGGGATAACCTAACGATGCTATGTCCACGGGCATATGTGTTTGTTTACATTACGCACTTTACTTAATGCAATTATCCGTTGCTTGCAACTTAATACCAACGGGGGACTCGGATGACAACCCGGCGGTGGATTATTAGTCATAGATGCTGTTGGATAACGGTCTATGTATTATGTCGTAATGCCCAATTAAATATCATAGTAGTCAACATGTCATGTATATGCATTGTCATGCGCTCACTATTCGTCAATTGCCCAGCTGTAATTTGTTCACCCAACATGTTAGTTATCTTTTATGGAGAGACACCACTAGTGAACTGTGGACCCCGGTCCATTCTTTTACACTGATTAAACAACCACAAACTGCAAACTGTTCCTTTTTCATTCTCTGCAATTTAATACTCATTTTCCACACCATACGTTTAATCCTTTGTTTTCAGCAAGCCAGTGAGATTGACAACCTCACTGTTTCGTTGGGGCAAAGTAGTTTGATTGTGTTGTGTGCAGATTCCACGTCAACAGTCCAGACTCCCTGCGACAGCTATTTTTCTGGCGCCGTTGACAACCTTCTGAAGAGTTGCTGCTCCTACTGGTTCGATAACCTTGGTTTCTTTCTGAGGGAAAACTTGCTGCTGACTACATCATACCTTCCTCTTGGGGTCTCCCAACGAACGTGTGTTTCACGTCATCAAGCTATTTTTCTGGCGCCGTTGCCGGGGAGACAGCAGTCTTCTGCAAGGGGAGTTTCACGCTTCCAATCTCTTTACTTTGTTTTTGTCTTGCTTAGTTTATTTTATTTTATCTTGTTTGCTTTCAATTATCAAAAACACAAAAAAATTAGTTACTTGCATCTAGTTTATTTTCTGTTTGGTTTTTATTATTTCATCATGCTTCTCCCTAAGTATACTTTAAAAGAAATATCTGTGGGTAGTGGGTCTATCATTGGAAGAGATAACATTGAGGAATTCTTAATCATGTTAGTATGGTTAAAGATTTTGAAGATAGATCCTTGGTAGAACTTGCTCCAAATTATGAAATTGCTACAGCTTCTCTAGTTCACATGTTGGAAGCTCGGTTTGTCAACTTAGTCCCATAATGCAGCACATGTTTCTAAAACTCCATGATACGGAAGATGGTGAAAAGAAAGATTTTGTTTTAGAAACCCTACTTAAAGAATTTGGTGATGTTGCTAGGGAAGCTAGAAAAGTTTTTATTAAATACAAGATGCTTGGTTATTGTATTGACGTTGTTAATACACTTGAAAAACTTGAAAAAGAGAGGCTCAAGTACACTAAGGAAACTAATGGTGAGGGGGAAGTTAAAATACCAATACCTTTTAAGCTTATAGGAATGCAGGAGGCACTAGAAAAGAATTTTGATTGGATTGTTCCTGAGAACCCATTTGATGAAAATGATGAGCCTAGAGGTATTGAGAAAGGGAATTCCGAAACCTACATAGATAAGATAAATTGCATTGTTGAGAAAACTTCCGACCTCTCTTTGATGCTTCTTCACTTGGTAATACTTGATGCATGCTTTGTGCCTAGCTAAAAGGCGTTAAAGAAAAGCGCTTATGGGAGGCAACCCATTTTATTTTTCTGCAATTTTTCTTTTATTGAGTCAAGGAGTTTGTTTACTTCTGTAGCAACTCCTTTGTATCTTTATTTTCTCGCATTGTTGTGCCAAGAGTAGCCTCTAATGTAAGATGATGCTTAATTTTGATTGCTGCGCAGAAACAGATTTTTGCTGTTCACTGTACGAAATTCCTAAAATCACCAGATTGTTAATTAAATCTGAAATTTTTGTGCGTAATCTTTATGAATGTCTGAAACTTTCATTAGTTCAGAGTTTCTCGATCTGAGCGTCGTAAGTGCCTCGAAAAAATTCGTCTTTGCGGACTGTTCTGTTTTAGACAGATTATGCCTTTTTATTTTGCATTCTCTCTTTTACTAGTGTTGAGTGAAATTCTTTTTTGGGTGGAAGAGCTTCACATAACATCAGTGGCTGTAGCTAATGTTTAAAGTAACAAATCATATTGCGTCTTTATAGAACATGTGAATTTTTGATTATGCACTAACCCTCTAATGAGATCTACTTTGAGTTTGGTGTGACGGAAGTTTTCAAGGGTCAAGAGAGAAGGATGATATAATAGGATCAAGAAGAGTGAAGAGCTTAAGCTTGGGGAGGCTCCCATGGATCTCCCCAGCATATTTCAAGAAGACTCAAGCGTCTAAGCTTGGGGATGCCCAAGGCATCCCCTTCTTCATCGTCAAAATTATCAGGTCATCTCTAGTGAAACTATATTTTAATTCTTTCACATCATATGTGCTTTTCTTGGAGCGTCTGTGTGCTTTTATTTTCAGTATTGCATTTTATTTTCAATAAAGCTTGACTGGACCCTAGCATTCTTGATTGGGAGAGAGACACGCTCCGCTTTTTCATGAGAATACTCCTATTCTTCACTTATATTTGTTGAGTATTCATATCTAGCGCTGTTCAGCTTTTAGCTCTTGTTTTCATGTATCTCTTGTCAGAGCTATTAGCTTTCTTTTGTAGAAAGTACTCTCTTGCTTCACTTATATTTGTTTGGAGAGTTGATGAAATAAATTGATTGGTGTTTGGTTGGTTCAGAAAATGTTGCATGTGGTAATTGGTATAAGGAAAAACTTGCTTAATCTTGTAGATCACTAAAATGGATAACTTGATGCTTGTCAATTGTTTTGAGTTAACAAGTAGATCATGATTAAATTGTGCATCACATGAGTTAAGCCTATTAGTGAAGAACTACCGTAAAGCTTGTTGAAAATTTGGTTTGCATCGGTGGTACCTCTAAGGTCTAGATATTTTCTAATAACAGGGTTTGGTTAACAACGGTATGAAGTCTTATAACGTTTGCAATATGTTTGTCATATAAAACTTGGTGTACGGGTTGATATTCTTGTTTGCTTACATAACCTTGCTAGCCTAAACTCTGTACTGAGAGGGAATGCTTCTCGTGCATCCAAATCCTTGAGCCAAAATCCATGCCATTTGTGTCCACCATAACTACCTATATGTGGTATTTCCTTGCCACTCCAAGTAAATTTTTCATGTGCTACCTTTAAATTATTCAAAATGTTATTATTCCCTTTTTGTGTCAATGTTTACTAGCTCATGAGGAATTAGTGTGGTTATTCTTTATTCTATTTGTCGAGTGGACTTTTACACCTGGACTAGTGGCATATACATCCGCTTATCCAATAACTTGCAAAAAGAGCTGGCAACGGGGTGCCCAGTCCCAATTAATTACAACTTTAACCAATTAATTCTCTTCACACTTTTGCCCTGATTCATCAGTAAGCAATGACAAACAGTGAAATACCTGAATGTGTGTAAACCAAAGAGAAAGAGGGATGATCTGCCTTGCTGGTAGAAATAACGTCCTTCATGGGAGCCGCTCTTAAAAGTCCGTTCGACAGGTAGAATACTGTTCTCACCCGCTACCATTCGTTGACAATTAACAAACACCTCTCAAAAATAGATACTCCTCCATGGTATGTGATTGATGGAAGGCACCCGAGGATTCGGTTAGCCATGGCTTGTGTTAGCAAGGTTGGGAGGAGTATCAAATATTTTATGCAATCTCTATATGCTTTCAAAAACCTAAAAGCTCTAGCACATGATTTAATCCCTGCTTCCCTCTGCGAAGGGCCTTTCTTTTACTTTTATGTTGAGTCAGTTTTCCTATTCTTTCTGTCTTCCACAAGCAAACACTAGTGTCAACTTTGTTACAACATGCGTTATATGCAATGTATTGGACTTGTTATACTACTTTGTGTTGACAATATCCATGAGATAAATATGTTGAAAGTTGAAGCAAATGCTGAAACTAAATTCTTCCTTTGTGTTGATTAAATACCTTTTGTTAGAAACTATTGCTTTATGAGTTAACACTTATGCAAAACTGTTTGATGCTTGTCTCGAAAGTACTATTCATGAAAACGTTTAGCTTGTGTGATTCATTGTTTACTCATTATCTATTTGGTAGCAAATTATAGACCATTGACTTGGATCACTTCATTCATTTACATGTGCCTTGCAATATTATATGATCAAGATTATGATAGTAGCATGTCACCTCAAAAATTATTTGTTTTTATCGTTTACCTACTCGAGGACGAGTAGGAACTAAGCTTGGGGATGCTGATACGTCTCAAACGTATCTATAATTTTTGATGTTCCATGCTTGTTTTATACCAATTGCTACATGTTTTGCATCTACTTTATATCACTTTTATACATTTTTTGGGACTAACCTATTAACAAGATGCCGAAGTGCCAGTTCCTGTTTTCTGCTGTTTTTGTATTCCAGAAAAGCTAGTCTGGAAATATTCTCGGAATTGGACGAAACTACACGGGGGTGCCTATTTTTCCAGAACACACCTGACGGAGCGAAGGAGCAGCAGAGGAGGGCCACCAGGAGGCCACACGCCACTAGGGCGCGGGCCCCCCTCTGCCGCGCCCTGGGTGGTGTGGGCCCCTCGGGGGTCCGCAGCCGCCGCCCTTTCGCCTACTTATTCCCCCCGACGCGAAAACCCTAAGTACCTGAGCAAATATCCACGAAAAGTTCCAGAGACGCCGCCGTCGTCAACCCTAGCTCGGGAGGGTTCAGAACCTCTTCCCGGCACCCTGCCGGAGAGGGGAATCGTCACCGGAGGCTTCTACATCGCCATGCCTGCCTCCGGAGTGATGCGTGAGTAGTTCATCCTTGGACTACGGGTCCATAGCAGTAGCTAGATGGTTGTCTCTCCACTTTGTGCCATCATGTTTAGATCTTGTGAGCTGCCCTACATGATCAAGATCATATTATTGTAATGCTACATGTTGTGTTTGCTGGGATCCGATGAATATTGAATATTATGTCAAGTTGATTATCAATCTATCTTATATGTTATTTAAGATCTTGCATGCTTTCCGTTACTCGTAGATGCTTTGGCCAAGTAGATGCTTGTAACTCCAAGAGAGAGTATTTATGCTAGATAGTGGGTTCATGTCTCCGTTTAACCTGGGACAGTGACAGAAAGTTCTAAGGTTGTGGATGTGCTGTTGCCACTAGGGATAACCTAACGATGCTATGTCCACGGGCATATGTGTTTGTTTACATTACGCACTTTACTTAATGCAATTATCCGTTGCTTGCAACTTAATACCAACGGGGGACTCGGATGACAACCCGGCGGTGGATTATTAGTCATAGATGCTGTTGGATAACGGTCTATGTATTATGTCGTAATGCCCAATTAAATATCATAGTAGTCAACATGTCATGTATATGCATTGTCATGCGCTCACTATTCGTCAATTGCCCAGCTGTAATTTGTTCACCCAACATGTTAGTTATCTTTTATGGAGAGACACCACTAGTGAACTGTGGACCCCGGTCCATTCTTTTACACTGATTAAACAACCACAAACTGCAAACTGTTCCTTTTTCATTCTCTGCAATTTAATACTCATTTTCCACACCATACGTTTAATCCTTTGTTTTCAGCAAGCCAGTGAGATTGACAACCTCACTGTTTCGTTGGGGCAAAGTAGTTTGATTGTGTTGTGTGCAGATTCCACGTCAACAGTCCAGACTCCCTGCGACAGCTATTTTTCTGGCGCCGTTGACAACCTTCTGAAGAGTTGCTGCTCCTACTGGTTCGATAACCTTGGTTTCTTTCTGAGGGAAAACTTGCTGCTGACTACATCATACCTTCCTCTTGGGGTCTCCCAACGAACGTGTGTTTCATGTCATCAGTCGGGCCTCGTTTCGTCTTTGGCGCAGTTCCGCTAGATCCCGGGGCTAAAAGAAAAATGATTCGTTAATAAGTGCAATACAAATCAATTAATGCATCTAGTGATCAACAGAGATTTAATATATATACATACCGCGCCGTAGTTTGTTAAGGGCAGTTCGTCGTCGTCTATCATTAATTGTAGCTCAGCTCCCTCACGGAGTCATTCAAAAATTGAGAGCTGAAATCCTCTCCACCGTCATCTTCTCCACCGCCATCTGGTCCACGTTGTGCATTTCCATATATCATCTGACGCATATAATCTTCCTTGAGCTCCTCATCCATTCCCTCGAGCTCGAGGGGATCCATAGCTCAATGTATACACCTGCTATAAGATTGCTATTACAAAATGCTAGAATATTGCTAAATATGCAAAGTGTTTCTATAAATTTTGAGAAAAAACGTGCAAAGTGTCATTTTGAATAATCAAACAAAATGGGTAGCATAATTGTTAAATTGTCATTTAACAATTTTCATACACAAATTTTAAACAATGCTAACATTGCTAACATTACTAATACATCTCCCATGCATGAACCTCTCAAAGTAACTTCGACGGGGTCCTGAGCCACGGGGTGCTGAGCCGCCGGCGCTGCGCATCAAAGACAAGGAACCCTCACAGGGTCATAGCTCACGTGATAAGGGACCCTCTGAAGAAACGACAGCTATTGCTATACTGCTATCCAACAGATACATGTAGCGACGGACGTTCTCGTCCTCCTCCCTGATACGGCGACGTACCACCTCCTCGGGGGCCGGCTCCCTCTGCACCGAGCGTGGCCCACGCGACTGCCACCAAAGAAGATCGGGTTGACGACGTCACCCGGATTCCTCACCAAGCTGCGCGTCCCGGAAGGTAGCACCTCCCAGTGCCAGCCCGGCGGAGCCCAGTCCGGACATCGCCCTGGTCCAACAGGGACATCGTCGCCGAGAAAAATATTATAGTGACCGACTGCGTATTTACACATTGAATGACAAGAAAGTCAAACAAAAATCAGAGGACAAAACATAGAGGAACGTCACTCATGTGAGATACAAGTGAAAAGAGTACAAAAATGTGAACACGCTCACGACATTGTGGTCATAGCCTCTCAGTAAAAAATCGATAAAACTCTTTCTTCAGATGCCTCAGCATGGTAGCACACATACATACTCTCGTCTATTTTCTCGGAGGGCATTTTCATTTCCTATGCGGGATGAAATGAGAGAAATAATCATCCTAACGAACATGGACAAAAAGATTACATGCATGAACATATATAAGAGGCTATGCACATAGTACTATATATGCAAATACAAAAATGGTACTATACAAAATTTTGATTCTAGGACATAAGAAAAATTTATACTAACTCAATTATATATGCTAACACTAAAAATATACTTCTAACAGAAAATATTTACACAAATTTTGATTCTAACAAAAAAAAATGACAAAGTAGTAATTTAAATCAATAATTAAGGAAAATGACATAATTTTTCTTTATTGGCATAATTTAAAATGCATAATTTTTAATGGTCCACTAATTTAAAGTACAAAACTCATAGCAAATTATAGCAACTAATTTCATAGCAAATTTAATTAGTCCACTAATTAATTCATAACTTCATCAATATTTCTTATACACAATATTCATCAAAAAAATTCTTATACACAATATTCATCAACAATAATTTTAAACAACAATTTTCATACACAACTTTTCTAGTTTCCACTTCTCTCAATGTGGCCTAAAATTACAAAACTACAAAGCCTAAATTACTACAGAGAGCAGGGGAGGCGGCGGCGCTAGGGGAGCAGAGAGCAGGGGAGGCGGCGGCGTAGGGGAGCAGGGGAGGCGGCGCTAGGGGAGCAGAGAGCAGGGAAGCAGAGAGCAGGGGAGGAGGCGGCGCTAGGGGAGCAGAGAGCAAGGAGGCGGCGACGCTAGGGGATCGATCTTACCTAGCTTGGATCGATGGCGACGGCGGCGGCGTGACCTAAGCGCGACGGCAGATGGGTGGCGTCGCTGCGGCGGGCGAGGTCGGGCGCGACGGCAGGGCTTCGCCGGAGAATCGGGAAGGGCTTCATCGGAGATTGCAAGCGACGCGGAAGGAAGAAATGCTCGATTTGGCGCTCCAAGTCCTAAAGAAAAGTGGAAAAACAACCTTTAGTACCGGTTGGTGTACGAACCGGTACTAAAGGCTTTAGTACCGGTTCGTAACACCAACCGGTACTAAAGGTCTGTCCTTTAGTACGGTTGCAAACACCAACCGGTACTAAAGTGGTTTTGGCCGCCGCTGAAAATAGAGCGCGCTAAGCAACCTTTAGTACCGGTTGCAAACACCAACGGTACTAAATGTGCTTTTGAAATATATTTTTTGTTCTCTTTCCTTTTACTTTTTTCTGATTTCTTTATTCTATTAATTTAATTCTCCAAATTTGACAAAATTTATATCAAACGTAAGTCCTGGACATCTAGATCTTTGGTATGCTTATTTTCAAATTTGACTATGTTGAATGTATTCAAATTTCAAATGGATGATTTGAGTAAATTTGACATAGATTCCTATATTTGAGCTAATTGTTTAATTGTCTATATTGATTTAATTGTTTAATTGTCTATTAATTTCTTTTGTATTGATTTCTTTTATATCTATTGATTTAATTATCCAAATTAAGTCAAATTAGTTTCTAAAATCAACAAATTTTGGAACAGCCAATATTTATGAACATCCTTAACAAAATCTTATACAGTTACATAAAAGGATTAATACATTATTACACATCACGAACAGTTTTCATAACACAATTACATTACTACATAAACGGACTTGTTGGGTCGGAGGCCGTAGGATTAGGGGGAACGGTGGGAGGAGCCAGCCGTTCGCGGCCGCCGGTTCTCGCGCGCACGTTTGCGGCGGAGGGCACGGTCCATGGAGGATGAGTCTTTCAGCACCCAATCTAGCTCGGAAGCCTCCTTCGCCTTCAGCTGGTAGGAAGTCTTGGCTCGCTGGACACGGTCGTCGCGGACAGACTAGAAGGAGGCTTTCATGGCCTCCTATATCTGCAACCCACAGCCCTCTTCCCCGTCGTCGCTCCAGTCGAAGTCGTCGTCCTCTCCTCCTCGGCGGGAGGAGCGGCGGCGCCTGGTGGAGGTACGGCGGCACTGGTGGAGACGCGTCCAAGTCACCGTATGTGGCCGTGGATCCCCACGCCACCCCTGCGGCTACGCATCCTTGTCGGGGTCGGGCACGTCGGACCACGCGCGCTCGTATGCCCTCCGCACCGGATCCGGCAACCGGAGCAGGAGGCGGTAGCTGGGCATTCCTCTCCACGCCAGGCTCGTGGGCATACGGCGGGATAGGCTCCCGCGGTAGCGTCCAAGCGCGCTCTGCCGAGCACGCTCGACCTCGTCCAGAAGGCGCTGCCGGCGTGGCGGATCCATCTCGTGGCTAGGAATGGTGGATTAGGGTTTACCCCGTCAGCGACAATACATATAGACCTCCAGGGCAGCGCTGGGGGAGGACACGTGACCAGGGCGAGGACACGTGGCCAGGGCAGCGCTGGGGGAGGACACGTGTGACTGACACGATCGTGACCGCAAAGCCCGCCTTTAGTCCCGGTTGGTGTTACCAGCTGGGACTAAAGAAGCACACGGATCGTGTGTTTCTTTCAAGCGCTTGTGATCGTTGGTTCATGGGTGTGTTTCTTTTGAGGGCTTCTGAGCTGTTGGATCAGCACTATCACGACCACTTCGTGAGCCACACGACCCTATATATAGCCCACCTCTCAGACATGTTCGGCACTCAGTGTGTACTCATTGTAGTTCATTTGGTATACAGAGCATTCGGATTCCCTGCATACATCCGACGGTGCATTTGATATGTGGACACTCACGAGCCACCGTCGGGCTGTATGCAGGGGAAACCGTGTGTGTTTTGTTCTATCTACAAATTCTTCAGTTCATCGACCGAATACAAATCATTCGGATTCCCTGTATACATCCCAACGGTGCTTTGATATGCGGGCACTGAGGAGCCACCGTTGGGCTGTATGCAGGGGAAACCGTGTGTTTTGTTCCAACTTTTTCAAGCGCTTGTGAGCCGTTGGAGTTTTTAGAACCAAAAATCAGTGTTTAGAGTTTTCTTCTGAGTTTTCATAACACAGTTACATAAAAGGTTTAATACATTATTACACATACCAACAACACCCCCATCTATTGTTGGGGTATAAAAAAAATTTCTTCGCGTATGTCGACCCTTTCTTCTGATTGCGCCGTAACCATGGAGATTCTTCATCATTTAACGGGATGCTTGGGTCAGCTTTCACTTTGAAGGGCGGAATTTCATCAAATTATAATAATCTTCTGACATGTCTGTCTTGTCCTCCACTCCCACGATGTTTCTTTTCCCTGAAAGAACTATGTGGCGCTTTGGCTCATCGTATGATGTATTCGCTTGCTTATCTTTTCTTTTTTGGTCTGGTAGACATGTCTTTCACATAGAAAACCTGAGCCACATCATTGGCTAGGACGAATGGTTTGGTGTCGTACCCAATATTCTTGAGATCCACTGTTGTCATTCCGTACTGCGGGTCTACCTGTACCCGCTTCTCAGGTTGACAATTTGCACCGAAACAAAGGGACCTTAAAAGAAGGTCCATAGTCAAGTTCCCATATCTCCTCTATGTAACCATAATATGTGTCCTTTTGCCCATAGTCGTTTTGTCGGGGATGTAAACCCGGGTACCCCAAAGTTATTTGTTTTACGGAGTTGGTAGAGGAAACAACAAAGAAATAGCTGAAAAGATAAAGAAAACAGAGGAAAAAGTGTCCTGGGCCGAGATCTCCAGCAAACTCGGCTGGGCCGAGTTCCCCGAAATGGTCTCACAGTCTCGGTGGGCCGAGACCTCTCCTAGCCTCGGGCAGGTCGAAGCAAGTCCCAGTCTCGGCCGAGCCGAGACGTCCCCCAGCCTCGGATGGGCCACTCCAGCCTCAGAGTAGGCCGAGATGGCTCCGTCTCGGAGCAGGCCGCTGCCTCGGCTGCGCTCCTCGCCTCGGATGGGCCACTCCGCCTAGGAGCAGGCCGAGATGGCTCCGTCTCGGAGCAGGCCGCTGCCTCGGATCGGGCCGACCTCCTCTGCCCCGGATTGGGCCGACTTCATCTGCCCCGGATCGGGCCAACTTCTCCAGTCTGGGCAAACCAAAACCTCCCTGTCCCGGTCGGGCCGGCTTTCCTTCGACCTCGGGCGCGCACTCGACCGACGTATCTCCTCGTTCGTTCCCTGGCGTACTTCTTCGACCGAGACCACCAGGCCATTCCATCGACCGACATGCACCATCGACCAGCATCTCCTTTCAAGCACTTCCTCGACAAGTACAGATGCTCTGCCAGGTGATCCCGAAGACACGCGCTAGAAGACAAGGCCAAGGACACAGACAAGACAGGCCATGCCTATCCAGGACATGGCCAATCGTGGCTACAGTGCACGGTACAGGACAGCTATGACGCGTCTACAGTGTTGACAAGACCCCAGTAGTCACCTCAGCTACAGTGTGTGTACAGTGTCCAGTGGGCCACCCCTTGTCCCTGGGCTCTCTCTATATAAAGAGCACCAGGGGAACGCTCACGGACACGACGCCCTGCGCGGGCTCACTCTCTTCTTCTCCCCGCTCGCATGGAGCTCCTCCTAGCTAAGACCTCTTAGAGGCAAACTACGCTCAGCTCATGGAGCATTTGTACCAACCATATGCAGAGAGGAGAATACACAGAGTAGGCTAGATGCTGCAGTAGGGGTTTTATCTCTCACGAGAGCCCCGAAGCAGGGTAAATCCTTGTGTTCGTTTGTTCTTCGTGTGTGCTGTTCAGCGCGCTATCTCTCCCCGAATCCTCTAGCGTCCATCGGCCCCAAACTTAAGCCTACCCTAGGCATCTGTTGTTTCACACCACGACAGTTGGCGCCCACCGTGGAGCTGACAGTGGCGCTTGCTGGATCAAATTCGGACGGGACCTTCTTCATCAGCGCGGGGACTCGACATCACCATTATCCCCCGCGCTTTAGCTTGCGCCGTAAGCAGAGGCTGGCGCTGCCTCACAACGGTCATCATCAACAAGTCTCGGTGGCGCTATCTGGAGTTCTATCTGGACGGGACCTGATGACTCGGGGGCTCGACTTCGGCATCGTCCCCGGGTGTTAACTCATTCTCAAGTTGGCTAAAGTTCAAATCTGAGATACCCTGGAAATCCGAGATACTCTGGAAATCCGAGATACCCTGGAAATCCGAGATCCTGGAAATCCGAGATAAGGTTGGAAATCCGAGTTAAGTCTTGGAAATCCGAGTGTTAAGGCTTGGAAATCCGAGTTAAGCTTGGGAAATCTTAGTTAAGCTTGGAAATCCGAGATAAGGTTGGAAAAATCCGAGTTAAGGCTTGGAAATCCGAGTTAAGGCTTGGAAATCCGAGTTAAGCTTGGGAAATCCGGTTAAGCTTGGAAAATCCGAGATAAGGTTGGGAAATCCGAGTTAAGGTTGGAAAATCCGAGTTAAGCTTGGGAAATCCGAGTTAAGCTTGGAAAATCCGACATATGTTGGTCAAATCTGACATGCAGGTGGTTCAAACCGAGATATTGGTGGATCAGGCCGACAGGCCGGTGTTCCGGCCGGCATAAACGTCTTCCTCTACTGCTATAACAACACTACCATCTGTGAGTTCATTTATATGTCTGCATCACTCTTTTAAATAGTCTCAAACAGTGCTCGGGGACTCTCCCTCTTTTCTGCTTTGCTTAGTTGTTTTCCCCGGGACCAAGATGTCTTGACCCGGGGACTGGCTGGTCAGTCAGTTTTGCTTCTTCTCCTAGATCTAGAAAGGCGACTCGGGGACTCGGTTGAAACCGAGTCTGCTTCCTAATGCATAGTTTTGCTGCTAGACTTATTTTTGTCTGTTAAATAGAGTTGTTGTTCCCGTTAAATTTTCAGTATATATGTGATTGAACTAACGTTGAAAGGTGGTATCGGTTTTATTGAGAGAATATTCATCATCAAGATCATGGTTATATTGGTTACCCAGATCGCCGTTTATTTCGGTTTGTCAAATTATCACGGCATCGTGCAATGTCTCCAGATCGCCGTTTATTTCGGTTTGCCAAAATATCATGGCATTTATCTCATATCATCGAGCATCTCATGATTGTTATCTTTTCACCTCAACTGTTTACATGATTCTTCAGTTATCCCAGTTTGCCAGAGTATCATGGCATCGCCGTTTCGGTTCAGTGAGTCGAAGTGCATCCCGACGCACTGAGCATAATGTGTTGAGAGATATCTCAACCAACTTAAGGCAAATGCCTGTGATGGCAAAATGCCAGTTCAGCCATTGACGGCTATATGTTGGTTCAGCTAAGGCTGCCAGCATATCTTTCCGGTAAAAACCGGCTTAAGGCAAATGCCTGTGATGGCAAAATGCCAGTTCAGCCATTGACGGCTATATGTTGGTTCAGCTAAGGCTGCCAGCATATCTTTCCGGTAAAAACCGGCTTAAGGCAAATGCCTGTGATGGCAAAATGCCAGTTCAGCCATTGACGGCTATATGTTGGTTCAGCTAAGGCTGCCAGCATATCTTTCCGGTAAAAACCGGCTTAAGGCAAATCCATGTGATGGCAAAATGCCAGTTCAGCCAATGACGGATATATGTTGGTTCAGCTAGCGCTGCCAACATATCTGTGCGGTAAAAGCCCAAAGTGGCTAAAAACTGACATTTGAGATGTGCCCATACAGGCTATATGTCGGTCCAGCTAATGCTGGGACATGCGACGTCGGCAATGCCCAAGATGGCTAAGAACCGACATGTGAAGGTGCTCATACAGGCGGGATGTTGTGTACATGGAGAGTTTAATGTCGCTGTTTAATTTTGTAAGACTGCGCGCGACTCTGCGAGTCCCCGCAGCCTCGGGGACTAATGTCGGGGATGTAACCCGGGTACCCCAAAGTTATTTGTTTTACGGAGTTGGTAGAGGAAACAGCAAAGAAATAGCTGAAAAGATAAAGAAAACAGAGGAAAAAAGCGTCCTGGGCCGAGATCTCCAGCAAACTCGGCTGGGCCGAGGTCCCAGCACACTCGGTTGGGCCGAGTTCCCCGAAATGGTCTCACAGTCTCGGTGGGCCGAGACCTCTCCTAGCCTCGGGCAAGCCGAAGCAAGTCCCAGTCTCGGCCGGGCCGAGACGTCCCCCAGCCTCGGATGGGCCACTCCAGCCTCGGAGCAGGCCGAGATGGCTCCGTCTCGGAGCAGGCCGCTGCCTCGGCTGCGCTCCTCGCCTCGGATGGGCCACTCGCCTGGGAGCAGGCCGAGATGGCTCCGTCTCGGAGCAGGCCGCTGCCTCGGATCGGGCCGACCTCCTCTGCCCCGGATTGGGCCGACTTCATCTGCCCCGGATCGGGCCAACTTCTCCAGTCTGGGCAAACCGAAGCCTCCCTGTCCCGGTCGGGCCGGCTTTCCTTCGACCTCGGGCGCGCACTCGACCGACGTATCTCCTCGTTCGTTCCCTGGCGTACTTCTTCGACCGAAACCACCAGGCCATTCCATCGACCGACATGCACCATCGACCAGCATCTCCTATCAAGCACTTCCTCGACAAGTACAGATGCTCTGCCAGGTGATCCTGAAGACACACGCTAGAAGACAAGGCCAAGGACACAGACAAGACAGGCCATGCCTATCCACGACATGGCCAATCGTGGCTACAGTGCACGGTACAGGACAGCTATGACGCGTCTACAGTGTTGACAAGACCCCAGTAGTCACCTCAGCTACAGTGTGTGTACAGTGTCCAGTGGGCCACCCCTTGTCCCCTGGGCTCTCTCTATATAAAGAGCACCAGGGGAACGCTCACGGACACGACGCCCCTGCGCGGGCTCACTCTCTTCTTCTCCCCCCGCTCGCATGGATCTCCTCCTAGCTAAGACCTCTTAGAGGCAAACTACGCTCAGCTCATGTAGCACTTGTACCAACCATATGTAGAGAGGAGAATACACAGAGTAGGCTAGATGCTGCAGTAGGGGTTTTATCTCTCACGAGAGCCCCGAAGCAGGGTAAATCCTTGTGTTCGTTTGTTCTTCCGTGTGCGCTGTTCAGCGCGCTAGCCTCCCGAATCCTCTAGCGTCCATCGGCCCCAAACTTAAGCCTACCCCTAGGCATCTGTTGTTTCACACCACGACACGTTTGTTGCGTCAAAGCGGATACCACTGTTTTGGTTGGTGCTCTTTTTATCTTGGTCGGTCGTGTAAAATGTATTCTCATTTATCTCGTACCCTTGAAAAGTCAATATAGTCGAAGATGGTTGCTTGGCCAACAAGTATAGCTGTTCTCCAATAGTGGTGTCATTAATGAGACACGTTTGCAACCAACCGCCAAAAGTCTTCACGTGTTTTCCATCAATCCAATCTTCACGTTGCTCCGGGTATTTGGAGCGTAAAATATTCTTGTGTTCCACGATATACGGAGCCACCAAGCTGGAATTATGTAGAACTGTGTAGTGTGCTTGAGTGAAAAAATGTCCGTCCATAGATATTGTTGCTTTCTTTCCTAGCGTGTCTTTTCCACGCAGTCTCCCCTCATGGTGCGATTGAGGAACACCAATCGGCTTAAGGTCAGGAATAAAGTCAATACAAAACTCAATGACCTCCTCTGTTCCATAGCCCTTGGACATGCTTCCTTCTGGCCTAGCACGGTTATGAACGTATTTCTTTAAGACTCCCATGAACCTCTCAAAGGGAACATATTGTGTAGAAATACAGGATCGAGAATGGAAATCTGTTGGACTAGGTGAACTATGAGGTGCGTCATAATATTGAAGAAGGGTGGTGGGAACATCAACTCGAAGCTGACAAGACATTGGACCACATCCTTCTATAAACTTGGTAGAGTTGCTGGATCGATTACCTTCTGAGAAATTGCATTGAGGAATGCACATAGCTTCACAATGGGTACTCGAACGTTTTCCGGTAGAAGCCCCCTCAATGCAACCGGAAGTAATTGTGTCATAATCACGTGGCAGTCATGAGACTTTAGGTTTTGGAACTTTTTCTCTGCCATGTTTATTATTCCCTTTATATTCGATGAGTAGCCAGACGGGACCTTGATACTGCTCAGGACTTGAAAAAAGATCTCCTTCTCTTCTTTGGTAAGAGCATAGCTGGCAGGACCTTGATACTTCTCTAGATTCAGATCGTCTCGTTCGTGCATATGTTACTGGTCCAGCCGTGCATCCGGTGTATCTTTCGTCTTCCCATACACGCCCAAGAAGTTTAGCAGGTTCACGCAAAGATTTTTCGTCACATGCATCACGTCGATTGCAGAGCGAACCTCTAGAAATTTCCAATAGGGTAGATCCCAAAATATAGATTTCTTCTTCCACATGGGTACGTGTCCGCCAGCGTCATTCGGAACAGATTGTCCGCCAGGACCCTTTCCAAATATTACTTTTAAATCCTTGACCATGCCATATATAACATCACCAGTAGGGAGGGTAGGGTTCGTCCGTTATCTGCCTCACCTTTGAAATGCTTGCCTTTCTTTCTTACATGATGCTTGTTTGGAAGAAATCGACGATGCCCCGGGTACACATTCTTGTTACCTAAATATATACTTTCAGTCTCACCTAAACAGTGCGTGCATGCATTGTATCCCTTGTTTGACTGTCCTGAAATGTTACTAAGAGCAGGCCAATCATTGATGGTTACAAACAGCAACGCTCGTAGGTCAAATTCCTCCTGTTTGTGCTCATCCCACACACGTACACCTTCGTCAGACCACAACTGTAAAAGTTCTTCAACTAATGGCCTCAGGTACACATCAATGTCGTTGCCGGGTTGCTTCGGGCCTTGGATAAGCACTGGCATCATAATAAACTTCCGCTTCATGCACAACCAAGGAGGAAGGTTATAGATACATAGAGTCACGGGCTAGGTGCTATGACTGCTGCTCTGCTCGCCAAACGGATTCAAGCCATCTGTACTTAGATCAAACCTTAAGTTCCTTGCGTCACCTGTAAAATCGTTGAACTCACTGTCGATGTGTCTCCACAGCGACCCATCAGCGGGGTGTCTCAACATCTCGTCTTCCTTACGGTCTTCTTTGTGCCATCGCAATAACTTGGCATGCTCTTTGTTTCGGAACAAACATTTCAACCGTGGTATTATAGGAGCATACACACATCACCTTGGCAGGAACCCTCTTCCTGGGGCTCGGCTCGCCCTCAACATCACCTGGGTCATCTCGCCTGATCTTATACCGCAATGCACCGCATATCGGGCATGCATTCAAATTCTCGTACTCCTCACCGCGGTAGAGGATGCAGTCATTGATGCATGCATGTATCTTTTGCACCTCTAATCCTAGAGGGCAGACAACCTTCTTTGCTTCGTACGTACTGGGGGCAATACGTTATCTCTTGGAAGCATCTTCTTTAATATTTTCAGCAACTTTTCAAATCCCTTGTCAGATAATCCATTCTCTGCCTTCCATTGCAGCAATTCCAGGATGGTACCCAGTTTTTTCTGGCCATCTTCATAATTTGGGTACAACAATTTTTTGTGATCCTCTAACATGCGCTTCAACTTCGACCTCTCGTTTTCACTTCCGCAGTTTATCTGTTCATCAAGAATGACCCGACGAAGATCATCATCGGACTCATCAACAATGACCTCATGTTCAGCTCCGTCTTCCCCCATTGTAGTACCACCGTGTTCAGAGAACACAGGATAGTTGTCATCATCCTCTTCTTCATTGTCTTCCATTATAACCACTCTTTCTCCGTGCTTGGTCCAACAAAAATAATTGGGCATGAAGCCTTCTCGCAACAGGTGGGAGTGTAGGGTATTTGAGGAAGGCTAATTCCTCCTATTCCTACAGTCATCACATGGACAAAACATAAAACCATTCTGCTTGTTTGCCTCAGCCACACGGAGAAAATTATGCATGCCATTAATGAACTCGGGATAGCGTCGTTCACCGTACATCCATTGCCGACGTTCTCCTTGGTGATCTCCTCGAGCGATCTGCCCATGGACGCTGGCACCAGCAACGAGAAGAGCAAGCCCAGGAAGTTCGTGCCGGCGAGCATGAAGAGCGAATTGCGCATTCCAATACCCTTGGCGTACCCACTATCGGGTTTCTTCTGGTCTTGTGAAGCGTACAGGAAGCCGAATGCACCGATGATTGCCCCCGCCTTTCCAGTGGCCGCAGAGATGCCGTGGCACGTGGACCGGAGCCTGACTGGGAAGATCTCGGCGGGCACGATGAAGGTGGTGCTGTTGGGCCCGAAGTTGGCGAAGAAGAAGGTGAGCCCATAGAGAATGACGAAGCCGGCGTGGTGTCCCGGCTTCACCAGGTAGTCAAACGGCACTGCGATGGCGAGCATGAAGATGGTCATCATGGCAAAGCCCATGAGCTGGATCCAGAACCTGCCGATGATGTCGATGAAGGCGACGGTGAACCAGTAGCCCGGCATAGTGCCACAGAGCGCGATGAGTGCCTGCGCGCGGGCGATGCGGTACAGCTCCTCGAAGGCACTCATGGTCCTTGCCGGCGAGATCCAGCCAATCTTGGTGAAGATATCCTTCTGGAACAAGTTCTGGCTGTAGAAGGCGACGTCCAATAGGAACCAGGTACTGGTGGTTGCTATCAGGTGCACCGCCATGTGTCGCCGGTGGCCACCTGGCCCGGGACCTTCTCCTCCTCCGCCGTGATTTCCTTGTTGAGCACCCTGGACATGTCCGCAGTGGCTTGTTTCATGTTGCGGGCGATGAGCGCCGTGTATCGCGCCGTCTCCGGCATCTTCATGCACCAGTAGTAGGTTAAAGCCGCAGGGATGGTGCCGAACATAAGGATGATGCGCCACATGTAATCAGCCTCCGGCCCGATGGACGTCCCAGCGTCGACGTTGAAGGCTGGGGCGGGGAACGCGTGCCGGAACGCGGCCGAGACGATGATGGTGACGATGGTGCCGAACAGGATGCCGAAGCCCTGCATGGCGAAGACAGCGGCAATGAACGCGCCGCGGGTCTTCTTGTTAGCATACTCGGACATGATGGTCGCCGACAATGGGTAGTCACCGCCGACGCCGAAGCCGAGCCAGAAGCGGAAGAAGCAGAGCGTCCCTATGACGCCATTGGCCGTGTGCCCGAAGGAGAACCCTAAAACGGAGCTCGAGCTACATGTCTCTACTCCATAGTACTACTATCTAAACCATTGTGACTCTTCCTCTTTGTTTATTCTTTTGCAAATTGGTACGTCCAGCCAATCACGGATCACACAGGTGTAGCATTAGATCAAACGTGAGATTAGTATACATCATTAGCTTATTTTCAACTTTCTTAATGCATAAAAAATATGTGATGATCTGAATATGCGACGGAACCTTGCTTACCTGTCACTAGTTTGTAGTAGTGTATATATAGTATACGCGATCATGGCATTGTATTGGCCTCCACGATAATACCGTCATAGTAACTAGAAGGTCACACTGCTTAACTATTCATGTTTAAGGATTTTTTTCCTCAAACACACCTTCCAAAATAAAATGTGTTAAGCTTAATTGTCAGTGCGCTTCTCAAGAATAAATGGAACAGAACTCATGGTTTCAATAATTTTTGTGGAGCGAAATATTTATACCAAGTGTATAAAAGCAAGAGAGAAGTTACTACCAGCATGAAAGCACAACAGCCGCAAACTTAGTTTTTTACATTTGTCAACTACTTTTCGGATAGAGCAGACTTTCGGCAACTACTGTAGATAAGATTTGTATAAAACTACGAAAACTTATATGTAGATGTGAATACATTTGTCAACTACTTTTCGGAAACAGTAGACTTGTGGCGCTCAAAATGTCAGTAAATATGAAGCTCGTCTTTTACACCTGCTAAAAATTATAAGTATCTCGTGTGATTCAACTGATTTTAGATGCTCTTTCGCTACCGGTTTTCCTTGATCATGTTATGAACAAGCATATGATTTTATTGAGCTGATCAGTACCTCATGCAAGTTAAATGTTAGCCATGCTGATTTAAAATGGCTCGACATTTCCTTAGATTGTCCTGATACCTACTTCTAACCAATACTCTCGAACTAAAATAGAACTCGTGATATCAATAGTTTTTGTGGATGGAAATATTTAGGACACAATCATCAACCCCAAGAGAAGTTACTACCAAACGGTTATCTGCAACGGCTCTTGTCGACAATAACTTCTATAAAACAACTAAGCGTGAAAGCACAATAACCGCAAACTCAATTAGTATAGTGATGATACATGACGTTGCACTGTACTACATGTAGATACGAATACAATTGTCCACTACCTTTTCAAACTAGTAGACTTTCGACCCTCCAAATAACAGTAAATCGGAAGCTCATTTTCTATAACTGCTAAAAATTATAAAAGATCTTCTCGGTTGAATTGACTGTATATTGGCTTCGCAAACATTTTTTATTTGATCATTATCCCAATCCGTACATTGGCTAGTTTACAGCATCTACAGTCGTACATTGTCAAGATGCATGGTTGGGCTACACGTCGTTCTATTGTTTATCAGGTTTGACTTTCAAGTTTCAGTATACAGCCCTGCAAAGAAAGTTGTTAAACCTATGTCATGGTTATGCTGGGAATATACCCGAACGGAGAAAATTGTACGGACACAGAGCAAGCTTGCCAGAAAAGGTCGAGATTATACGATGATTTGTTTCTTAAGTTATCTATGGAAAAGGTCTTCCATTATAACCACTCTTTCTCCGTGCTTGGTCCAACAAAAATAATTGGGCATGAAGCCTTCTCGCAACAGGTGGGAGTGTAGGGTATTTGAGGAAGGCTAATTCCTCCTATTCCTAAAGTCATCACATGGACAAAACATAAAACCATTCTGCTTGTTTGCCTCAGCCACACGGAGAAAATTATGCATGCCATTAATGAACTCGGGATAGCGTCGTTCACCGTACATCCATTGCCGACGTTCTCCTTGGTGATCTCCTCGAGCGATCTGCCCATGGACGCTGGCACCAGCAACGAGAAGAGCAAGCCCAGGAAGTTCGTGCCGGCGAGCATGAAGAGCGAATTGCGCATTCCAATACCCTTGGCGTACCCACTATCGGGTTTCTTCTGGTCTTGTGAAGCGTACAGGAAGCCGAATGCACCGATGATTGCCCCCGCCTTTCCAGTGGCCGCAGAGATGCCGTGGCACGTGGACCGGAGCCTGACTGGGAAGATCTCGGCGGGCACGATGAAGGTGGTGCTGTTGGGCCCGAAGTTGGCGAAGAAGAAGGTGAGCCCATAGAGAATGACGAAGCCGGCGTGGTGTCCCGGCTTCACCAGGTAGTCAAACGGCACTGCGATGGCGAGCATGAAGATGGTCATCATGGCAAAGCCCATGAGCTGGATCCAGAACCTGCCGATGATGTCGATGAAGGCGACGGTGAACCAGTAGCCCGGCATAGTGCCACAGAGCGCGATGAGTGCCTGCGCGCGGGCGATGCGGTACAGCTCCTCGAAGGCACTCATGGTCCTTGCCGGCGAGATCCAGCCAATCTTGGTGAAGATATCCTTCTGGAACAAGTTCTGGCTGTAGAAGGCGACGTCCAATAGGAACCAGGTACTGGTGGTTGCTATCAGGTGCACCGCCATGTGTCGCCGGTGGCCACCTGGCCGGGACCTTCTCCTCCTCCGCCGTGATTTCCTTGTTGAGCACCCTGGACATGTCCGCAGTGGCTTGTTTCATGTTGCGGGCGATGAGCGCCGTGTATCGCGCCGTCTCCGGCATCTTCATGCGCCAGTAGTAGGTTAAAGCCGCAGGGATGGTGCCGAACATAAGGATGATGCGCCACATGTAATCAGCCTCCGGCCCGATGGACGCCCCCAGCGTCGACGTTGAAGGCTGGGGCGGGGAACGCGTGCCGGAACGCGGCCGAGACGATGATGGTGACGATGGTGCCGAACAGGATGCCGAAGCCCTGCATGGCGAAGACAGCGGCAATGAACGCGCCGCGGGTCTTCTTGTTAGCATACTCGGACATGATGGTCGCCGACAATGGGTAGTCACCGCCGACGCCGAAGCCGAGCCAGAAGCGGAAGAAGCAGAGCGTCCCTATGACGCCATTGGCCGTGTGCCCGAAGGAGAACCCTAAAACGGAGCTCGAGCTACATGTCTCTACTCCATAGTACTACTATCTAAACCATTGTGACTCTTCCTCTTTGTTTATTCTTTTGCAAATTGGTACGTCCAGCCAATCACGGATCACACAGGTGTAGCATTAGATCAAACGTGAGATTAGTATACATCATTAGCTTATTTTCAACTTTCTTAATGCATAAAAAATATGTGATGATCTGAATATGCGACGGAACCTTGCTTACCTGTCACTAGTTTGTAGTAGTGTATATATAGTATACGCGATCATGGCATTGTATTGGCCTCCACGATAATACCGTCATAGTAACTAGAAGGTCACACTGCTTAACTATTCATGTTTAAGGATTTTTTTCCTCAAACACACCTTCCAAAATAAAATGTGTTAAGCTTAATTGTCAGTGCGCTTCTCAAGAATAAATGGAACAGAACTCATGGTTTCAATAATTTTTGTGGAGCGAAATATTTATACCAAGTGTATAAAAGCAAGAGAGAAGTTACTACCAGCATGAAAGCACAACAGCCGCAAACTTAGTTTTTTACATTTGTCAACTACTTTTCGGATAGAGCAGACTTTCGGCAACTACTGTAGATAAGATTTGTATAAAACTACGAAAACTTATATGTAGATGTGAATACATTTGTCAACTACTTTTCGGAAACAGTAGACTTGTGGCGCTCAAAATGTCAGTAAATATGAAGCTCGTCTTTTACACCTGCTAAAAATTATAAGTATCTCGTGTGATTCAACTGATTTTAGATGCTCTTTCGCTACCGGTTTTCCTTGATCATGTTATGAACAAGCATATGATTTTATTGAGCTGATCAGTACCTCATGCAAGTTAAATGTTAGCCATGCTGATTTAAAATGGCTCGACATTTCCTTAGATTGTCCTGATACCTACTTCTAACCAATACTCTCGAACTAAAATAGAACTCGTGATATCAATAGTTTTTGTGGATGGAAATATTTAGGACACAATCATCAACCCCAAGAGAAGTTACTACCAAACGGTTATCTGCAACGGCTCTTGTCGACAATAACTTCTATAAAACAACTAAAGCGTGAAAGCACAATAACCGCAAACTCAATTAGTATAGTGATGATACATGACGTTGCACTGTACTACATGTAGATACGAATACAATTGTCCACTACCTTTTCAAACTAGTAGACTTTCGACCCTCCAAATAACAGTAAATCGGAAGCTCATTTTCTATAACTGCTAAAAATTATAAAAGATCTTCTCGGTTGAATTGACTGTATATTGGCTTCGCAAACATTTTTTATTTGATCATTATCCCAATCCGTACATTGGCTAGTTTACAGCATCTACAGTCGTACATTGTCAAGATGCATGGTTGGGCTACACGTCGTTCTATTGTTTATCAGGTTTGACTTTCAAGTTTCAGTATACAGCCCTGCAAAGAAAGTTGTTAAACCTATGTCATGGTTATGCTGGGAATATACCCGAACGGAGAAAATTGTACGGACACAGAGCAAGCTTGCCAGAAAAGGTCGAGATTATACGATGATTTGTTTCTTAAGTTATCTATGGAAAAATGGATTTGTGACCTTTCTTTGACAGATGGGGTTAGTAATGTTCTTAACTCCCGATAATTTAATGGGTTTGAGAAATATATTTATACCAACCTGATAACAGAAATACCTCTAACAGCACAATATCAATAGAGCACGTCAAGACATCGAGTATATACACTAGAAAATGTCGAAAGAAGAAAAAAAAATATCATGATGAAGCGAGTGGTAGAAAGCAACAACACCAACCTAACGCAACTCCAAATAAAATTTGAGGCGAAAAAGGTCGACATTGCACGATGAGTCATATATTAAGTTATAAATACACATAATGTATTTGTGACATTTCTTGACGGGTGGGGTTAGTGTTTTTTCCCTCCACCATACGAAATGAAGGAAAATGATCAGCCGATTTATTAACATAAACAAAAGCAAAAAAATGCTAAGAGCATCAACACCCCCCCCCCCCCCCCCCCAAATGTGACTCTCTGTACCACCACCATGAATGTAACTCAAAACAAAATTTCAGGGTTTGTAAAATACATTAATACCAAGATAATATCAAGTGCATCTAAACATATGTATTAACATAATATTAAGAGATCTTGTCAAGACATCTAATATACACAGGGCCAAATTGCTGAGAGAAGAAAAGAACAAAATGTCATGTTGAAGCGAGGGACACACATCAAGAAGCAGCAACACCAACCACCCGGTCACTGGCAAGAAATGGACTACAAGAGAGGTTTCACAAAAACAACGCCTACAATAAGGGAACGATGTGCAAGCGTCACCGACACGAGATCAAGCGACTTTATAAATACATTTTGAGAACATAAATGCATGCACTCTGGCAGCCATATGTTTAGAACATTGATCGTTTGACATATAAAAAGTATCGAACATATGCATATTTAGCAGCAAGAAGGCAGGGCAGCCTTGAAATCTATATCCTGCGGTATTATCTAAGTCATTGACTCTCCATCTTTGTTTTTGTTTTGCAAAGTGCAACCCGTTTGGCCAACCACGGCTCACATAGCAGTGGCATTAGATCAGGGTGACATTAGCCCATCCACTACGGGGGTTCGATTCAAAGAAAAAAGTGTCAGACTATGAATCGATGTTGTTTCTCTGCTATGTATGAGTCCGATTCAACACATACATGTACAGAGATGGGACCCATCGAATAAAAGTAAAAAATTCAGAATCCTTCATTGGTTGCATGCTTTGCGCACTCCTCCGTAGCATTGCATGTTCATGCAGAGCAAAAAAACCATATTTAACTGCATGCATCGAGTAGGAACCGAACCAAAGTATTGGTTCGCTTTTTCTGTCAGATGGAATGAACCGATGCTCTGCTATGTATGGAACCGAACCATTGCTCTCTTTGGTTCGCTTTGCCCTCACATAGTGGATGGCCTTACTAGCTTATGCATTTTTAAAAAAAAATCAAGAGATGAAAAATATATGTGAAGATCCGAATATGCACAGGAACCTTTCCAACTTACCAGTAGTTTTAGATTACATGATGCGGTCGTAGACACGGTACTGGTCTCCACGGGTCATAACTATAAAGGTTTACAGCTTAACTATAGATGCCATCGTAATTAGACGAAATGTATAAGAACACAATCATCATCCTCATGAGAAGTTATTATCGAACTCTTATCTACTACGGCTATTATCAGCAATAGCTTCAAAATAATTAAAGCATGGAAGCACAACTGTTGCAAACCCAATAAGATTACTCATTAGAATCATGCATATGATACTAGTCCATGTTACTACCTCTATAGTACACTCATTTGGTTGAACCAATTGTAGATGGTCTTTCGCTAACCGATTTTCTTGATCATATACTGAACAAGCAAATGATTGAGCTCCTTACCTTCAGACACGAGGCAGTGTTAATGTACCTCTTGAAAGTAAACGTTCATGATGGTGTGATAGCTCAATGTCTACAATCTTTCGTCATCATGCTTGACGGTGCTACAAGTCATAAGTTGAAGCATGCAAATTAAATGACGGATATGCCGATATTAAATGGGTTGACATTCTTTCTACCGAAATTGTCTTGACACCTACATCTAGGAAATATTCAAATTAAAACAGGTCAAACTTGACGCTAGCAAATTTTACTGGCGTGTCCATGACATTTGTAACCTAAAAATCTGTTTACTCCACTGCAAGGACGAATCAAGATTTTTTTACAGGCAAGAAATCCCAGCGGGAGATAATTTTGATACAACATTTATGTCTTATACACAACATGGTACATATATCTAATTACATTTCTATGGTAAGAAAAATGTAATGGAACATAATGCCAACTCATCTAAATACATGATGCATGGATCTAGAAGTGAACTCTTCTACAGCAGACATATTTTACAAAGGGGTGGCCTAAAAACCGCGATGAACAAATTTCTAAATATCAACCAGATGGTCTTTGATAGACATGCTTTGATCTAGGATCCTTATGCCCTTTCCACCTTCACTTCATGCTCGGACGGCCACGGATCTACATCACCTATATCATTTTATTTTTCAAGCTCAAGAATGAAGTTCAATCATATTTCAAGACCTTTGCAACAACTGTGTGCAACGCAAGTTCGATGCAAATATCTTGAAGATAAGAACCGACAATGCCTCTGAATTCAAGAACATGATGTGAAATAATTCATTAAAGCCAAGGGAATTGCGCGTGAATTTTCTACTCCTTACACCCCCTCAATAAAATGGAGTTGCTGAATGGAAGAGCTGTATTCTTATTGAGATGGAAAGAACTACGGTTGATGAATACAAGAAGCCTGATGGATTTTTGGAAAGAACTACATGCTCACATGTTCAAGTCGGAACATCTTGATCACCATGAATGTGTATCTTGTGTAGAACCTTTCAGTGTAGGTTATGCCACAAAAGATCAGGATTGGGTTAATCATATGCATGAATAACTCAATTAATTCACTTTCAAGAAGGTTTGCACGAAATCAAATAAGTGAGTTTATTAGAAAAATCATCATGAACAACTTATAATAAAAAAGTACATATAGCAATACAACAAAAATGGGGCACTAGGGTTGTAGGTAAAATCCAACCGTAAACATTTACACACAGGGATACCACAAATTCACGAGAGTGGGAACACGGAAGAAAAGAAAGCAATGCACTCGAAAGCAAACACACCACCCATACATGTATGTAGGACACCAAGCCTAGGCTTCGGTGTCATCATCGCCGACGTTCTCCTTGGTGATCTCCTCGAGCGATCTGCCCATGGACTCTGGCACCAGCAACGAGAAGAGCAAGCCCAGGAAGTTCGTGCCGGCGAGCACGAAGAGCGAATTGCGCATTCCAATACCCTTGGCGTACCCACTATCGGGTTTCTTCTGGTCTTGTGAAGCGTACAGGAAGCCGAATGCACCGATGATTGCCCCCGCCTTTCCAGTGGCCGCAGAGATGCCGTGGCACGTGGACCGGAGCCTGGCTGGGAAGATCTCGGCGGGCACGATGAAGGTGGTGCTGTTGGGCCCGAAGTTGGCGAAGAAGAAGGTGAGCCCATAGAGAATGACGAAGCCGGCGTGGTGTCCCGGCTTCACCAGGTAGTCATACGGCACGGCGATGGCGAGCATGAAGATGGTCATCATGGCAAAGCCCATGAGCTGGATCCAGAACCTGCCGATGATGTCGATGAAGGCGACGGTGAACCAGTAGCCCGGCACAGTGCCACAGAGCGCGATGAGTGCCTGCGCGCGGGCGATGCGGTACAGCTCCTCGAGGGCACTCATGGTCCTTGCCGGCGGGATCCAGCCAATCTTGGTGAAGATGTCCTTCTGGAACAAGTTCTGGCTGTAGAAGGCGACGTCCAATAGGAACCAGGTACTGGTGGTTGCTATCAGGTGCACCCCGTGGCGTTTCATGAACTGCCGCGAGAAGAGGCCCCATGTGTCGCCGGTGGCCACCTGGCCCGGGACCTTCTCCTCCTCCGCCGTGATTTCCTTGTTGAGCACCCTGGACATGTCCGCAGTGGCTTGTTTCATGTTGCGGGCGATGAGCGCCGTGTATCGCGCCGTCTCCGGCATCTTCATGCGCCAGTAGTAGGTTAAAGCCGCAGGGATGGTGCCGAACATGAGGATGATGCGCCACACGTAATCAGCCTCCGGCCCGATGGACGCCCCAGCGTCGACGTTGAAGGCTGGGGCGGGGAACGCGTGCCGGAACGCGGCCGAGACGATGATGGTGACGATGGTGCCGAACAGGATGCCGAAGCCCTGCATGGCGAAGACAGCGGCAATGAAGGCGCCGCGGGTCTTCTTGTTAGCGTACTCGGACATGATGGTCGCCGACAATGGGTAGTCACCGCCGACGCCGAAGCCGAGCCAGAAGCGGAAGAAGCAGAGCGTCCCTATGACGCCATTGGCCGTGTGCCCGAAGGAGAGCCCGGACGCGACGGAACAGATGACCATGAGGATGAGGGTGAAGCCGTAGACGCTCTTGCGGCCGAGCTTGTCTCCGAGCCAGCCGAAGAAGAGCTGGCCGGCCAGCGTGCCGCAGAGGGCCACGCCGTTGACGGCGGCCGACACGTTGGCCGGGAGGTGACCGGGCTGGTTGCTGGTAGGGTCGGTGTAGTAGATACGGCCGAGCAGTCTGGTGACGAGGGAGATGCAGAAGAGGTCGTAGGCGTCGGTGAAGAAGCCCATGCCGGCGATCACGATGGTCGTGAAATGGTACAGTTGCGTCTTGGCGCCATCCAGTGCTTTCAGCACGTTGAGCTGTTCACTCGCCATGGCCGGTCGATCGATAGATGAGCACCCTTTACTTCTTCTTCTGTTGCTCTCTTGCTGTGTGTTCTCCTCCGTATGAAAACTGGAACCAATTTATAGGCACGCATGGTGGACATGCGGTACGGATATCCCAATCCGGACATCGGCAAGTTGCAGGCAGGTACAGCCGTACATTGACAAGATGCATGCTACGGCTACATGTCGATCTATTATTTATCAGCATTTGACTTTCAAGTTTAATTTTAGAATTATGCAAAGAAAGCTGTTGAACCCATGTCATGGTTATATGCTGGGAATATACCTGAAATGAGCTAATTGTACGGACACACAGCACGCTTGCCAGAAATGGTCGAGATTATATAATGAGCTGTATCTTAAGTTATCAATACACAGAATGGTCATTTGTGACCTTTCTTCACAGGTGGGTTTGGTGATTTGTTCTCTGATTCTCTCCTCTATCTCTACGTACGTGGTACTCCCTCTGTTCCTAAATATAAGATATTTTACCATTTTCTGACCCGCACATATCTAGACATATTTTAATGCGTAGATTTATGTGCATATTACGCTGAAACATGTCTAAATACGTATGGGCCAAAAAAGGTTAAAACATCTTTTATTTATGAACGGAGGGAGTATATGACAACAAGGCAAATGCTCTACCAATCTATGGAGACAAACACAAAAAAAAAGTTTCGACAATAAATGGATATGCAATACTAAGAGCATCTAGCACTTCCCCAAAACTTAACTCTCTATAGCACTTCCCCAAAACATATGAAATTTGAGGATTTGTAAAATACATCAATACCATATAAGGTACATCAAACATATGTTACAACATAATATCAAGAGATCTAGTCAAGACATCGAATATACGTACACACGGCCAAATTGTTGAAAGAAGAAAAAGAACAAAATGTCATGCTGAAGCGAGGGGCATACAACAAGAAGCAACAACACCAACCATGCGGTCATTGGCAACTCATGAACTACAATAGAGGTTTTACAATAGCAACGACAATAAGGGACCAATGTGCAATCGTGATCGACGCGAAATCCAGCCACCTGCTAAATACATTTTGAAAATAGGATCGCATGTAGTCGCCCTGTAAATACATGCACATGCAGTCATTGCAAATGCTCATGCTCACTTGCTAAATCAAATTTCGGAACATTAGTCATACAAAATATAAAAAACTAGTAAACATATGCACATTTAGCAGCAAGCAAGGCAGGGGAAGGCAACCTTGAAAGTCGTACTCCATACGGAAACCTAAAACGGACCCGGGCTACATGGCTTCTGATATTTTTCAAAATTCAAATTGACATTTTGAAGTTTTCAAATTTTCTGAAAAAAATTAGATGTAGCCAATGATGCTTTCTACCAACGGGAAAACTCTCAGGTTAAAATATATTGTATTATTGGCTACACACAAATGATAAAATCTAACAAATGTTAAAGGTTTCAAAATCTGCACTATTCGCATTTCAGATCCACGATTTTGTCAATTTGCACAGCCCAAAATATAGAGACGTTCGAATTGAAATTTTGCATACTGTTAGAATACATCATCATCTACATCTATGATTTCTTTTAAGAAATTTTTGAAACTTTAAAATAATTTTTTCGAATTTTTAAAGATACCAGGAGCCATGTAGCTCGGGATCCAATATGCCACTCCATGCAGAACCCTAAAACGGAGCCCGAGCTACATGTCTCAACTCCATAGTACTACTATCTAAACCATTGTGACTCTTCCTCTTTGTTTATTCTTTTGCAAATTGGTATGTCCAGCCAATCACGGATCACACAGGTGTAGCATTAGATCAAACGTGAGATTAGTATACATCATTAGCTTATTTTCAACTTTCTTAATGCATAAAAAATATGTGATGATCCGAATATGCGACGGAACCTTGCTTACCTGTCACTAGTTTGTAGTAGTGTATATATAGTATACGCGATCATGGCATTGTATTGGCCTCCACGATAATACCGTCATAGTAACTATAAGGTCACACTGCTTAACTATTCATGTTTAAGGATTTTTTTCCCTCAAACACACCTTCCAAAATAAAATGTGTTAAGCTTAATTGTCAGTGCGCTTCTCAAGAATAAATGGAACAGAACTCATGGTTTCAATAATTTTTGTGGACCGAAATATTTATACCAAGTGTATCAGAGCAAGAGAGAAGTTACTACCAGCATGAAAGCACAACAGCCGCAAACTTAGTTTTTTACATTTGTCAACTACTTTTCGGATACAGTAGACTTTCGGCAACTACTGTAGATAAGATTTGTATAAAACTACGAAAACTTATATGTAGATGTGAATACATTTGTCAACTACTTTTCGGAAACAGTAGACTTGCGGCGCTCAAAATGGCAGTAAATATGAAGCTCGCCTTTTACACCTGCTAAAAATTATAAGTATCTCGTTTGATTCAACTGATTTTAGATGCTCTTTCGCTACCGGTTTTCCTTGATCATGTTATGAACAAGCATATGATTGTTTGAGCTGATTAGTACCTCATGCAAGTTAAATGTTAGCCATGCTGATTTAAAATGGCTCGACATTTCCTTAGATTGTCTTGATACCTACTTCTAACCAATACTCTCAAACTAAAATAGAACTCGTGATATCAATAGTTTTTGTGGATGGAAATATTTAGGACACAATCATCAACCCCAAGAGAAGTTACTACCAAACGGTTATCTGCAACGGCTCTTATCGACAATAACTTCTATAAAACAACTAAAGCGTGAAAGCACAATAACCGCAAACTCAATTAGTATAGTGATGATACATGACGTTGCACTGTACTACATGTAGATACGAATACAATTGTCCACTACCTTTTCAAACTAGTAGACTTTCGACCCTCCAAATAACAGTAAATCGGAAGCTCATTTTCTATAACTGCTAAAAATTATAAAAGATCTTCTCGGTTGAATTGACTGTATATTGGCTTCGCAAACATTTTTTATTTGATCATTATCCCAATCCGTACATTGGCTAGTTTACAGCATGTACAGTCGTACATTGTCGAGATGCATGGTTGGGCTACACGTCGTTCTATTGTTTATCAGGTTTGACTTTCAAGTTTCAGTATACAGCCCTGCAAAGAAAGTTGTTAAACCTATGTCATGGTTATGCTGGGAATATACCCGAACGGAGAAAATTGTACGGACACAGAGCAAGCTTGCCAGAAAAGGTCGAGATTATACGATGATTTGTTTCTTAAGTTATCTATGGAAAAATGGATTGGTGACCTTTCTTTGACAGATGGGGTTAGTAATGTTCTTAACTCCCGATAATTTAATGGGTTTGAGAAATATATTTATACCAACCTGATAACAGAAATACCTCTAACAGCACAATATCTATAGAGCACGTCAAGACATCGAGTATATACACTATAAAATGTTGAAAGAAGAAAAACAAAAAATATCATGATGAAGCGAGTGGTAGAAAGCAACAACACCAACCTAACGCAACTCCAAATAAAATTTGAGGCGAAAAAGGTCGACATTACACGATGAGCCATATATTAAGTTATAAATACACTTAATGTATTTGTGACATTTCTTGACGGGTGGGGTTAGTGTTTTTTCCCTCCACCATACGAAATGAAGGAAAATGATCAGCCGATTTATTAACATAAACAAAAGCAAAATAAAGCTAAGAGCATCAACACCCCCCCCCCCCCCCCCCCCCCCCACCCACCCCCCCAAATGTGACTCTGTACCACCACCATGAACGTAACTCAAAACAAAATTTCAGGGTTTGTAAAATACATTAATACCAAGATAATATCAAGTGCATCTAAACATATGTATTAACATAATATTAAGAGATCTTGTCAAGACATCTAATATACACAGGGCCAAATTGCTGAGAGAAGAAAAGAACAAAATGTCATGTTGAAGCGAGGGACACACATCAAGAAGCAGCAACACCAACCACCCGGTCACTGGCAAGAAATGGACTACAAGAGAGGTTTCACAAAAGCAACGCCTACAATAAGGGAACGATGTGCAAGCGTCACCGACACGAGATCAAGCGACTTTATAAATACATTTTGAGAACATAAATGCATGTACTCTGGCAGCCATATGTTTAGAACATTGATCGTTTGACATATGAAAAGTATCGAACATATGCATATTTAGCAGCAAGAAGGCAGGGCAGCCTTGAAATCTATATCCTGCGGTATTATCTAAGTCATTGACTCTCCATCTTTGTTTTTTGTTTTGCAAAGTGCAACCCGTTTGGCCAACCACGGCTCACATAGCGGTGGCATTAGATCAGGGTGACATTAGCCCATCCACTACGGGGGTTCGATTCAAAGAAAAAAGTGTCAGACTATGAATCGATGTTGTTTCTCTGCTATGTATGAGTCCGATTCAACACATACATGTACAGAGATGGGACCCATCGAATAAAAGTAAAAAATTCAGAATCCTTCATTGGTTGCATGCTGTGCGCACTCCTCCGTAGCCCTCTTATTTAACTGCATGCATCGAGTAGGAACCGAACCAAAGTATTGGTTCGCTTTTTCTGTCAGATGGAATGAACCGATGCTCTGCTATGTATGGAACCGAACCATTGCTCTCTTTGGTTCGCTTTGCCCTCACATAGTGGATGGCCTTACTAGCTTAGGCATTTTTTTAATAAAAAAATCAAGGGATGAAAATATATGTGAAGATCCGAATATGCACGGGAACCTTTCCAACTTACCAGTAGTTTTAGATTACATGATGCGGTCGTAGACACGGTACTGGTCTCCACGGGTCATAACTATAAAGGTTTACAGCTTAACTATAGATGCCATCGTAATTAGACGAAATGTATAAGAACACAATCATCATCCTCATGAGAAGTTATTATCAAACTCTTATCTACTACGGCTATTATCAGCAATAGCTTCAAAATAATTAAAGCATGGAAGCACAACTGTTGCAAACCCAATAAGATTACTCATTAGAATCATGCATATGATACTAGTCCATGTTACTACCTCTATAGTACACTCATTTGGTTGAACCAATTGTAGATGGTCTTTCGCTAACCGATTTTCTTGATCATATACTGAACAAGCAAATGATTGAGCTCCTTACCTTCAGACACGAGGCAGTGTTAATGTACCTCTTGAAAGTAAACGTTCATGATGGTGTGATAGCTCAATGTCTACAATCTTTCGTCATCATGCTTGACGGTGCTACAAGTCATAAGTTGAAGCATGCAAATTAAATGACGGATATGCCGATATTAAATGGGTTGACATTCTTTCTACCGAAATTGTCTTGACACCTACATCTAGGAAATATTCAAATTAAAACAGGTCAAACTTGACGCTAGCAAATTTTACTGGCGTGTCCATGACATTTGTAACCTAAAAATCTGTTTACTCCACTGCAAGGACGAATCAAGATTTTTTACAGGCAAGAAATCCCAGCGGGAGATAATTTGATACAACATTTATGTCTTATACACAACATGGTACATATATCTAATTACATTTCTATGGTAAGAAAAATGTAATGGAACATAATGCCAACTCATCTAAATACATGATGCATGGATCTAGAAGTGAACTCTTCTACAGCAGACATATTTTACAAAGGGGTGGCCTAAAAACCGCGATGAACAAATTTCTAAATATCAACCAGATGGTCTTTGATAGACATGCTTTGATCTAGGATCCTTATGCCCTTTCCACCTTCACTTCATGCTCGGACGGCCACGGATCTACATCACCTATATCATTTTATTTTTCAAGCTCAAGAATGAAGTTCAATCATATTTCAAGACCTTTGCAACAACTGTGTGCAACGCAAGTTCGATGCAAATATCTTGAAGATAAGAACCGACAATGCCTCTGAATTCAAGAACATGATGTGAAATAATTCATTAAAGCCAAGGGAATTGCGCGTGAATTTTCTACTCCTTACACCCCCTCAATAAAATGGAGTTGCTGAATGGAAGAGCTGTATTCTTATTGAGATGGAAAGAACTACGGTTGATGAATACAAGAAGCCTGATGGATTTTGGAAAGAACTACATGCTCACATGTTCAAGTCGGAACATCTTGATCACCATGAATGTGTATCTTGTGTAGAACCTTTCAGTGTAGGTTATGCCACAAAAGATCAGGATTGGGTTAATCATATGCATGAATAACTCAATTAATTCACTTTCAAGAAGGTTTGCACGAAATCAAATAAGTGAGTTTATTAGAAAAATCATCATGAACAACTTATAATAAAAAAGTACATATAGCAATACAACAAAAATGGGGCACTAGGGTTGTAGGTAAAATCCAACCGTAAACATTTACACACAGGGATACCACAAATTCACGAGAGTGGGAACACGGAAGAAAAGAAAGCAATGCACTCGAAAGCAAACACACCACCCATACATGTATGTAGGACACCAAGCCTAGGCTTCGGTGTCATCATCGCCGACGTTCTCCTTGGTGATCTCCTCGAGCGATCTGCCCATGGACTCTGGCACCAGCAACGAGAAGAGCAAGCCCAGGAAGTTCGTGCCGGCGAGCACGAAGAGCGAATTGCGCATTCCAATACCCTTGGCGTACCCACTATCGGGTTTCTTCTGGTCTTGTGAAGCGTACAGGAAGCCGAATGCACCGATGATTGCCCCCGCCTTTCCAGTGGCCGCAGAGATGCCGTGGCACGTGGACCGGAGCCTGGCTGGGAAGATCTCGGCGGGCACGATGAAGGTGGTGCTGTTGGGCCCGAAGTTGGCGAAGAAGAAGGTGAGCCCATAGAGAATGACGAAGCCGGCGTGGTGTCCCGGCTTCACCAGGTAGTCATACGGCACGGCGATGGCGAGCATGAAGATGGTCATCATGGCAAAGCCCATGAGCTGGATCCAGAACCTGCCGATGATGTCGATGAAGGCGACGGTGAACCAGTAGCCCGGCACAGTGCCACAGAGCGCGATGAGTGCCTGCGCGCGGGCGATGCGGTACAGCTCCTCGAGGGCACTCATGGTCCTTGCCGGCGGGATCCAGCCAATCTTGGTGAAGATGTCCTTCTGGAACAAGTTCTGGCTGTAGAAGGCGACGTCCAATAGGAACCAGGTACTGGTGGTTGCTATCAGGTGCACCCCGTGGCGTTTCATGAACTGCCGCGAGAAGAGGCCCCATGTGTCGCCGGTGGCCACCTGGCCCGGGACCTTCTCCTCCTCCGCCGTGATTTCCTTGTTGAGCACCCTGGACATGTCCGCAGTGGCTTGTTTCATGTTGCGGGCGATGAGCGCCGTGTATCGCGCCGTCTCCGGCATCTTCATGCGCCAGTAGTAGGTTTAAAGCCGCAGGGATGGTGCCGAACATGAGGATGATGCGCCACACGTAATCAGCCTCCGGCCCGATGGACGCCCCAGCGTCGACGTTGAAGGCTGGGGCGGGGAACGCGTGCCGGAACGCGGCCGAGACGATGATGGTGACGATGGTGCCGAACAGGATGCCGAAGCCCTGCATGGCGAAGACAGCGGCAATGAAGGCGCCGCGGGTCTTCTTGTTAGCGTACTCGGACATGATGGTCGCCGACAATGGGTAGTCACCGCCGACGCCGAAGCCGAGCCAGAAGCGGAAGAAGCAGAGCGTCCCTATGACGCCATTGGCCGTGTGCCCGAAGGAGAGCCCGGACGCGACGGAACAGATGACCATGAGGATGAGGGTGAAGCCGTAGACGCTCTTGCGGCCGAGCTTGTCTCCGAGCCAGCCGAAGAAGAGCTGGCCGGCCAGCGTGCCGCAGAGGGCCACGCCGTTGACGGCGGCCGACACGTTGGCCGGGAGGTGACCGGGCTGGTTGCTGGTAGGGTCGGTGTAGTAGATACGGCCGAGCAGTCTGGTGACGAGGGAGATGCAGAAGAGGTCGTAGGCGTCGGTGAAGAAGCCCATGCCGGCGATCACGATGGTCGTGAAATGGTACAGTTGCGTCTTGGCGCCATCCAGTGCTTTCAGCACGTTGAGCTGTTCACTCGCCATGGCCGGTCGATGAGTACTTCGATCTCACCCTAGCTCTACGTGTTCTTCTCTTGCTCTCTTGCTGCTGCTGTGTGTTTTCTTCCGTATCGCTGGTACCTATATATAGGCACGCAGGGTGGACATACGGTACGGATATGCCAATCCGGACATTGGCTAGTTGCAAGTATAGGAGTATATAATGCCATATGTACGGCAGGTACAGCCGTACATTGTCAAGATCTAATGCCAGCAATTAGCTAGGTTGGGCGACATGTCGATCCACTATTATTTATCAGGTTTGACTTTCAAGTTTCAATATAGAATTGTGCAAACAAAGTTATTGAACCCATATCGATCATGGTTGCTGATGCCAAAAACACCTCTAGCAACACAATATCCATAGAGCTCGTCAAGACAGCGACTATATACACCGTCAAATTGTCGAAAGAAGAAAAACAAAAATGACATGCTGAAGAGAGCAGCACAGAACAACAAGCAACAACATCAACTACCGTTATTGGCAACCCGAACTACAAGAGAGATTCTACAAAAGCAACGTCTCTGGGAAGGGAACGATGAGGAAGCGTCACCGGTGAACGGAGCAGATTGTACAGACACGGAGCAAGCTTGCCAGAAAAGGTCAACATTATACGATGAGTTGTATCTTAATTCTTAAGTTATCTATACACAAAATGGATTTAGGACCTTTCTTGACAGATGGGGTTAGTAATGTTCTTAACTCCCGATAATTTCAGGGGTTTGTGAAATATATTAATAACGAGCTGATGTCAAAAACACCTCTAGCAACACAATATCCATAGAGCTCGTCAAGACATCGACTATATACACCGTCAAATTGTCGAAAGAAGAAAAACAAAAATGACATGCTGAAGAGAGCAGCACAGAACAACAAGCAACAACATCAACTACCGTTATTGGCAACCCGAACTACAAGAGAGATTCTACAAAAGCAACGTCTCTGGGAAGGGAACGATGAGGAAGCGTCACCGGTGCCAGATCCAACCATTGAAGGTCAGTTCATATGTTTTCACATCAAAGATTGCACACTTGCTAAATATAATTTATAAAACAGAATCGCATGCACTGCAACAGCCATATGTTTGGAACATTGATCGTTTGACATATAAAAACTACTGAACATATCCATGCAAAAAAAAAACTACTGAAGATATACAGATTTAGCAGCAAGAAGGCAGGGCAGCGTTGAAAGCTGTACTCCCTACTATCTTAATCATTGACTCTCCCTCTTTGTTTTTTCTTTTGCAAATTGCAAGCCCGTCCGGCCAATCAGCCGTGGTATTCGATCAGCGTGACATTGCTAGCTTCTATTTCAAACTCTCTCAATGAATCAAAATATGTGAAGATCCGAATATGCGCTGCAAGGAACCTTGCCAACTTGTAGTACTAATCTGTAGTTTATGCGTTATGATCGTGACTCCACGATAATACCATCATAATGATAATTATAAAGGTTATGCAGCTTAACTAATATACATATTTTTCCCTCTGGATGAAAAAGTTTAGATAAAATGTATAAGAGCACAATCATCAACCCCAGGAGAAGGTACCACTCTTATCTACAAGGGCTCTTATCAGCAACAGCTTTAATAAAACATCAGGACTTTCTTCTATCAGTCCGATACGTCTTAACAATTAAAGCGTGAAAGCACAACTGCTGCAAACTCAATTAGTATTAGTGATGATACATGACGTTGCACTGTATTAGATGTAGTAGATCAGAAAGGATTTGTCAACTACTTGACTTTCGCCCCTTGAAGTGGCGGTAAATCAGAAGCTCATTTTTTATACCTGCTGAAAATTATAAAGATCTCGTTTGGTTGAACTGATTGCAGATGGTCTTTCGCTAACCAGATTTACTTTGATCATGTTCTGAACAAGCGTATAAGGTGCTTGGAGATGAAATGCAATGATCTTTCGCCAACCAGATTCACTTTTTAGCAGAGTTTGTGTAACTTCAGCCGGGTTTATCGAATACAATGATCGACCATCCAAAGACATGAATTTTTATATGGTTCGACATTTTCTAAACAGACTGTCTTCATATATACTGCTAGCCAAAGCTACTTCAAATTAAAACAGCTGCAAATTTTAGCAGAGGGGATGAAATAAATGGCGAACAAAAAGTAACTTACCTGGTGGCCAAAATGAAGAGATATCTGGGCACCATATATGTCGTATGAATCCTATCTAGAAAGATGCACGCACATGATGACTTTACAAGATGAGCACCAGTAAACGGACAACCTATTACTCCATCGCGAGGACCAGTCAAAAGTTTACAGTACACGATGACCAGGCGACTAACCAGCGGGAAAACTCAGAGAGACAATTAGATTCCGCCTTTATTTCGTTACTCAAAAACAAGATACATACAGAACTCGAGAGACAATTAGATTCCGCCTTTATTTGGTTACACATAATATATATACTAGCATTCCTAAGATAAGAAAATAATGTAACAGAACATAATGCCAGCTCAACTAGATACATGCTGCATGGATCTACAAGTGAACACTTCTACAACGGACCGAGATTTTACATGCTAAATATCAACCTGATGGTCTTTGGTAGACATGCTTTGTTCTCGGATCCACGATTATGCCCTTTCCACCATTCACTTCGAGATCATGCCTGCGTGATTAATCATGTCAGTAGTGAACATAGCTTAGTTACCAGACCTGCGAAAGAGCTAGAAAGATTGCAAAGGTTGCTTACTGAAAGACAAAATCTGGAATGGTTAGTTGTTCCCGTGGTACGTATCTGAACAGCTGCATAAGTCTGTCGACATAGACGACTTTCTTCCAGACCTAATTCACACACAACATAAAGTTAGAGTGGCAAGAAAACAATCATGTCCAATAAAATAATCAAGAGAAAAGTAGTTAGTTGCAACCACACGTACATCTCCATCAACCAAAAGCTGCAGCGCTAGAATAGCCGTTCTCAATCCTAGCGTCGGGTGGAGCACATATATAGCCTGAGGAGAACGACGACATCATCAGATGTTAATATTCTTCAAACGTAAAATCAGTAATGCACAAATTAGATCAAATGAAGTACCAACCTGAAGATTACGCTGATGCTTCCGACCTAGCATTTGTTGTAACCGCTTCATGAATCCTAAGTCTGGTTGTCTGTCAATTCAATTACAAGAACTCATGTTACATGCACTTATGTTGTATTCACTAAGGTTCAGATAGGAATGCAGTTTCCTTCCCATCCTACATATCCAACACTTACACTTGTAAGGATGCTGCCGAGTGGAAATACACAATTGAGTAAGGCTTTTGAATCAAAGGTTCAAACTCCTGCAAACAAAGCATATCACGATCCTGTCAAAGTTTACATATATAAGTTGGAGAGGAATTTTGCAGACCTACATCCATAGTCCAAGGTCATCCCTTTCCTAACTGCTAGATGCATTAAGTTTCTTTGTTTTAGGTTTTGTTGTTTTAGGCCTATTCCTCAATGTTGTTAAACTGCATATATGTCTAAAATAGTATTGTGTATTTAGATCCTTTAGGCCAATTTGACACCTTTAGTAAATCTTGGCAGTTTGAGGCAGCAGTATTGCATACTGATACTTGCAAGCTCATGAATCATGATATATGGAACAGTACTACTACCTTTGTCCCAAAATATAAGACGTTTTGGTAGACTATTTTGCCCTACCAAAACGTCTTATAATTAGGGACGGAGGTAGTACATACTTTCTATATATCTTGAGAAATTCAAGTATTTCAATTAATTACCTTTACTGCATATAGAACAAATCGTTCAAGATCCAAACAGCGAAGAAGAAAGTGAGCACCAACAACCACCATAATTGGACGCCCTTCACTATCAACCCCACCACGGTAACTGAAATGGGTAAAAATATCAAAATCCAAGCACATGATATAGTGCCAACAGGAAAATAACCATGGATAGAAAGCAACCTAGAGAAAATCCAAAGAAACAGAAAATGACGAATTCACATACATTATTTTCATTTCAGCGATTTCTGAAAGGTTAAGGGAATTTGCTTTAGCAAGGTAACGTGAATGAAGTGAATATTCTTCGGCAGCTGATAATGCAGGACCACCAAGATCGCCAAAACCAAGCAACTTAGCATAATTAAATCCCTTCTTTGCCTGAGCAGACTTTTCCCATTGCTCCTTGCGTCGGAGATCTGGATCTTTAATTATGGACATAAAGGTAGGATCCAAATATGTATCCAACTTAGAATCTCTGTATAGAACAAAACAGAATCAGACAAACTCCAACTAAGAGTAGACTACTAAGTATCTTAAGGTAGCACAAACAATCATTTCTGTCAATCATCATCAAGTAATATATTTGAGTCTCACCTTCTACATGTCAATCCAGAACCAGAAAGAGGAACATCTGCGTGCACGGGAACTGCATATTTGCTATCTGCTCCCTCAGCGGGCAGTGTTTTAATTCTTATTTTCCTTTCATCTATTATTGGCTCACCATTCTCATCCCCAACATCAGCTGGAAGTTTTAGCGAAGCAATCTCTTCCTCCTGTTTGTCCCGTGGGAAATAGAGAGGAAGCAATCTGCAGAATGCAACAATGTCAACTATGCAGGAAAATCACCACATTCAAATAGCAGAACTGGATTTCAGTCTAAGCACCGTTTATATATCTCTGTATCAGATGACGATGTAGTACAAAAGACAACCGCGGTTATTTTGTCCTTTTGCTTCTCCAGAAAACGTCTAACAGTTCCTGCTCAACCTCATCCAAAGAAGATGGGACTTAGAAACTAGGAAAAGGTAACTGTTGAACAGGAAAAGTAGTTAACACAGACAAAATCTATTATTTGCAGTTTGCATCAATAGAATAACAACCATAGAACAAATAAAATAACAGAACATAAAGAGAAGTGAAAGAAAATATTGACAAGATGACTCACTTATTGCCACATGAGCAGCAGGTTCACGAGGATAATTTTTGGCTTCTGTGTATATGCAACCCATTGCAATGCTAATCACATGAAAACCAAAATAAATAACTTAACCTCGTTAAATGCAGGACGTACTATGTGGAATGCAGCATTGGAAGACATCAAAATGTAACATATGTAAGTATCCAAGCATCAAAGATTTTAATATACCTTTCAAGACCATTCTCAACGAGTAGTTCCAAACAAGACCTGTAGCAGTGGCTAAGTGCACTCTCTGCAGCCGTGTGATACTTGACAGCATATTTGGGGCCCACTGTATGGATGACTTTCCTGCAGAACAAGTCATAAGCTTGATAACATAATGAAGAGCAAATATACGAAATCCATTATCACCCTTGAGTGTACGACAGTTACACTCTGCTCTGATATGCTTACAGCAAGTATCCAAATGGAAGGTGTGGCGTTCAAATTGCACTGTAAATCAAATTACAGCTGAACTCCAATAGGACAGTACGAAACGCAGCATGGAACAAGAGAAATAGTATGAGCATACTATAGCTGGTTTATGGTGAGCAAGCATTGCAATTGTAATGGCAGGTGTGACATTGCACAGCAAGAGTAATCACCCATATGGTCAGAACATAATGGGAGTTTTGGGCCAAATAGATCTTCCCAATGCACGGTCACATCTATAGTTATTAAATATTGAATTAGCAAGAAATGTCCCAGTTCACAGCAGTAACTATCTAATATTTTTGCCAGAAAGGTGGATGGGGTGTCTCAGAGTGCAATCCAGGGTCACTTGGTGAAGAACTGCGACCACGAAATTAATTGGTCATGCCATAAAATATTGGTCTGTCCATTAATCCAGATGATAGCGGCACTACTTTTGGTATCCAATTTCATTTTCCGCAAGCGCATATCAGGGTAGATCCAACGTGAACTTACGTCATCCCTGCAACTACTCTTTTGCTGACATCTACTGCTTTGCAGCTTTAAAATGATAAACTATAAGACGGTGAGAGCAGACAAAATCATCTACAATTTTCTTGCTTTAATGCTTAATGGTCAATTTGACTTCCCTCTTTTTCTCTAAATGACAAGCGTAAAGGATGTTACGAGGAGGACAACTGATCAAATGCAAATTTAAAGCGAGCAAACATTGTGCACATACATACCCAGTGGGAAATGGACACCATTGGTTTAACAATTCATAACTTCAACACCGGTTGCCCTACAACATTTCAATACTCAGGAGGCTCTGGTATCGACCCTCGGCAGTCTACATTCTCAACTAGGACTACCAAGTATGTACGTAGCGTAACAAATACGGCGCTCATGGAAGCAGAGACGAAATGACCAACCTGGCAGGCAGATCATACGCATTGGTCATCTTGGCCATCCCGGTCCGGCACCCGCCCTGCAACCCGCCCACAGAAACCAACAAATGCCGTGTGTGTTACGATTGATCGCCTTCCCAAATCCAAATCGAAATCCAAACGCCGAGAGGAGAAACGTGCGTACCAAGGTGGCGCACTCCTCGACGAGCTCCGGCCCCGCGGCCGCGTGCAATCCGGGGCTACTGTGCGCCTCGTCCAGGCTCTGCAGCAGCAACCATTAGACATCGATCGCGGCATATTTGTGTGGCAGCGGGCGGACAGATGAGAAGGAAGTCCCGACGGACGGACGCACCTCGTTGGTGGAGTTGACGACGGCGTCGACCTCGAGGTTCCAGGGTGGCCGCGCCAGAGGTAGATCTTCGCGTTGACCTGGTCGTCGACGGGGAAGCGGGCGGCGCCGCGGGGGCCGGCCGCGGCGGCGTCGAGCGGGTCGGCGAAGGAGAGGAAGGAGGAGGCGGGGGCCTCGGATCCGGCGGCGTCGGCGGGGTGGCGCTGGTCCGGGTCGCTCCAGCGCGGGACTTGGTCCAGCGTCACCGCCGGCTCCACCCCGCCCACGCCGGGCGCCATGGCCGCCGTCGAAACCGCCGCTCCGGGGGAGACGGAGGCCGAGGCAGCCGCGGGCGAGCGGTGCTGCATGGGGACGGATCAGAGCCGCCGGCGAGGGCGTGGCGCGACCGGCGGGGGAGAGCGCGCGAAGGCTGGGGATCGAGGCGAGGCGGAGAGAAACGGGATTGGTGTTGTTTTTTTTTCAATCGCCACCCACGATAATACTAGCTGCTGTCTGCGGAAATTCTGTCTGGCGAAATGTTGGGTGCCACTGACATGGTGGTCGCCGAAAATTTTGACCCCACGTGTCAGTGAGAGTGGCGTGTACTGGTTGGGTACGTTTTGGGAAGGATCACGACGGAGTGGAGGTGGAGTTTGATTGAAGGCGTGGGCCAGCGAGCCTCGCCGCCGTTCGTGTGGCGGTATGCGAATGGCAGATCTGGGCGGGCTTGCTGCGGTTTAACAACACGGGCTGGGCTTTTGTAGGGGATCGAATCCTATATGAATTTTCTTGAGAAAATCCTTTGTACACCCGCATTTCGTATCAATTTGACTTTAGCTTTGGCCTAAGTCATACTTCTACTTTTTAAACTTGACCAATGTATAGAAAAAATATAGAACCGACCAATATTCATCATGAACCATATGTTTCACATAAGATTCACATCGAAGCATTCATAATTGGTGCAATGGTAAGACATCCAGCATTTCTTATTGTTTCACTTGGCTCTCACAATTTGTTGACGAGCTTCCGGAAATCTAAGACCATTTTCCAGCATTACTATATGGAGTTTTGACAATTTATACAATCAATTCTCCACAACTCAAACTTTCAAGGGCATATCTGGATGTTTCTAACCTCTCAAGGTTAGATTTCACAAAGGGTCATTTTTTTTTTGGAAAAATAAGGATCATTGACATATTGCAAAACCAGCAGGGCAACTCTGTGACAAGCATGAGCAACTTGACAAAAAATTGAGAGGAGCGTTCAGTTTTGCTACAGAAAAGATTAGGATTATGAGTGCTATACTTGTTATCCATGATTGTTCTCCAGATTTTACCCTCATATTTTAGATATCTTCAAGCTTGTCTCGCTAGCTTCAAGATATATCCTGATAGTTTGTATGCAAGGCTTCTTAAATCAAAATACTATCCGACAGGGGAGCTAACTGACACGGTGTTCAGCCAAAATGTATCACCTTGTTGGCAGGGAATTTCCTTTGGACTGGATTTACTCAAACAAGGCATCGTTTGGAGGATTGGCACAGGCACAAAAATCAGAATCTGGCGTGACAATTGGATTCCCAGGGGTAACCACAAAGTCCTGGGAAAAGCAAAAAATCTTCGGCTAAGATGGGTGTCAGAATTGATAAACCAAGACTCGAGAACTTGGAAGGAAGCAATTGTCAAATCTCTGTTTTATGCTCCGGATGCTGATGAAATTCTTAGAATTGACATTGAAAGGACATTTATTAATCCCTTGTGTTTTGTGTGTTAGGCAACAACACTAGTGACGATTTAACATGTGAATCAAGTGATGCAGGTTTTAAGTGTGTAAAACATCTTTGCATCGAAACCAAAAAGGGAGTTGAAAAGAGCCAGTTTTGTTGCTGAAGTGAATCGGATTATCCGATGTTGGAAGTATCGGATTATCCGATTTGCAGATTTCGCTGGAATTCTGCTAAGGACTAGAAGAAATGTCACACTGAAGATGTTCGGATTATCCGAGCTGGAAATTATCGGATTATCCGATGATCAAGATTTCGCTGGAATTCTGCTAAGGACTAGAAGAAATCTCACACTGAAGTTGTTCGGATTATCCGAGTTGCAAAGTATCGGATTATCCGATGATCAAGATTTCGCTGGAATTCTGCTAAGGACTAGAAGAAATGTCACACTGAAGATGTTCGGATTATCCGAGTTGGAAATTATCGGATTATCCGATGATCAAGATTTCGCTGGAATTCTGCCAAGGACTGAAAGAAATCTTCACTGACGCTGTTCGGATTATCCGATGATAGTCTGATCGGATTATCCGATTCCATCGGATAATCCGATGTTGACTTGAATCGGATTATCCGATTTACCTGTCTGCAACGGCTAGAATCTGGGGCAGTATATAAAGGCCTTCTCCTACATTGGAGAGGGCACCACGACCAGAAATATCTTCCCCACCATTGTTGCAAGCTTAAACTTGGTAGATCTCTCTCCCTAGCCACTCAAACACCTTGTCCTTCTAGGACTTGGGAGAGTTGACCTAGATCTACCCTTCCACCAAAGCGATTTGATTTCCATATCCATTCCTTAGAGGAACTTGTGCATCTTGGGTTCATTGGAACCCTAGACGGTCGTTGGTCGTTCTTGTGGCTTTGGGAGCCGCGGGGACTAGCCGGGAGCCTCCAATTCGGTTGTGGAGACGTGCCCCGGCCTTGTGATTCTTGCGGCTTTGGAAGCCGTGGGAATTGGTGAGAGCCTCCAATTCGGTTGTGGAGTGTGCCTCATCCTTGTAAAGGTTTGTTGCCGACCTCGAGGGCATCATATAGTGGAGGAGATACGGTGTGCCATATCACGGCTATTCGGGGATCACTTGTGACCCCGCACCGCTCCAACGAAGACGTAGCTTCCATTGGGAAGTGAACTTCGGGAATCATCTCCGTGTCACCGTGTGCTTATCCTTTTTATATATACCTTTACTTGTATTGCTAGCTTACCTTGTTTAGTATATCTTGTTAGCTAGCTTCTTGCTCATCATATAGGATTGTTCACCTAGTTGCATATCTAGAGAACTTATATTTGAGCAATTCCTTAACTTGTTGAAAAGAAAATTAAAATTGGTAGTTGCCTATTCACCCCCCCCCCCTCTAGTCAACCTACTCGATCCTTTCAATTGGTATCAGAGCAAGGTCTCTTTATTAAGGGCTTAATCGCCTAAAGAGGAGGATGGCTAGTGCGGAGGATGTACAACGTGCTAAAGATGAGGAGTTAAGACTTGCTAAGGAACAAGAAAAATTTGATAGAGAACAACTTGACAAAGAACTAATCGAAGCGGGAATAATCCCTCCCGAGGGTGATGCCCCAATCACCATGAAGTCCATGATTGAACTTTTTGGGTTCATGAAAGGCAAAATGGTGGATGAGGTGTATACTCGGGTATCTAATCAAAATGGCTCCTCATCAACCGCTAGCCCTATTAAGGGAGCTAGTGACAAGGATAAAAATGATAAACCTTGAGAAGCCTTCTCTTAACTTTGCTCCACCTAGCTCTTATCTCACTCAAGTTGCACTCACTCAACCTCATATAACCAACCTTGGTAGACCCCCTCCTAAGCTTGATAATACTCGTTATTTCACTTGGAAGAAATCTATGGAGTCTTATTTTCGCAGCTCATCGGTGCATCTTTGGAGGGTGGTTCTACATGGTTTCAACCCAGTTGATCCCAACAACTTGACCAAGCAAGAAGAGATTGATGAGCAACTTGATGCAAATGCCAAGTACATTCTTGAGAGTGCTATGACCGCAAATGATGAAGATCATGTGCGGAATCTCAAAACTTGCAATGAGGCTTGGCTCTATCTTGAAACCGTGTATGAAGGAAATGAGGGCATTCAACGCTCCAATGCGGCCGTCCTTCAACATCAAGTTGACAACTTCATCATGCTAGACGAAGAGACTCCGACCGAACTTTACCGAAGACTCTACAAGCTTGTGGTGACATGTAGGGAAAATGGAAAGAAGGATATGGATGATGAATGGGTCAAGGCCAAGTTCCTTCAAGCAATTATGCCATATAGTGAAACTATGGTGATGAACCTCCATGCAAGAGCGGATTACACAACAATGACTCCCAATGACATCTTGGCTCAATTTGTCACCTATGATACATTGAAGTCCACATCCAAGTCTTTCAACCAAGTCCGTGGCCCAAAGACTCTTGCTTTGAAGGCTCGTGTGGTAGACCATCCAAGATATGAAGAAAGCCCGGTCTATGAAGGTGAAGAAGACTTGGAGGGTGAGCTCAATGAAGTTCTTGCACTTGCCGCCACCCGGTTTTGGAACAAGAAGAACAAGAGCGTCAACCCTCCACCAATAAAAAGAATGTGCTTCAATTGTGGAAAGGACACTCATCTTGTGAAGGATTGCCCCTATGAAAGAAGAGAGGATAATGGTGGTCAACTCATTCTAAAGAAGAACAAGTACCACCCCAAGCCTACCTACATGAAGAGATCACCTCAAAAGGCTCTTGTGGCATCCCATCAAGAGGAATACGAGTCCGGAGGTGAGGAGGATAAAGAACCAAGTGAAGAAGTAGGAATGGCGGCTCTTGCAATGGGCACCCTTCCTCCATCATTGGCCAACCTCTTCTCATCTCCAAACGACGACAAGATCTCCAAGCCTATGTGCCTCATGGCCAAGGAAACAAAGGTGAATTCCCCACCAAAAATTACTATCTCCTCTAACCCATCACTATTGGATTGTGTTGAGGATGTAGGGAAAATTGAAGAAGAGGATAAAATTTCTATCTTCATTAGCAAGCTCCAAGGTCCAACCAAGAAAATGGTTGAGGCCCTCATGTATCAATATGGAGAAGCCAAGCATCTTCTTAATGAGAAGGATGTTAGGATTTGTGAGCTCGAAGGGCATGCATGTGATCATGCCGACAAAATTGGTGAGCTAGAAGATCAACTTGTTGAGGAACAATTGCTCCGTGAGCAACTTGAGGAGACACATGCCATGGATCTTTCCAAGGCAAAAGAAACTCGTGAAACCTCTATTCAAATTGCTATTGATCTAAAAAGTAAAAATGAGGAACTTGTAGAGAGTCATAACAAGCTCTTTGAGGGTTTTGAGCAACTTAGGGAAACCCACAAGGTGACCTCAAGTGAGCTCACTACACTCAAGGAGTCATATGCCAAACTACAAGCTCAATTTATCTATGCTAGCTTCACCACTTCTCATAATGATAAAGATGCAAATGCTTGTTCCACTAACCCTTTATGTGTCAAGGCATCTCTTATTGAGGAAAACACTAGGTTGAAGGCCCAACTTGAGAAGGGCCTAGCCACTTGTATCCAAGGGGAAAAGAACCTCAATGATCTTTTGAGCAATCAAAAGGGAGTGGTTGGCAAAGAAGGAATTGGGTTCACACCCAACTCTAAGAAGGTCAACAACAAGAAGAAGAAGGCGACTCCCCCTTCCAAAGATATTGTTTTTGTGAAGGAGGGGGAGTTAGCCAAAGCAAATGACAACTCTATTGGGAGTGGTAATGTCACTAGGGGCAATGCCACTCACAATAACTTTGCGGGAAAATACAACCCCTCATATGTTCTTTTGAAATCTACAAATGGTTGTGTTTTTGCTAAATATGTTGGCTCTTCATATGGAGATGATTATCACTATGCTATTTGGGTTCCAAAGACCCTTGTGACTAACAAAAGAGGACCCATTCCAAAATGGGTACCTAAATCAAAGACTTGATTATTGTAGGGTTTCTCTTCCGGTGGATCTTCATGGCTCATTGATAGTGGATGCTCATCCCATATGACCGGAAGCAAAGAACTAGTAAAGGACTTATTGAAACAACTACTCTCATTCTCTCATGTCACCGTTGGCAACAATGCAAGACTCAAGGTAGTGGGAGTTGGTAAGTGGTGATCACTCCGGAGTTATCCATTGAGAAGGTCCTTCTTGTTGAATCTCTTTCATACAATTTACTTTCCGTTGGTCAATTATGCAATGCCGGTTACACCGTTATTTTTAATAAATACCACGTGACCATCCTTTTCACTCAAACACTCAATGTCGCCTTTGTTGGATTTCGTGAAAACGGTTTGTATGTGGTTGATTTCTCAAAAGAGACCACTCAAATCGCTACATGTTTAATGGCTAAAGGCGACAAGGGGTGGCTTTGGCATCGCCGACTTGGCCATGTCGGTATGAGAAATTTACAAACTCTTGTAAAGGGTGGACACGTGGTAGGACTAACCGATGTTAATTTTTCCAAAGATCGTCCTTGTAGTGCTTGCATAGCCGGAAAGATGCATGAAAAGAATCACCCCAAGAAGACCATTATCTCCACTAAGAGGCCTTTGGAGCTCCTTCATATGGATCTTTTTGGGCCTCCCACATATGATAGTCTTGGTGGCAAGAAATATTGTTTGGTGATTGTGGATGATTACTCAAGATATTGTTGGACTTTCTACATCAAGAAGAAGAGTGAAACTCAAAAGATATTCATTGACTTTGCAACCCTAGTTCAACGCCAATATGACTCCAAGATTTTGGCAATTAGAAGTGACAATGGTACGGAGTTCAAGAATTACACTATGGATGATTTCCTAAGTGGGGAGGGCATTCAACACCAATATTCCGCTGCATATACTCCCCAACAAAATGGTGTTGCCGAAAGGAAGAACCGCACTCTTATTGATATGGCAAGAACTATGATGGCCGAATTTAATTCCCCATACAACTTTTGGGCCGAAGCCATCAACACCGCTTGTCATTACTCAAACCGGCTCTTCTTCCGTCCTCTCAAGGACATGACACCATATGAACTCCTCACCGGTAAAAAGCCAAATGTATCTTACTTTCGAGTCTTTGGATGCAAATGCCATGTTTACATTAAAGGTTGCAAAATTGCTAAATTTGAATCTAGATCTTTTGATGGTATATTTGTTGGATATGCCGCAAAGTCTCATGCTTATAGGGTCTACAACATATCCACCGGGTGTGTTGAAGAATCTATGAACGTGGAGTTTGTCGAGGATAATGGCTCCCAAGCGGAGCATATTGATCATGATGATGTAGGTGATGATGCTCCATCTCAAGCCATAAGAACTATGGGGATTGGAGAACTAATTCCTATTGAAGGACCCATTGATGATACTCAAGAAGAAGGAACAAGTTCTACTCAAGTTGAGCCATCCACCTCAAATATTGATCAAGAAGATGGTCAAGACCCACCCAACTCTAGTGGTGAACAAGAACATAATGAACCCACAACTCCAAGAACTCCACTTCGGGTTGACCATGAGCAAGATAAAGGCAATGATGAAGATATTTGTGTTGGTGAAACAATTGGTCAAGCCTTGGAACGCCGGGTCATCCGGCGTGCATCAAAATTGGATTACCAACAACACTTCAAAGAAAATATCCTTGGGAGTATCCGTAGAGGTGTGTCCACACGCAATCAATTATCTAACTTTTGTGGTCATGTCTCTTGTTTGTCTAGCTTAGAACCTCTCAAGGTATATGATGCTCTTGAAGACATGGATTGGGTTGCGGCTATGCATGAAGAGTTGAACAACTTCGAGCGCAACAAAGTATGGTCATTAGTTGAAAAACCCAAAGACACATGCCATAATGTCATTGGAACCAAGTGGATATTTAAGAACAAGCAAGACTCACATGGTCAAGTCATCGCAACAAAGCAAGATTGGTTGCACAAGGCTACACCCAAATCGAAGGAGTCGACTACGGTGAAACCTATGCCCCCGTTGCTAGACTTGAATCCATTCGCTTACTAATTGCTTATGCATCTACTCATAACATTGTCTTAGAGGGCGACTAGCTTGAGCGCGCGCGTCCGCGCAGAACCTGGCACACGAGTGAGCCCAACGCGAGAACCCCTCCCTGCCTTCCACGTGGCCTGCTGGTAGCAGGCGCACGAAACGCTCCATCGTCGTACGCGTCGCGCGCCCCTGCCAAACGAGACAGCTAGCTACGTACGTGACACGCGTCTGTCTGTGTTGGTGCCAAGCGAGCCAGCTAGTAGTAGCTAGGAGGCTAGCTAGCTGATCGATCGGAACGATCAGGGTACACGCTGGCTAGCTAGCTAGCTAGCTAGCTAGCTTCCCGTATGTTTTTCATTTTTCTCTTTTTAACGTGACACAGTACAAAAAATGTGTACAATATTTTTTACGCGTGCTAAAAAAGCAGTGCACTGCAAAAAGAGAAGGCAGTGCCCATCGAGGCAGTGCACCGTAAAAGAGGAGGCAGTGTACTGCCCATCCGAGGCAGTGCACCGCAAAAGAGAAGGCAGTGCACTGCCCATCCGAGGCAGTGCACCGTAAAAAAGGAGGCAGTGCACTGCCCATCCGAGGCAGTGCACCGCAAAAAAGATGAGGCAGTGCACTACCCATCCGAGGCAGTGCACCGCAAAACAGATGAGGTAGTGTACTGCCCATCCGAGGCAGTGCACCGTAAAAAAGAAGAAGGCAGTGCACTGCCCATCCGAGCAGTGCACCACAAAAGAGAAGGCAATGCATTGTCCCATCCGAGGCAGTGCACCGCAAAAAGAGAAGGCGGTGCACTGCCCATCCGAGGCAGTGCACCGTAAAAGACAAGGCAGTGCACCGTAAAAAAGGAGGCAGTGCACCGCAAAAGAGAAGGCAGTGCACTGTCCTATCCGAGGCAGTGCACCGCAAAAAAAGAAAGGCAGTGCACTGCCCATCCAAGGCAGTGCACCACAAAAGAGAAGGAATTGCACTGCACCTAGAAGTCAGAAAGGCAGTGCAACCTACACACTCCGGGCAGTGCACAAAAAAAGTTTGTCGAAACATATCAACGTGGGATCTAGTTTTAAAGATCTCGGCACGACTAACCCATTCTTGAAAACGGATCTTAATTTCGAAACTCGGTTCGCAAGATATTATATTTTTTGTGTTTGAATTACAAACGAAAAGAGAATCAGCTAGCTAGACTCACTGTGTCAGATCCAGCGTACACACGCGCACGCGGCCAGCGAGCGAGAAAGCAGCCCTGGCCACCACGTGGCGTGCAGGGAAAGGATGCACGGGAGGGCACCAGGCTCCACCACGTGCTGGCACTGCATGCGACGTGTTAGCGTGCGTTTGGAACGCGCGTGCTTTTTCTAACAATTTGGTCTTATATCAAATGGATGTTAAAAGTGCTTTCCTAAATGGTCCACTAAATGAGTTGGTGTATGTTAAACAACCACCGGGTTTCGAAGACCCTAAATTTCCTAACCACGTCTACTTACTACATAAGGCTCTTTATGGGCTCAAGCAAGCTCCACGTGCTTGGTATGATCATCTCAAGGAGTTCTTAGTAGACCGTGGCTTTGAAATTCGGGTAATAGATCCCACTCTTTTTACAAAAAGGGTAAATGGAGATTTTTTCGTATGCCAAATATATGTTGATGATATTATCTTTGGTTCTACTAACCGTGAATTTAGTGATCAATTTGGCAAGCTAATGACCAAGGAATTTGAGATGTCCATGATGGGTAAATTGAATTATTTTCTTGGCTTTGAAATCCACCAATTTCGAGAAGGAACATTCTTATGTCAAGCCAAGTATATTAAGGACATGCTCAAGAAATTTGATATGAACAATGCAAAGCCATATAAGTTTCCCATGGACTCCAAGGCGGATCTTCACTTAGATCCGGATGGTAAGGAAGTTGATCAAAAGCTTTATCGTTCTATGATTGGATCCTTGCTTTACCTTTGTGCATCTAGACCGGATATTATGTTTAGTATGGGTATGTGTGCAAGATTCCAATCAAGTCCTAGGGAAAGTCATGAAACCGCGGTCAAAAGGATTCTAAGATATTTGTTGGATACTCCCAACTATGGTCTTTGGTATCCCCATGGTACAAGCTTTGATCTTGTTGGTTATTCGGATGCGGATTGGGCGGGTTGCAAAATGGATAGAAAATCAACTTCGGGTACATGCCAATTCCTTGGTAGGTCCCTTGTGAGTTGGTCTTCCAAGAAGCAAAATTGTGTTGCCTCGTCATCCACCGAATCCGAATACATCGCCGCCGGTAGTTGTTGTGCACAATTATTATGGATGAGGCAAACTTTAAAGGATTATGGTGTCATTTGTGACAAAGTGCCTCTTTTATGTGACAATGAAAGTGCTATTAAAATTGCACACAACCCGGTTCTTCATGGCAAGACCAAGCACATTGAGATTCGGTATCATTTTATTCGAGACCATGTTGAGAAGGGTGATATTGCAATCAAGTATGTCAACACCAAGCATCAACTCGCCGATATGTTCACGAAGCCTCTTGGTGAAGCAAGATTCAAGGAGTTGAGAGGAGAATTAAATGTGGTGGACATATCCAATTGGATTTAGTGGATTTCTTGCATACCTACCCATATTAGACGATACTTATTTGGTTTAGATGTAGGCATGGACATAGGGGGAGTGCGGTCCTAATCCATTGGGCTATCCCTCCCCCCATTATGCCGATAGTAAGAACTCATTTTGTCTCTATATTTTCATTTCATGAATTGTGAGCTTAAATGACGAGTAGTGGCCGTGAACCCGAGATACATCTTCGCGGTGTCACACCACAAACTCATACATGGTGGCCTTGGCCACCGCCCTCTTCTTTATGAAGAGTTGGCTCTTTTCGGTCTTAATTGAAAATCATTTGGAATTTTGGTCCTATTGTTGGTTTTATGGGAAACCCACTCATCTTGGCATTTCCGTGTTCGATTTTTGCAAGTTTGAGTGTGGAGTACCAATGTCAGTTTGACAATCTTATCCCAAGCCTATCTTCCCTAAAAACACTTCATCTTATGCACACAAGTCCTATTTTGAAACTGAGGAGAAAGGGTGTAGCAGGCCAGAATTTCTAACGAAATCCTGAAAATCGGATTATCCGATTCTGACTTGCCCGGATTATCCGACTATCAGAATATCCGATTCAAGTCAAAATCGGATTATCCGATTTGACGGTTTGTCTCCAAATAGAGAAGGGGTCGGGGTGAAGGGCTCATTCGAGTTCTTTCTCCACCCCTGACCCTCTCTCTCCACCAACGCCGCCTCCTGCTCTCCCCGCACCTCCCCGGGCATCTCCGGCCGCCCTAACTCCGGCATTTGGCCGGATTTGGTGCTCCTCCTCCCCGGGAACCCATTCACCGAAGCTTTTTCCTCAATGGACGAGGGTAACTTCTTCTCTCTCATCTCCTAGGTGTTCCTCACCTAAATCTTTGGAAGAAGTTGTTTTGGCTGGTGGTTATGGTTCCCCTTGGTACTTAAAACACTAGGCTAGCCCCCCTTATTGTCGATCTACTGCTAGACCTAGGACTTGAATCACTTTGTTGCTGCCAGATCCAGATCGGATTTTCCGATTCAGTCTGAACCGGATATTCCGACCCGTCGGATTATCCGATACATACTGAATCGGATTATCCGAAATTGCTCAGTGCTATTTTTCAGCCACATCTTGATTTGTCCAGGACTTAGTAGACTCAACTTAGGGATGCTCTTCTAGTGTACATTGTACCATTCCTTGCTCTGTGACTTGTGTGTACTCATCTATGCTATCCATCTATTATTCTATCTCACAGGTGGTTCCGGCAGTCGTGATTCGGGTAGTCCTCCACAGAAACATGCTAGAAAAGGCAAGCAACCCATGAAGAAGAAGCAAGTTGCTCATAGAACCAAGAAGCTCAAGGAAACTCGCCCCAACTATTTGACCATGAACCCAATTGACTATGCCCGAGTCCGTCAGTCCAACTGGTATACGAGTATGCCAAGAGATGATGATATTGAAGATCCCAACTTCTGGTGCATGGAGCAGATATATATATACAATGACATCTATAAGCACTATAACCATCCTATTCGCCCGATGCAGCCCTACAGAATGCGAGATATCAAGGCCAAGGCCAGTTATGCACAAGCTGCAGATGTGATTGAACAGATGGGCTTGGTTTCACTCATTGAGAAGCAATGCCCCTACAATGTGGAAATGATTCTGCAGTTTTTCTCCACCTTGGTGATCGAGACTGACCACATCAAGACCATGAAGTGGATGACGGGTCGCACTCAGTGCACATCCTCCTTTGCTCGGTTGTCTACTCTTCTTGGCTATGCACCCTACCAGAGCAACCTCCCTCCCAGTGGTTACACTATGCACACTGTTGAGAAGTTCAACAAAAACATAATGAAGCATATGTATGGGGCTGGTGCAACTATTGGCAAAAAAAGGGCCTCCTGCCCCTCTATGACCAGCTCGCGATCATCTTTCGCTCAACTATTGCTCCCAGTGGAGGTAACAATGACAATATAGTTGCTCCTCTTGCAAATCTGCTTTGCCTTGCTACGAAAATTGTTGAGAATGAAAACCCTGAAGAGGATTTTACAGTGGATGTGATGCATTTTATCTTTCGTGAGTTGTATGACTCTTTGGTCAGTGGGCTCACTATTCCGTATGCTCCTTACATCATGATGCTCATCAAGGACACTCTGAAGAACCACAACTTCAACCGGTATGATATGGAGCCCCATACGTACAAGAAGGTTTATCAGAAGAGGAAAGAGGTCATTCCATCTTCTGCTGCTGCAGCTCCTGCCCGTGGTTCCTTCATCGGTGATGCTCGTCGTGGTACCACTCGTCCGTCTTCGGTTCCTTCCTTTGCTCCGCCCAAGAAACTCAACTGGTTCCAGAGGAACATTCTGTGCATGAATGCTGACATCCGGAGGGGACAATATGACACTTATCTGAGGCAGGAGAACATTCTCAAGCACCTTCCTCGCCTCCCAAATGATCCTCCAGAGTCTGCTCCTCTCTCTTTTGCTCAGTGGAACGAGGGCTCTCAGTTTCCATGGACTCAGCTTGAGACTCATCTGCTAGAGACAGCGTCTGCCGGCCCTTCCCGTCCATCCTACACTCGTGCCCGTACTTATGAGTCTTCAGAAGGGGATGGTGATGACACAGATGATGATGATGCCTCCGCGACGGAGTGATCTACTTGGGTCGTAGCATCGCTCTTTTCCCTTTTTGGCGTTTCGATGCCAAAGGGGGAGAAGTAGTTCTATTAGGTCTCCGTGTGGGATTTGCATGGGTTTCGGGCACAAGCATATGCTTTTAATATTCTTGTTGCGCTTGTGTCTGATAACCCACAAGTATAGGGGATCGCAACAGTCTTCGAGGGAAGTAAAACCCAAATTTATTGATTCGACACAAGGGGAGACAAAGAATACTTATAAGCCTTAACAACTGAGTTGTCAATTCAGCTGCACCTGGAAAAGCACTAGTAACAGGGGTGATGTGAAAGCAGCAGTAATATGAGAGCAATAGTAACAGTAACACAGCAGCAGTAACACGGAGGCAATGACACCAGAAAATAGTTGATACTACTTCTAATGACATATAGGACCGGAGAGCAATGATGATGACAAATGGACCGGGGTGCAATGATGATGACAAATGGACCGGGGTTCCCAGCTATCTACACTAGTGGTAACTCTCCAAACAAATAACAGGTGTTGGGTGAACAAATTACAGTTGGGCAATTGATAATTGTAAGGGCATGACAATGCATGCTTATGATAAGATAAAGTTTACTGTAGTATTTAATTGGGCATTACGACAAGGTACACAGACCGCTATCCAGCATGCATCTGTGCCTAAATAATCCACCTTCCGGTTAGCATCCGCACCCCTTCCAGTATTAAGTTGCAAACAACAGATTATTGCATTAAGTATTGTGCATAATGTAAACAACACATTCATCCTTAGACAAAGCATTGCTGTTTTACCCCTAGTGGCAACAACACATCTACAACCTTAGAACTTGCTGTCACTATCCCAGGTTAAATAGAGGCTGAACCCAACTATCTAGCATAAATACTCCCTCTTGGAGATACAAGCAACTACTTGATCAGGGTAACCACAAGTACCGGAGAGCATGCAAGATCTTAAATAAACAATAGTATGATAATATGATGAACAATCTGATCATAATGTAACAATTCATCGGATCCCAACAAACACAACACCAATTACATCATATGGATCTCAATCATGTAAGGCAGCTCATGAGATCATTGTATTGAAGTACATGGGAGAGAGAGTACCAACTAGCTACAGCCAAGAACCCGTAGTCCATGGGGGAACTACTCACAAACCATCATGGAGTCGAAGTGGAGGCGGTGGAGTCGATGGAGATGGCTCCGGGGGTCAATCCCCGTCCCGGCAGGGTGCCAGAACAGGAACTTCTGACCCCCGAAACGAGGTCTCGCGATGGCGGCGGCGCTGCGGAAGTCTTTCTGGAGTATTAGATATATTTAGGGTTTTCGCGTCGGGGTGACTAAATAGGCGAAGGGGCAACGTCGGTGGAGTCCCGTGGGCCCCTCCTCATGCGCGCACTCTCTCTCCTCGCCGCGCCGCCATGTGGTTTGGAGGCCGTGGGCCTCCCCCTGGCTTGCCCTTCTGGCTCCGTGTGTCCCTCGGAAAAATAGGAGGTTTGGCTTTTGTTTCGTCGAATTCCGAGAATATTGCCCGAACAGCTTTTCTGGAACCAAAAACAGCAGAAAACAGGAACTGGCACTGTGGCATCTTGTTAATAGGTTAGTCCCAGAAAATGTATAATAATGATATATAATGCATATAAAACATGTGACAATGATACATAAAACAAGCATGAAACATCAGAAATTATAGATACGTTGGAGACGTATCAAGCATCCCCAAGCTTAGTTCCTACTCGTCCTCGAGTAGGTAAACGATAAAAAGAAAATAATTTCTGAAGTGACATGCTACCAACATAATCTTGATCCAATAATAATGTAAGGCATGTGAGCTGAGATCAAATCATTCAAAGCAAATGTCTATAGTTGATATAAGAGATAATAAAGCAAGAGTCAAACAAGCTAAAAGTTTTCATGAATTATCGCTTTAAAGACATGAAACCGTACAAGGTTCATTAAAGATGGTTTAAGTATCCAGCGTAGAGTTCTATCCTTCAATCCAAGCATCAAGCAAATTTTCATAACATAGAAGGATTCAGCCAAGTAAACATAAACATGAACGTCATGAATCAACTGTTTCGAAGTCTACTCAACCGGTGAGCGCAAGCATTTGGTATTGGCACCAGGATGTTATGGCAAAGAGAACATTAATGGGGGTTTGGAAGGCCAATGGAAGAAAGTCTCACAAAGCTATAAGTGATCATTAGACAAGAGGAAGTCTTATAATCGAAGCTATGTAAGGAGTAGTGATTGCCATGCAACGGATGCACATAGAGCTATATGTGTATGAAAGCTCTCCAATGGAACTAGTGGGGGTGCATCCAACTTGGTTGCTCATGAAGACCTAGAGCACTTTTGAGGAAGCTCATCATTGGAATATACAACCCAAGTTCTATAGTGTAAATTCCCCACATAGTTATACTAGTAGAACATGAAAACTCTCTCACATGGAGTATAGGTGCTAAATGAGCACAAATGATGACTATGAATACTGCAGGTGCTATAACATGAGCACAAGTGTGGATAAAGGATAGTAATGTTGCCCCCTTTTTTTTTTCTTTTTTCTATTTTTTTTTCTTTTTCTGTTTCTCTTTTCGATGGCCACATAGCACTTTTCACTTTCAGGGGCAACATTCTAATATGACAACACACTTTTTGGTACATATAACTCATAACGAACAAGACATGATGTATGAAACTGTATGCCTCTGCCAGTGTAGCAGGATATGCAATGATCTAGCGTAACATGGGTAAACCACACATCAGCTGTATAGAATCATGCAAAGCAATATATAAGTGATGAATGACAACAAGTCATGTAATGTAAATGGAAGTTGCATGGCAATATATCTCGGAACAGCTATGGAAATGCTGTGGTAGGTAGGTATGGTGGTTGTTTTGAGGAAGATGTATAGGCTTATGTGTAGGAGAACAAGAGGAAGTCCTCCCACGGGGTTGGATGTACCGGCGAAGTATGCACAACTCTCAATGTGAGCAGAAGGCAATGCACAGCACCGAAGAGGCTAGCAAATTTGGATGGTGGAAGTGCCAAAAACCGTAGCTTAACATTAGTCAAAAAGAACTCACAAGTTTATTGCAAACAACTAGCAGGTTCAACATTAAGAGCATGATTAAAATTCACTCCAAGAAGGGCCGTTCACGGCGGCACAAGTACCCCGTTAGATCCCTCGACCTTCAGCACAACTTAGTTATTACAATGAACTTTCAGACATGGAAAGCTATCAAGTCCAACTACACCTTCAACAATTTTAGAGTTTGTAGTACGGTACAAGCTTAAAGACAACAATCCACTAATGATTTTAACTTAATTAACCAGCAAGCTTTACCATCTAAATACCTCAAAACGTTTGCAAAGAATCAGATTATCAAAGTTCAATGATCTACAAGATTATGCAAGTTTTTCATTATACCACTACCACATGCAAAAATTTCTGGACCAACACATCAACCAAGCAACTCTCCAAATAAATATAAGTGAAGCAAGAAGTACTTTCTATAAAATAACTAATAGCTCTGAACAAGAGATACATGAAAACCAAGAGCTAGAAGCTAAACAGTGCGAAAATGAATACTCAACAAATATAAGTGAAGAATAGGAGTATTCAAATGAAAAAGCGGAGCGTGTCTCTCTCCCAAACAAGATAGATAGGATCCGACATTGATATGATCAGAGAATAAAACTAACAAACTAAACACAAAGACGCTCCAAGAACAGCACATATGATGTGAAAGAATTAAAATATAGTTTCACTAGAGATGACCTGATAAGTTGATGATGAAGAAGGGGATGCCTTGGGCATCCCCAAGCTTAGATGCTTGAGTCTTCTTGAAATATGCTTGGGTGACCACGGGGGCATCCCCAAGCTTAGGCTCTTCACTCTTCTTGATCACAATATCATCCTTCCTCTTGACCCTTGAAAACTTCTGCCACACCAAACTTCTCATAAACTTCATTAGAGGGTTAGTACTCAAAAACATTAATCCACTTTGGTTCTGTGTGACACATTGCAATACTCAATAAAACATTAGCTACAGCCCTCCACGTCTAGAAAGCCTTACTTAAAGTCCACAAGAGACAATGCAAAAAAAACAGAGACAGAATCTGTCAAAACAGAACAGCCAGTAAAGACGAATTTTTTCGAGGTACTTCCGTTGCTCAAATCGGAAAAAGTGAAGTTAATGAAAGATGCGTACATATCTGAGGAAGATGCGTGATTTTTTATAGAATTTTTCGAGTTTTCTCCAGGGAGAAAAGCTCAAATTCGTGACAGCTAAAAATCTGTCCCTGCGCAGAATCCAAATCTAGCATCATCTAATCATTAAAGGCTCTTCTTGGTACAACAATTCGAAAAAGTAAAGATACAAAGGAGTTGTTACAGAAGTAAGCAAGCTCCTTGACTCAAAAAGCAAAAGAAAAATTACAGAAATAACACATGGGTTGTCTCCCAAGAGCGCTTTTCTTTAATGCCTTTTAGCTAGGCTTGATAGTTTTAATGATGCTCTCATGAAAATAGAAAATGAAGCAAAAGGAGCATCAAGAAGCAAATTCAAAACACATTTAAGTCTAACCCACTTCCTATGCATAGGAAACTTGTACACAAATAAATTCATATAGAACAAAGTGACAAGCATAGGAAGATAAAACAAGAGTAACTTCAAAAGTTTCAGCATATAGAGAGGTGTTTTAGTACCATGAAAATTTCTACAACCATGTTTTCCTCTCTCATAGTAATTTTCAGTAGCATCATGAATAAACTCAACAATATAACTATCACACAAAGCATGCTTTTCATGATCTACAAACACATAGTTTTTATCAAGCTCACAAATAGTGGGATTAAAATTTCGAACCCACATGTAACAATTTTATAACAAGATGATTGATCAATCTCAAAATATGGGACTAGATAAAGTCAAGACTTCTCCAATCCCATTTTCATTAGTGGTACAGTCAATATTATCAAGTAACATAGGACCATCATCTAGAGCTTTATCATAAACATTTTCTAAGCAAAACTCTTTAGTACCATGCATTTCGATATCAGCCACAAATAAAGGATTATCATAAGATTTATCAAAATAGCATGGATTATCATATATAACAGTAGCATAATTATTCTCACAAGTTTTACTCATAGGAAAAATTTCAAGAGAATCAACAGGAACATAACATTCATCCTCCTTGGGTAAGCATGGAGGGCAATCAAATAATGTAAGAGATGAAGAGTTACTCTCATTAGAAGGTAGGCATGGGTAGCTAATCCATTCTTCCTCCTTTTGTTCATCACTCTCCTCCTCTTTTTCATCTAATGAGCTTTCAGGTTCAGCAATTTCTTCTTCCACAGGTTCCTGCAAATTGTGAGTGCATTCTTGTGCATTAATGAGTCTCTCTTTGTAATCAACGATATAAGGATTATTGCTGTAATGTTCTATGCAATAATCAAGGATAGAAGAGACATAATCTTTAAGGTCCTTACAAGCAATACAAGTTTCATAATTTTTAGCCATGAAAGATTCTATCTCAGAGGCTCCCATAAATAAAACAAATTGTTCTACTTCTTCGAACCCAAGATGAATATAGTTATTCCAATGATAGTTCACAATTAAAACTCTTCACTAAAGCTACACTGGAATTTAAGATGTTTAGTATCCTGTTTAGAGCAACAGTTTATATCATGGCGTTTAAGCAAGATTTTAGCAATTGTATTCAACCTTTCTAACACACACTCATGACTTCACCCTTTTTTGATTCTCTATACTTCATATATAATTCTATAAGCTCCATATAGGTTGTGGGTTCTTCCATAACAACAGTTTTTAGTTTTTCGGTTTTTCAAATTTTTATGGATTTTCGAATTTATAAGAAAAATAAAACAAGACAAAAATAAACTAAACAAAAATAAACTAAGCACAAATAAACTAGACAAAACAAAATAAAATAAAAACAGAGAGAGAGGTAGAGTGTACTCCCCAGGTGAACTTATGAGTAGAGCTATGCTCCCCGGCAACGGCGCCAGAAAATAGTCTTGATAACCCACAAGTATAGGGGATCGCAACAGTCTTCGAGGGAAGTAAAACCCAAATTTATTGATTCGACACAAGGGGAGACAAAGAATACTTATAAGCCTTAACAACTGAGTTGTCAATTCAGCTGCACCTGGAAAAGCACTAGTAACAGGGGTGATGTGAAAGCAGCAGTAATATGAGAGCAATAGTAACAGTAACACAGCAGCAGTAACACGGAGGCAATGGCACCAGAAAATAGTTGATACTACTTCTAATGACATATAGGACCGAGAGCAATGATGATGACAAATGGATGCAATGATGATGACAAATGGACCGGGGTTCCCAGCTATCTACACTAGTGGTAACTCTCCAAACAAATAACAGGTGTTGGGTGAACAAATTACAGTTGGGCAATTGATAATTGTGAGGGCATGACAATGCATGCTTATGATAAGATAAGTTTACTGTAGTATTTAATTGGGCATTACGACAAGGTACACAGACCGCTATCCAGCATGCATCTGTGCCTAAATAATCCACCTTCCGGTTAGCATCCGCACCCCTTCCAGTATTAAGTTGCAAACAACAGATTATTGCATTAAGTATTGTGCATAATGTAAACAACACATTCATCCTTAGACAAAGCATTGCTGTTTTACCCCTAGTGGCAACAACACATCTACAACCTTAGAACTTGCTGTCACTATCCCAGGTTAAATAGAGGCTGAACCCAACTATCTAGCATAAATACTCCCTCTTGGAGATACAAGCAACTACTTGATCAGGGTAACCACAAGTACCGGAGAGCATGCAAGATCTTAAATAAACAATAGTATGATAATATGATGAACAATCTGATCATAATGTAACAATTCATCGGATCCCAACAAACACAACACCAATTACATCATATGGATCTCAATCATGTAAGGCAGCTCATGAGATCATTGTATTGAAGTACATGGGAGAGAGAGTACCAACTAGCTACAGCCAAGAACCCGTAGTCCATGGGGGAACTACTCACAAACCATCATGGAGTCGAAGTGGAGGCGGTGGAGTCGATGGAGATGGCTCCGGGGGTCAATCCCCGTCCCGGCAGGGTGCCAGAACAGGAACTTCTGACCCCCGAAACGAGGTCTCGCGATGGCGGCGGCGCTGCGGAAGTCTTTCTGGAGTATTAGATATATATTTAGGGTTTTCGCGTCGGGGTGACTAAATAGGCGAAGGGGCAACGTCGGTGGAGTCCCGTGGGCCCCTCCTCATATGCCGGCGCACTCTCTCTCCTCGCCGCGCCGCCATGTGGTTTGGAGGCCGTGGGCCTCCCCCTGGCTTGCCCTTCTGGCTCCGTGTGTCCCTCGGAAAAATAGGAGGTTTGGCTTTTGTTTCATCGAATTCCGAGAATATTGCCCGAACAGCTTTTCTGGAACCAAAAACAGCAGAAAACAGGAACAGGCACTGTGGCATCTTGTTAATAGGTTAGTCCCAGAAAATGTATAATAATGATATATAATGCATATAAAACATGTGACAATGATACATAAAACAAGCATGAAACATCAGAAATTATAGATACGTTGGAGACGTATCAGTGTCCATTTATGTCGAACTTATTCGTGAACTTATTTGTGTTGAGTTTTCATGTGGAACTTATGTGTGTGAACCTTTAAGTTATGAGACATATGGATTTCTAATATGGTTATGAGTTGTATCCTTGTGCTAAGGTTCATTTCTACTCTATTATGCACAAGGTATAGTCCACTATCGAAACTCAACCTATTTTGATATGTCTCCATCTAGTTTCCTCAATATTTGGAAGTGTCCTCCTCCTATATGTATTGCATTTGTATTCCAATGCAATTTAATTATATGCACACATTCAGGGGGAGCTTCTCATGACTTAAGCTCGGGAATCTAGATAATATATAACTATGCTTTCCTTGCAAATCCTAGTGTTGTCATCTAACACCAAAAAGGGGGAGATTGAAAGGACATTTATTAATCCCTTGTGTTTTGTGTGTTAGGCAACAACACTAGTGACGATTTAACATGTGAATCAAGTGATGCAGGTTTTAAGTGTGTAAAACATCTTTGCATCGAAACCAAAAAGGGAGTTGAAAAGAGCCAGTTTTGTTGCTAAAGTGAATCGGATTATCCGATGTTGGAAGTATCGGATTATCCGATTTGCAGATTTCGCTGGAATTCTGCTAAGGACTAGAAGAAATGTCACACTGAAGATGTTCGGATTATCCGAGCTGGAAATTATCGGATTATCCGATGATCAAGATTTCGCTGGAATTCTGCTAAGGACTAGAAGAAATCTCACACTGAAGTTGTTCGGATTATCCGAGTTGCAAAGTATCGGATTATCCGATGATCAAGATTTCGCTGGAATTCTGCTAAGGACTAGAAGAAATGTCACACTGAAGATGTTCGGATTATCCGAGCTGGAAATTATCGGATTATCCGATGATCAAGATTTCGCTGGAATTCTGCCAAGGACTGAAAGAAATCTTCCACTGACGTTGTTCGGATTATCCGATGATAGTCTGATCGGATTATCCGATTCCATCGGATAATCCGATGTTGACTTGAATCGGATTATCCGATTTACCTGTCTGCAACGGCTAGAATCTGGGGGCAGTATATAAAGGCCTTCTCCTACATTGGAGAGGGCACCACGACCAGAAATATCTTCCCCACCATTGTTGCAAGCTTAAACTTGGTAGATCTCTCTCCCTAGCCACTCAAACACCTTGTCCTTCTAGGACTTGGGAGAGTTGACCTAGATCTACCCTTCCACCAAAGCGATTTGATTTCCATATCCATTCCTTAGAGGAACTTGTGCATCTTGGGTTCATTGGAACCATAGACGGTCGTTGGTCGTTCTTGTGGCTTTGGGAGCCGCGGGGACTAGCCGGGAGCCTCCAATTCGGTTGTGGAGACGTGCCCCGGCCTTGTGATTCTTGCGGCTTTGGAAGCCGTGGGAATTGGTGAGAGCCTCCAATTCGGTTGTGGAGTGTGCCTCATCCTTGTAAAGGTTTGTTGCCGACCTCGAGGGCATCATATAGTGGAGGAGATACGGTGTGCCATATCACGGCTATTCGGGGATCACTTGTGACCCCGCACCGCTCCAACGAAGACGTAGCTTCCATTGGGAAGTGAACTTCGGGAATCATCTCCGTGTCACCGTGTGCTTATCCTTTTTATATATACCTTTACTTGTATTGCTAGCTTACCTTGTTTAGTATATCTTGTTAGCTAGCTTCTTGCTCATCATATAGGATTGTTCACCTAGTTGCATATCTAGAGAACTTATATTTGAGCAATTCCTTAACTTGTTGAAAAGAAAATTAAAATTGGTAGTCGCCTATTCACCCCCCCCCCTCTAGTCAACCTACTCGATCCTTTCAGACATTCCTTCTAATCCAAGAGATGATCGCATTGCCTGGGCGCATGAGAAGAATGGCATATTCTCGGTTAGGAGTGCGTATAGACTTGGAATGCAAATTAGAGATAGAGAAAATCAAACTGCCTCTAGCACGAGACCTGATGGGGAGAGGTCTCTGTGGAACACAATCTGGAAAGCAAATGTCCCACCGAAAATCAAAATTTTCGGTTGGAAGTTGGCCTCTAACACACTAGGTGTTCAAGTGCATCGCTGTAGAAGGAACATGGAGGTCGTTCGTACTTGCACTATATGTGGTATGGAACCAGAAACTGCTCACCATGCTGTAATTTCTTGTACCAAGGCAAAAGCTCTCAGACAATGCCTGAGCGAAACTTGGTCTTTACCGTCGGATGATAACCTCCAGTACACTGGAGAAACTGGGTGTTTTTACTATTGAACCAGTGTAAATGATGACTTGAAATCAAAACTGCTCTTCCTGTGGTGGAGGGCATGGCACATGAGGAACAACTCGATATTTGGCGATGGAAAATGCTCGATACAGCAATCAGCTAACTTTATTCAAGCATACTTGTCTTCTTTCTTGCAGATTAAAGACCCTGAACTAGAACGTGATTATAAAGGAAAGAAGCCTCTATACCCGGTAAATGATGGTTTACCTAAGAAGCCAAAGAAGCCGCCTGAGTTCTGGAAGAAACCAGATGTCGGGTGGCAAAAGCTGAATGTGGACGCCAGTTTTTTACATGACAAAAACAATGGCTCATGGGGGGTGGTGCTCAGGAATCATGAAGGGGAGGTGATGATGTCGGCCTGGGGCATAATCCCAACCTGTGCATCTGCTGAAATTGCTGAAGCAATTGCATTGAGAGAAGGTATTAAAGCTTCAATACCAGTATGCTCTATCCCTACCATTATTGAAAGCGACAACGATATGGTTGTTATGGAGATGCTGAAGAGGGATGAAAGTGAAAGGACAAGGATATCATCTAGAGGGGGGTGAATAGGCAATTAAAAAAATTCCGGTTTAGGCTTGATAATTGCGGAATAAAACTAGATGTTTAAATTAACAAGCCAACAACCTAAATATACTAAGCTCACCTATGTGCACCAACAACTTATGCTAAGCAAGACAAGCAACAAGTTGATACAAGAATACTTCAAGCACAAAGGCTATCACAATGTAAAGTGCATAAGTAAAGAGCTTGGGTATAGAAATAACCGAGGCACGCGGAGACGAGGATGTATTCCCAAGTTCCTCCTTTTTAGGGGAGTACGTCTCGTTGGAGAGGTGTGAGATACCACAAAGGTCAACTCAACAGCCACAAAGGTTTCACCTTCTTCTCCGATGAACCGCACCACAAAGGTTTGGTTCACCTTCAACTATCGGAATCCTTCAAGGCGGAATCTGGAGCCTTTACACACACGATCCGGGGCACACACACCCACAACTGAATTGGGGGCTCCCGAACAGCTACAAGTGACCACAAGAGGTCTCAACCACCACAAAGGCGTCTAGGGTCCAAAGATCCAAGAGTAACAAGCTCACAAACTTTCAACTTTCACGAATCCTCGTGGAGAGCACAAACCGATGCACAAAACAATGCCAAGAGCACAAGTGCTCAAATCTTTCACTCTCAAATCCCACCAAAAGCAACTAATACTTATGGGGCAAGAAGAGAGGAAGAACAAAGGAGGAGAAACACCAAGAACTCCAAGATCAAGATCTACTAGGTTCCCCTCACTTAGAGGAGAGATGGATTGGTGTAAATGTAGATCTAGATCTCCTCTCACTTTTCCCTCAAAGATATGCAAAAATCATGGGAGGGATTGAGAGGGGGCAAGCTTTTCCAAGGTCAACAATGGAGGAGACAGAGGGAGAAAACGTGCTCAAGTGGTTAGGAAACATTGGGAAAGAAGGGCCCTTAAATAGGTGCCCGAAAATCTGCCCGTTGGGCTGTTTTTCAGCCCCAGGGCGGTACTACCGGGCTTGTCCCGGTACTACCGGGCAGAGAGAACTACCGGGTCACTACCGGGTGACAAGGGTATACATCTCGGGTACCCTACCGTGAGGGTACCTGGTGCACGTGGCGACTAAGGCCCAATAGCGAAGAGCATATTCGAAGCCCAAGACCAGAGGCCCAAGAAGATGGAGTACCCTCCAAGATTAGTCATAGGCATAGTCGGTTTAGTCTTTCCTTACGTGTAAACTAGGTCGGTTATGAACTCCCGAGACCCAGGGGTGCCGATCTAGGACCAAGCCATACTCGAACCACCAAAAGCCCTAGCGAGATCGACATCTCGCCGGAGCTCTCCTTGTAACCGCATAATCTCATACAATCAATACCAGACAAGCAGGAAGTAGGGTCTTTACCTCCACCCGAGGGGCCTGAACCTGGGTAAATCTTTGCCTCTACTTGTCAGCCGACGAAACTACCAATACTACCACGTTCTCTCCCATAATCTCAACCCTAGGTCCTAACCATGGGATTTGATGAGTTAACCCCTCGTCAATTGGCGCCGTCTGTGGGAAAGAATAGTGCTGGACTCACGGTTTCTTCGGCTCCATCAGAAAACGGCGACTCGCCGATCGGACCTACAAACGGCAACTCGCCGGTTGCATCAACAAACCAGAACTCACCAACTCGGGCGGCACACGGCGACTCGCCGACTCACTCGACAAACGGCAGCACGCCAGCTTCACCTGCAAAAAGCACATCAGATCCTCTGATGGATTTCGAGCCACACTCACCAGAATTCCAGGAGGCCTTCTCCGATCTCGAGTCAGGTTTGGGTTTAACCGTTGGTTCGTTCAATTTTTTCGTCAACAAGCTTGGTGTGCAGGACTTGACAGATCCACGCCAACTCGCGACTTCCGCACCAGAGGCTCCATCGGTTGCGGCTCCTTCGACTGCGGATCCATCAACTGCTCCCATACCATTGTCGATCCTTCAAGCTTGCTCGTCTGCAACAACCATGTCGACTCGAGAGATCAGCAAACTCATTGAAGAACTCCAAGGCGAGGAGGCCGAATCAGCATACCGCACAAATGATCCCGAGCTCGATCTCCCACTCGAGGATAGTTTCGACTGCGGGATCTCCCTCAGCAACTTCGACGAGCCCGAAACTCATATCGACAACTACATCGACTCCGAGATCTGCACCAACAACAACCTCGACTTCGAGATTCGTAACAACTTCGCCGATGCCGAGATGAGCATAGGCGATGAAGGCATCGACAGCGAGATCCGTCCGGACGGACCACTCGATGGGCATATCGACTCCGACATGAGCCTTGATGACGACGTCGAGTCCATGACGGGACTCGAAAACACATACACATACCCTCGGGTGATACCCCAGCAGGTCTACGTTGCCTTCGCCGCAGAATCATCTGATGCTGCGGCCAGTCGCAGACCTACAGAGTTCCCGTGCACGGTTACTATGCCGGACAGAGTCACAAATCTCACAATTACTGCCGAGATGGCAGCAAAAGCAGATAAAGTTATCAAGGAGTGCACAATGATGCCAGCAGATGCAACACGGGAGGAGATGCTGACCTTCCAGTACTTCAACTGGCAGGAATCACTTCGACTGCAGCAGATCAGAGCAACACTCGAAGAACGTAAAAAGCAGGCTAGCTTGTCGAGTGCGCGAAGAAGACAGCTCTCCCTGAGCTCCACCGGGCGAGCAGACACAAGACCCAGATCAAGGCTGTCACACCTCTCGCCGGATGAGAGGGCGGCACTCACCGCAACCTAGGCAACTCTTTCATGACATACAACGAGGAGGGAGTGCCAGTACCCAAAACAGCTGCGGGTGCTCTCTTTACCGCTGCAGCATACCTAGAGGCAATCAAGCCTCCAGCTGATGACCCCAATGCAAAACTACATCGCCAACAGATCAAATCACTCGCCTTAGCGGCGAAGGCCATACGCCAAATTCCAAGAACTCCAGGTGGGAGTCGAGACCGTGCCCTAGTTGACATGCGTCGTGAAGAGCATAATCGCAGTGGCCGCCGCCACCACTCGAAGGAAAGAAGCAGCTCACGCCGGCGCAGGTCCAGGAGCAGATCACGCAGATCTTACAGTAGCGACTCATACTCTGATCGAGAGCCTGAGCCACACGGAGCTCTGTGCTTCACTCGACGCGTCCGCGAGACACGGATGCCTAAAGGGTTCAAGCTCACATCTGAACAGCCCAAGTACACGGGTCGACAGGAACCTTAAGGGTGACTGGAAGACTACAGGCTGGCTGTCGCGTGCCAGCGAGGCACAAACATCACAGCCATGCAATATATACGAATCATGCTCGAAGGCACAGCCCGCGACTGGCTCAAGGCTCTACCTCCATCAACATACGACCCGTGGGATCACTTCCGCACGGACTTCATCAAAAACTTCGAGCCTCTATGTGAGCGCCCAAAAACGTTCGAGGAGCTGAGAGCTTGCGTTCAACGGTCAGACGAAACGTTGAGGTCATACATCCGATGATGGACTGAGATACGCAACTCAGTTGGAGTAATTTCAGAAGATATGGCCATGGATGTTTTCATCATGGGACTCGCCAAGCGAGACTTCAAAGAAGCACTTGGTCGTCAAAAGCCAACCTCTGTGGCCAACCTCCTGAAGATCACGACTGAGTGGGCAGACGGAGAAGACATAGCGCGCACCACACGCGGGACCTCACCCCGTGACAATCATTAAAGCAGCAGTCGAAGCCGCAGATCAACTTCCAAAAGGCTTACATTCCAGCTGTAAGTTTACTTTCTCCAATTCTTCAAGCAAAAAGGCCTCCCGCTCTGTAATTGGAGATGGCCTCGACTGCAACTCCGCATATGCGTCTTGTGTCTTCTTCAGCTCGCTTGTCATCTTGGAAAGTTTGAGCTGAAGGAAGTCGATGATTTTCTGATCATTCACGCTACGTGACTGAGTGGAGCCGCTCGCACCTGGACCAGTCGATGTTCTAGAGGCTCGGGTCTACATCCAGAATAACTCAGAACATAAGAAAAACAGAAGAGATCAAGCAAAAGGCTCGGGGCTGTGCCTCCCGATAACTGGAGTTCATATTTCAGGAAGCACAAATACGAAGTCTGAAGTTTTTTACAGCAAAAGCAAAATCATAAAAAGTCCCTAAAACTAGGCGATGAAGGAATCACTCGCTAGTCATCGACTTCTTGGAGGAAGCCTTCTTCGCCTGAACCTTGGTTGCCCTGTCTTCAACAGTTGATACAAGCTGTTGAGAATACTTTTGGGCAGCCTCCATCCAAGTGCCTAACCCGACGGTCTTGCCGCCAGGCCCCCTCGGGAACTTCGTCGTGACCTTGTCAAAATCCGCCTCGACTCCGTACGCGAGCAGCATGAGAAAAGTAGTCTGAGCACCACTTACCATTTGCTCGCGACAGAAATCGGTGACGGCAGTTCCTTCGGGCTTGAACAGCTCCACCAGTTCTGCAAACGTCGACGGAAGCTCGTCATCAGGGAAGAAGCTGCTGTGAAGGGCGCCCAAAGCACTCGCCGCCTTCGTCAGCATCTCCCCCGCCCTACTGTTGGCAACCTCTGCGACAGCTACACTTTCATCAAGTGAAGCGCCAACATTTTGCTTGCCAGGGGCAGTAGGGCCATCCATCACACCTAGCATAGCATGTAAATACCATGTTCAGAAGCATAGTACAACAACTTCAAATATCTAGTTCAATGGCAAAAATTGCATACCTGTCAAAGTAGTGCTTGCAGCAGAAAGTCGACCAATCGCCTGGTCTTCCCTAACTTCGGCTGCCTTCAGCCTCTTCTCCACATCAGCAACTCGACGGGTAGCCTTGCCCATCTCATCTGCAGCGGCAGTCGCTGACTCTGCGAAGCACATAAGCATTTCCTCAACATGCTGCAAAAGATAGTCACATAAAAAACACTTGAGTTCTCATTACAGGATACTTACTCTTCGCATCCTCGAGTTGCTGCTGCAAGGTGGCGACTTCCGTCTCCATGTGCACATACTTGGAGCCTGCCTTCAGTAGCACTTGTACAAATGACTACATCACAACACGCGAAAGTTTAGAATCGATTTATCGGGTCTATGAACACACCCTCTAAATGATTCAACTATGAAACAAAGGCACAAGCTTACATGATTCAAGAAGGAGGAAGTCGACGCAGGAACGCCTGTCGCTGCTACCTCCCCTTTGTCAGCCGCAACCTCAGGCTCAGATGGTGTGGCCGCGTCCACGGCAGCAGGAGTCGCAGTGGTTGGCGACTGTTCTGGTGGCAAACTCCGCGCAGTCGATGCTGCGCTGCTCTTCTCCATCTGAGGTGGCGGTGGCAAATCCTCATCCGAGGACACGCTGTGTCACACATGCTAAGTAAATAACTTGGCAACATCCATAAACTATCAAAAAGAAGATGCTCATATTACTTACTCTTCAGTAAGGTCGACCATTCGACCAGGTGCAAGCACACCCATGCTAGGGCGTGATCTCTTCGCGGGTCGTGGGGGAAGCGAGCGAATCGGGGGGATATCGAGTGGCGCCATCATCGACTCCGTCTCGTTCCCCTCCTTCTCCTCTGAGTCAGCAGTGTCTTCTTCCTCGCGCGATCGCTTCTGCTTGGCTTGCACCTCAGCTTCGCCTTCATCGGCGTCTGGCGTATGTGCGGTGGCGAGTGAGCACACTTCATCATTAGAGCTCACCTCGAGTGGCTCATTGTCTGGCACTGGGCCGCTCTCTGGCATAGGAGGCATCGACTCATACATTCTGTGTCCCTGCACACAGAAACAGCAAAGGAATCAATAACGCACATGCATAACATATAAACTTACATATAGTATCGACTGTTACCTCTGGGAGAGGGTTGCTGGTTTCATAAGGAGCCACAGGCGAGTTCATCTCGCAAGGCTCTTCATCAGTCAGTTTGGTAAGGTTTCTTACCAACTTCTCTGCTTCCGCGTCAGAAAGCTCCACCGCGCGTGAGCGGGTTGGATCAGAAACCCCGCTATATGCCCACATGGCGTGCGCTCGGGCGCGGAGGGGCTGCACTCGCCTCTTGGCCATAATGGCTAGCAAATGGATGCCCGTAACCTTCCGACCAACAGTGGTCTGAAGCTTTAGCACCTTCTCCATCCGAATGTCAGCCTCTTCGGCTTCAACTCCGGTCGGCTGGGTGATCCAGGATGGCCTCTTCTTCACCAGGGCGTCTGCGTCAAAAGGGGGCAACCCGAACGCTTGGGTGCCTATGGTCACATCCTTGATGTAGAACCACTTTTGGCGCCATCCTTGCACAGACTCAAGAAAGTTGATCTTTAAGTACTCGACGTCCGGTCGAGTCTGTATTCCAAAACCACCAGGTCCTTTGGCGCTGTGCTGACGCTTGACGTTGAAGATGCGGCGAAATAGCCCAAAGTGGGGCGCAACGCCCAAGAAGCACTCGCAAAGAACGAAGAAACACGCAATATGCAAAAGCCCATTGGGCGTAAAATCGTGCAATTGCACTCCATAAACGTGCATCAGTGCACGAAGAAAGTTATGAACAGGGAAGGAGAATCCCCTGTTCACAAAATCCACAAAACAGACCCGCTCATTGGGGCCTGGGCGCGGGATTACCTCTGCGTCGGGGATGCGAACCTGCGAGGTGTCCGCAGGAATCAGCCCATCGTTCCGAAGGCCGATGAGCATCCTCTTGCTGCAGGTGGTCTTGGTCCACGAGCCTTTGTCCCTCTTCAAACCGCTGGCAGCGGCTCCAGCGGCGCTGTCTGCCGACGCGTTCGCGGCGCTCCTGCTCTTCCGGGTCGAGGGCTTCGTCATCGCGATGGTGGGTGGCTGAGGTTTGGCTGTTAGGCTATGGCGATGCGCTAGGAGGAAGAAGAAGCAGCGGCGGCGGAAAACAAATGGCAAGTAAAAATATTATTTACCCCGCCGTAGCCTTTTAACCTCCACGCAAAAGAATCCGCACCGTTGATGCGAGATCGTGGGAAACGTGGCAAATCCAGCCGTACATCTGGCAGCCGTGGAGAGCAACCGTCACCGGCCACTCCGCCCACTACGCACGGGAATCTAGGAACCGTCATCATAGTCCTGGAGAAATCGTGCCTGAACGGTCAAATCCAGTCCAAACGGCTGCATCGTGGGCCCACAGACGTGTCACGTCCCATCTATCACAGTACAACGCACGCCACCGCGTGTCAGGCAGCGCAGTCGCCAAAAAACGTCATCCCTGACTTCATCGTGAGCACTCTGATCAGAAATACATTCGAGTCTGCCCAACGCATATCGGTCACTCGACTGCCTTGTTTGGTTCGGGTGTGAAAAACCAATGTTAAGGCAAAATTGGTCACTCGACCGTTCCTTCGACTGATGCATATTACTCCCATCGGGAGCATATCAAAAAATTCTTCGACTGGAGATGCACAAGATAAAATGATTTTGAGATTATTGATGGCTCGTGTTGGTGAACCCCAAGAGGAAGGTTATGATGTAGACAGCAGAAGTTTTCCCTTGAGAAATCTACCCAAGGTTATCAATCCAGTAGGACTTGACGATCTATCGGAAGGTTGTTGATGTTGACTCCCCCTGGCGCTAGGGAGCTTGCACCAACGTGGAATCTGCACAGACACAAACCAGAACTTTGCCCAACACGAAACAGAGAGGTTGTCAATCTCTCCGGTCTTGCAGAAACAAAGAGTTAAACGTATGGTGTGGAAAACAGCAGGAAAAACAGCAAGTAACAGGAAACAGATGATTGCAGCAGGTTGTGTAAACAGTATGAGGAAATTGGACCAGGGTCCACAGTTCACTAGTGGTGTCTCTCTCAGAACAGATAACTAGCATGTTGGGTAAACAAATTACAGCTGGGCAATTGACAAATAGAGAGGGCATAACAATGCAATACATGCCAAGATGTCTACTATGAAATCTAGTTGGGCATTACAACAAAGTACATAGACCGTTATTCCAACACATCTATGCCTAAATAATCCACCTTCAAGGCAGCATCCGCATCCTATTCAGTATTAAGTTGCTAACAACAGATTATTGCATGAAGTAAAGTGTGTAATGTAATCAATACAAGTGCCCTTGGACACTGCACCAATGTTTTATCCCTAGTAGCAACAGCACATCTACCATCTTAGACCTTTCTGTCACTGATCCAGATATCTAGAGACTGAACCCACTATCGAGCATAAATACCCCCTCTTGGAGTCACAAGCATCTACTTGGCCAAAGCATCTACTAGCAACGGAGAGCATGCAAGATCAAGAGCACATAGATAAACAACTTGAATAAACATGGTATCAATATTCATCGGATCCCAGCAAACACAACATCTAGCATTACAATAAGATGATCTTGATCATGTTAGGCAGCTCACAAGATCTAAACATGGAGGCACAAGGTAGAGAGACAACCATCTAGCTACTGCTATGGACCCGTAGTCCAGGGGTGGACTACTCACGCATCACTCCGGAGGCAGGCATGGTGATGTAGAGCCCTCCGGTGATGATCTCCCCTCCGGCAGGGTGCCGGGAAGAGCTTCAGAACTCCTCCGATCTGAGATTGACGATGACGGCCGCGACGGAACTTTTCGTGGAATATGATCGACCGTAATAGGGTTTTCGCGTCGCGGAGAATATATAGGCGAAGAGGCGGCGTCGGTGGCCGAGGGGGGCCACCACGCCATAGGGGGGCGCGGGCCCACCCTGGGCCGCGCCCTAGTGTGGCGTGGCCCCCTGGTGGGTCTGCTCCGACTCCCCTTTGGACTCCGTGATCTCCTCGTGATATTATTGACGATGTCTTTTGTTTCGTCCAATTCCGAGAATATTTCCTTAATAGATTTTCTGAAACCAAAAACAGCAGAAAACAGGGAACTGGCACTGTGGCATCTTGTTAATAGGTTAGTCCCAGAAAATGCATAAAAATGATATAAAGTGTAACCAAAACATGTAGCAATTGATATAATAACAGCATGGAACATCAAAAATTATAGATACGTTTGAGACGTATCAAGCATCCCCAAGCTTAGTTCCTGCTCGTCCTCGAGTAGGTAAACGATAAAAACAGATAATTTTTGAAGTGACATGCTACCAACACAATCTTTGATCAAATAACAATGTAATGCACATGATCTGAATGAAGTGATCCAAGCCAATGGTCTATAGTTTGCAAGCAAGTAAATAAAGAGTAAACATAAGTGATCACACAAGTGCAAACTTTCATGAATAACACTATAAAACATTTAGAGATATAATAGTCTAACATAATAGTTAGCTCACAGCAGCAATAATTCTCAACATGAAAGTGTTTGTATCAACACAAAGGAAGATAATAGCTTCAGCTTTTGCTTCAACTTTCAACATGTATATCATATAGATAATGTCAATGCAAAGAATATGATCAACCAAACACAAAGTTATGTAAAAACTGTTATACTGGAGTTGACAATGATGTTTGCTTAAGTAGACAGAAAGAAGTGGGAAAACTGACTCAACATAAAAGTAAAAGAATGGCCCTTCGCAGAGGGAAGCAGGGATTAACATCATGTGCTAGAGCTGTAGTTCCCGAAGGCATATAGAGAGCATAAAATATTGTTTTGTAAGGTAATGGTGTATACAGGTGTCAACAAATCAAATAGCAGGTACTTGTCATCTTCCATGGCTAACTAACTTTTAGAGCGGTTCCGAGAGTTTTTAGGACTGCACTTGTAACAAGCACTTATTGGTGACACTCCTCCCAACCATTTACTTTCCACAAACCATGGCTAACCGAATCCTCGGGTGCCCACCAACATTCACCATGGAGGAGTGTCTATTTATTTATTTATTTATAGGGTGGACTAACCAGCTCTTTAATGCAAAATAAAAGGTGGAGAAGCAGATGAAGCTGCCAATCCTTGTAAATTAATTAGCATGGAAGATGACAAATCTCACTACTACGTCCTTATGAGCTTTTCAAGTAGTGACACAAAAAGGAAATGTAACAGTTTTGAGTAGTTAGTAGATAGCACATGAAGAAATTTACTTGGAATGGTGAAAACACCACATAATAGGTAGGTATGGTGGACACAGGTGGCATGGATTTGGCTCAAGGTTTTGGATGTACAAGAAGCATTCCCTCTTAGTACAGAGTTTAGGCTAGCAAGGTTATTATAAGCAAACATCATTATCAACTGGAATAGCAAGAGTGTACATAAAACACAAGGTTTGACGAACCATAGACTCCCACTGTCTTCCTTGTTAACACATAGCCTTCATCCAAAAATTATCTAGACTACTATGGACTTCCAATTATGCAACAGATTATTATAGCAGAAAATCCTTATAGTAGTTCTTCATTAATAGCCATTACTTACATGATGCACAAGCTTAAACATTAATTACTTGACAGCTCAAAACAATTGGCAAGCATCAAATTACTCAAGACAACGATCTAAAAAGATTCATGTAAGCATTTTATACCACTACCACATGCATAGCATTTTTCTGGTCCAACCAAACACCAATCAACTTATTTGACAACTCTCCAAACAGATATAAGTGAAGCAAGAGAGTACTTTCTTCAAAAGAAACTGAAAGCTCTAACAAGAGATACATGAAAAACTGAGAGCTAACAGCAATAACAGCAACTAGACAGGAATACTCAACAAGTATAAGTGAAGCACAAGAGTATTCTAATGAAAAAGTGGAGCGTGTCTCTCTCCCAAACATGAATGCTAGGATCCAACAAGTATAGCACAGCAAACAAAACAAAACAAACTGAAAACAAAAACACACTGACGCTCCAAGGAAGAGTACACTAGCATGAAGCAATAAAAATATAGCACCATTAGAGATGACCTGATAATTTGTAGATGAAGAAGGGGATGCCTTGGGCATCCCCAAGCTTAGATGCTTGAGTCTTCTTGAAATATGCTGGGGAGGTAAGCCTCCCCAAGCTTAAGCTCTTCACTCTTCTTGATCATGTAATATCATTCTCCTCTATCAACACTTGAAAACTTCCTTCACACCAAAACTTAACAGCTTTTCTCATTAGCAGGTTAGTGCACTAAAAGATAATACTTCAAAGTTCTAGCAAAGACAAACTCACAAGCCAACTATTTTAAACATTAGCCACTGTTACTAGGCTCAAGTGGGCACTTTTACACGAAAAGAAACCACTTAAAAACTTGTAAAAGAGAGAATGCAAAATAAAAGACAGAATCTGTCAAACCAGAACAGTCTGTAATGACGAATTTTTTCGAGGCACTTACGATGCTCAGATGAAAACTTTTGAAATAATGAAAGTTGCGTAACATCATCAGGAACATGCACAAAAAGTTTCAGCATTTTTCGATTTTTTCTGATTTTCTACTGAATTAAACGGTGACGAACAGCAATCTGTCCCAATGCAGTCCCGAAAATAAAACCAACTTTGCATTAGTAACTCTCCTTGGCACAACAAAACAGCAAATAAAAGATACAAAGGAGTTGCTACAGAGGTAAACAAGCATCCTTGACTCAAGAAAACAAAAATAAAACAGCAAATAAAAACATGGGTTATCTCCCAGAAGTGCTTTTCTTTAATGCCTTTGAGCTAGGCATGAAGAGATGCATCAAGTATTGTCAAGACCAGAAAATCCAAAACCATAATTTGTCTTGACACTAGTATCATGTGAGTATTTCATCTTCTTCCTAGGGAAGTGTTCCATACCTTTCTTGAGTGGGAATTGAAATTTTATATTCCCCTCTCTCATATCAATAACAGCACCAACAGTTCTCAGAAAAGGTCTTCCCAAAACAATAGGACAAGAAGGATTGCATTCAATATCCAAAACCACAAAATCAACAGGGACAAGATTGTTGTTAACCATTATCAAAACATCATCAACTTTTCCTAAAGGTTTCTTCATAGAAGAATCAGCAAAGTGAACATCCAAATGACATTTTTCCAAAGGTGCAAGCTTGAGAATATCATATAAATTTTTAGGCATAACCGAAATACAAGAACCAAGGTCACACAAAGCATTGCATTCAAACTCACTCAGTTTCATTTTAATAACAGGTTCCCAATTATCATCTAACTTCCTAGGGATAGAAGCTTCAAGTTTTAATTTTTCTTCCCTAGCATGCATGAGAGCTTTGATAATATGTTCAGTAAAAGCCATATTTATTTTACTAGCATTAGGACTCTTAGCTAGCTTTTGCAAGAACATGATGACTTCAGTTATGTTACAATTTTCGAAATTGAAGTTGTTGTCATCAAAAACAATGGAGCAATTATCACCAACACCTCTAAAAATTTCAGCACTTTTACTAGGAACAAAAGTAGTGCTATCAGGCAATTTAAAACTTTTTGTAGAGGTAGTAGAGACATTTCCAACACTTATTATCTTTTCACTAACAGTAGGGGGCGCATTAGCATGTGAGGCATCATTTGTTTCATTAGTAAAAATAGTGCAAACTCTAACAACACTATTTTGTTCAGCAATTTCAGCTTCTCTTTCTTCTCTCTCCCATCTTTCATGAAGTTCAGCAAGCATCCTAATGTTATTATCAATTTTAATTTGGATAGCATTGAGTGTTTTACTCTCTCTAATATCACTAGGAATAGCTTTTATTTTCAGCATTTCAACATCATGAGCAAGACTATCAACTTTAGCAGCAGGGCAACTCGAAATTAAAAACTAGATGCAGGAATTTAATTTTTTTGGGTTTTTGATTTTTAACAGCAAGCAAAACAAAACTAAAACAAGACAAAAACAAAGTAAAGAGATTGGAACTGAGAGACTCCCCTTTCCAATAGCCTCCAAGTCCCCGGCAACGGCGCCAGAAAACAGCTTGATGGCTACGTGTTGGTGAACCCCAAGAGGAAGGTTATGATGTAGACAGCAGAAGTTTTCCCTTGAGAAATCTACCCAAGGTTATCAATCCAGTAGGACTTGACGATCATCGGAAGGTTGTTGATGTTGACTCCCCCTGGCGCTAGGGAGCTTGCACCAACGTGGAATCTGCACAGACACAAACCAGAACTTTGCCCAACACGAAACAGAGAGGTTGTCAATCTCTCCGGTCTTGCAGAAACAAAGAGTTAAACGTATGGTGTGGAAAACAGCAGGAAAAACAGCAAGTAACAGGAAACAGATGATTGCAGCAGGTTGTGTAAACAGTATGAGGAAATTGGACCAGGGTCCACAGTTCACTAGTGGTGTCTCTCTCAGAACAGATAACTAGCATGTTGGGTAAACAAATTACAGCTGGGCAATTGACAAATAGAGAGGGCATAACAATGCAATACATGCCAAGATGTCTACTATGAAATCTAGTTGGGCATTACAACAAAGTACATAGACCGTTATTCCAACAACATCTATGCCTAAATAATCCACCTTCAAGGCAGCATCCGCATCCTATTCAGTATTAAGTTGCTAACAACAGATTATTGCATGAAGTAAAGTGTGTAATGTAATCAATACAAGTGCCCTTGGACACTGCACCAATGTTTTATCCCTAGTAGCAACAGCACATCTACCATCTTAGACCTTTCTGTCACTGATCCAGATATCTAGAGACTGAACCCACTATCGAGCATAAATACCCCCTCTTGGAGTCACAAGCATCTACTTGGCCAAAGCATCTACTAGCAACGGAGAGCATGCAAGATCAAGAGCACATAGATAAACAACTTGAATAAACATGGTATCAATATTCATCGGATCCCAGCAAACACAACATCTAGCATTACAATAAGATGATCTTGATCATGTTAGGCAGCTCACAAGATCTAAACATGGAGGCACAAGGTAGAGAGACAACCATCTAGCTACTGCTATGGACCCGTAGTCCAGGGGTGGACTACTCACGCATCACTCCGGAGGCAGGCATGGTGATGTAGAGCCCTCCGGTGATGATCTCCCCTCCGACAGGGTGCCGGGAAGAGCTTCAGAACTCCTCCGATCTGAGATTGACGATGACGGCTGATACGTCTCCAACGTATCCATAATTTCTGATGTTCCATGCTTATATTATACCATTTGCTACATGTTTTATATACACTTCGTATCACTTTTATGCATTTTCTGGGACTAACCTATTAACAAGATGCCACAGTGCCAGTTCCCTGTTTTCTGTTGTTTTTGGTTTCAGAAAGTTACTTCTGGAAATATTCTCGGAATTGCACGAAACAAAAGGCCAAGTCCCTATTTTTCCAACACGTACACGGAGTCCGAAGGAGAGACGAAGACTCGCCACGAGGTGGCCAAACCACAGGCCGGCGCGGCAGGGGGGCCCACCGCGCCGCCTGGTGGTTTGGGCCCCTCGGGGTCCGCCGACATCGCCCCTTCGCCTATTTATTCCCCGAGACGTGAAAACCCTAAAACACCGAGCCTTTCATCCAGAACATATTCGCTGCCGCCGCCGTCGTCAACCCTAACTCGGGGGGTTCTGAAGCTCTTCCCGGCACCCTGCCGGAGAGGGGAATCATCACCGGAGGGCTCTACATCGCCATGCCCGCCTCCGGAGTGATGCGTGAGTAGTTCATCCTTGGACTATGGGTCCATAGCAGTAACTAGATGGTTGTCTTCTCCACTTGTGCCATCATGTTTAGATCTTGTGAGATGCCTATCATGATCAAGATCATCTTATTGTAATGCTACATGTTGTGTTTGCTGGGATCTGACTTATATTGATACCTATGTGGAGCTGAATATTATATTATCATGTCTATGTCATTTGTGATCTTGCATGCTCTCCGTTACTTGTTGAAGCCTTGGCCAAGTGAATACTTGTGACTCCAAGAGGGGGTATTTATGCATGATAGTTGGGTTCAACCTCTATTTAACCTGGGATAGTGACAGCAAGTTCTAAGGTTGTAGATGTGTTGTTGCCACTAGGGGTAAAACAGCAATGCTTTATTCAAGGATGAATGTATTGTTTACATTACGCACATTACTTAATGCAATTGTCTGTTGCTTGCAACTTAATACTGGAAGGGGTACGGATGTTAACCGGAAGGTGGACTATTTAGGCATAGATGCATGCTGGATAGCGGTCTATGTACTTTGTCGTAATGCCCAAATGAATCTCATAGTAGACACCACAACTCACACATGCATGTTATATGCACGTATCAATTGTCAATTGCCCAGCTGTAATTTGTTTACCCAGCATGTTAGTTATCTTATTGGAGAGACACCACTAGTGAACTGTGGACCCCGGTCCATTCTTTTACATCTGAAATACAATCTACTGCAATCATTGTTCACTACTGTTTTATGCAAACAAACATCATCTTCCATACGATACGTTTAACCCTTTGTTTTCAGCAAGCCGGTGAGATTGACAACCTCACTGTTAAGTTGGGGCAAAGTAATTTGATTGTGTTGTGCAGGTTCCACGTTGGCACCGGAATCCCTGGTGTTGCGCCGCACTACACTCCTTCACCAACACCTTCGAAGCAACCTCGTTTTCCTACTGGTTCGATAAACTTTGGTTTCATACTGAGGGAAAACTTGCTGCTGCACTCATCATACCTTCCTCTTGGGGTTCCCAACTGACGTGTGACGTTACACGCATCAAGCATAGTTTCTGGTGCTGTTGCCGGGGAGATATTCCCTCGTCAACTTAGCGCTAGCAACGGCCGCGACGGAACTTTTCGTGGAATATGATCGACCGTAATAGGGTTTTCGCGTCGCGGAGAATATATAGGCGAAGAGGCGGCGTCGGTGGCCGAGGGGGGCCACCACGCCATAGGGGGGCGCGGGCCCACCCTGGGCCGCGCCCTAGTGTGGCGTGGCCCCCTGGTGGGTCTGCTCCGACTCTCCTTTGGACTCCGTGATCTCCTCGTGATATTATTGACGATGTCTTTTGTTTCGTCCAATTCCGAGAATATTTCCTTAATAGATTTTCTGAAACCAAAAACAGCAGAAAACAGGGAACTGGCACTGTGGCATCTTGTTAATAGGTTAGTCCTAGAAAATGCATAAAAATGATATAAAGTGTAGCCAAAACATGTAGCAATTGATATAATAACAGCATGGAACATCAAAAATTATAGATACGTTTGAGACGTATCAATTATCCTCCATTACAAGCAATACAACATAATCTCGGGGGCTACTCCTATCGGGAGCACTGTCGTGCACCCGATAGAAATACGGCAACAATTTATTCGATTAACATATACAGGGTAAGAAGATTTGAGATTATCCTCCATTGCAAGCAATAAAGCACAATCTCGGGGGCTACTCCCATCGGGAGCGCTGTCGCGCACCCGATAGAATAACGACAAAGTGTCAGTCGACAAAAGGATCGACTCGGTTCGTATACAAAATCATACTCGAAGCATTCCCGAGTTGCGTCCGCCGCAAATACCTCGGATGCTGCACGCATAGTGCAAAGGTAAGACCCGCCGAACCTTCGAGCTGGGCTAAGGACCGTTCCAGCAACGTCAATCCTTATACTTTTTCGTGTCAGCAGACATGATGAAAAATCCTGACGGACGCGTTGGGTAAAATTCAAATCTATACTGCAGATCGACTCAGTAAGACCTCTGCGGCCTAGTCGAATCTGACAAGTTTTGTTCCAGATTCGAGTCCAGAGACTCGAGTTTGATTGAAAGCTAGTAAGGTTTTACCCGAATGTGTAGTTAACCAGTCCCGATCCGTCGAGTGTACTGGGCCTGCTAAGCTATTATCCCTTGATCATCATAAGCAAAAACCACAGTCGATGAGATACTCGACATAGCCAACATGTGCTATTCATACAGGAATTCCAATTATAATATACAGAATACAAAGCATATGACATGCACTTACGAACGAGTCCATGCCCGATTCTTCGTGTCAGACAAGTACTCGGGGGCTACTGACAAGGGTATACATCTCGGGTACCCTACCGTGAGGGTACCTAGTGCACGTGGCGACTAAGTCCCAATAGCGAAGAGCGTATTCGAAGCCCAAGACCAGAGGCCCAAGAAGATGGAGTACCCTCCAAGATTAGTCATAGGCATAGTCGGTTTAGGCTTTCCTTACGTGTAAACTAGGTCGGTTATGAACTCCCGAGACCCAGCCTATTTAAAGGCTGGGAGGGGTGCCGATCTAGGACCAAGCCATACTCGAACCACCAAAAGCCCTAGCGAGATCGACATCTCGCCGGAGCTCTCCTTGTAACCGCATAATCTAATACAATCAATACCAGACAAGCAGGAAGTAGGGTCTTTACCTCCACCCGAGGGGCCTGAAGCTGGGTAAATCTTTGCCTCTGCTTGTCAGCCGACGAAACTGCCAGTACTACCACGTTCTCTCCCTATAATCTCAACCCTAGGTCCTAACCATGGGATTTGATGAGTTAACCCCTCGTCACCGGGCCACTACTGGGTCAAAACCACTCGAATCCAATACCAAAACACGCGATATGCGGTAGTACCGGGCTTTGGGTCGGTACTACCGCCCTTTGTAAAAACTGCAAAAACAACAACACCAAAACAGACACAACTTTCGCATACGAACTCCGTTTTTGCTGTTCTTGACTCGTTGGAATCACCACAACGAGCTTTACAAGATCATGCAGAGAAACATCATAGTCCAACAAGTGAGGATAAAACCAAATGTAGAAAGGTAAACCTCCCTATAAAAGAACAACCGGTAAATTCTCCAATCATCAAAACTCAACAAGATAATCATCAAGACTCCATTTTCTATGATCTTGGGCTTGTTTCGAAGATAATCACAAGCCCTACAAGATCATGCATATACACATCATAGTCCATCACGTGAGGGGGAAACGACAAGGAGAGTTTGACCTCTCTAGAAAAGATAAGCCGGTAAAACCTCCAATATCAAAAAACGCAACAAGATATGCATATGAAATCCGTTTTTGATGAACTAGAGCTTGGTATGGAGATGAACACAAGCTCTAAATTCTCACATGGATAAGAGCCGAATAAGAACCAAGAAAAATGATATGCCAAGTATGCAAAGGTTTGAGCTCTCCACAAAGATGCGATAAAGTTACTCACTTGATAGCCCCTCTTGATAGTACGCCGTCTATCATATAACCCGGTCTCCCACTAACACCATGAGACCGGTAAAATAGAAATCCTATCAAGATCATACCTTTGCCTTGCGCATTCCACTTGAGATAGATGATGACGATCTTGACTCCCTCAAGTTGGAACACCTTTCTTGATTGTGCTTGCTAGCACATGCTTGATGAAGACTTCTCCAAATACTCCCCATACTCCATGATGGGAGAGCCTTGCTAAGCTCCGTCTTCATGTATCCACTTGCACTTCATCTTCTTCTCTTGATGTATATGATGGCTTGGAGATAAACATGAATGTTCACTCAATCTTCTTTCCAAGCCATGCTTGCAATAAGCTCAACTCTAGATGACCATTCTTCATATAAACACTTGGATAGAACCTTGGTCATTATATAATCTTCTAGATTCCAACACATGAAATCCAATCTTCTTCATGGACACGATCTATAAAGATATCTCAATGCAAACATTAGTCCATAGAGATTGTCATTAATTACCAAAACCACACATGAGGGCACATGCACTTTCAATCTTCCCCATTTTGGTAATTGATGACAATCTCTTTTGAGAGGGTTTATAATATGGAAATTAACGAGCTAGAGCCAATTGTACTAACATCAAATACTACAAAAGTATGTGATGTTAGTCCAACAACATATATAGAGCAAACTCCCCCACAATCTATGCACGTGCGTATGAACATGAATTCATTGCATATATTGTCAACCATTACCGGTGGTGGAGTTTCCACTATATACAAAACCAAGCAACCAATTGCAAAGGCAAGAAGGCAAATACTTAAGAACCAATCAAAGTACAAAGTCAAATGCCATAAAACCCTTCAAAACTTCTCCCCCATTGGCAACAATTGCCGAAATGGGGAAAAAGCTTTAGAAGGCCAATATAGTGAGAGTTCCTCCACGAGTTTAACTTGTCTCATAAAATGAGTAGAATCAAATGGACATTTCCATTGATCAAAAATAGGAGGAAATCAAACTATATTGAGAATCCAAGGATTGCAACAAAATAGCAAAGTGAAAGATACCTCAACAAAAGAGGCAAGCAATCAAAGGATCCGAAAAACCAATTGGACACAAGAAGATATTATGATAAGATCAACCAAGTGTTCTAAACATCAAGAGAGAGCTCCCCAAGGTACATGCACAAAGTAGGATTTGCATTACAATATGGTGTGCACAACATGGAATCCTCACTCCCTCCTAGACAATCTTTGAACACAAACAATTGCAAGAAAGCATAGATGGAAATTGAAACAAAACAACTAGGTCCACAAGCTTATTAAGATGCAAAAAGGGATATCAAATGAAAACCAAAGCTTGTGACTTTTAGGAACCACCAAAGAATCAAAAGCAATAAGAGGTGGTCACTAACAAAATGGAATACCAAATAAAGATGTAACTACTCTCATGTGTATAAGTTTCTAAGTAGATATCAATCATGAAGATATAAGTCCACAAAGAAACATGCACACACAAAGTAGATACTACGGTGAAGAATATGATATCCAAGTGGAAGTCATATATATATATATATACCAATAAGATCATTGCTTAAAAGTATAGCACAAAGCTCAATTTTATCTTAGAAGGATATAGATAAACTTCCAACACAACCTCATCATAGCATCAAAAATATCCACAAGGGAAAAAAGATAGTTGGGATGCTCCGAGAAAGATAACAAGTATCACAAAGGTTTGAGCTCTCCACAAAGATGCGATCAAGTTACTCACTTGAGAGCCCCTCTTGATAGTACGTCGTCTATCCTATAACCCGGTCTCCCACTAACACCATGAGACCGGTAAAATAGAAACCCTATCAAGATCATAACTTTGCCTTGCGCATTCTACTTGAGTTAGATGATGACGATCTTGTCTCCCTCAAGTTAGAACATCTTTCTTGATTGTGCTTGCTAGCACATGCTTGATGAAGACTTCTCCAAATACTCCCCCATACTCCATGATGGGAGAGCCGTGCTAAGCTCCGTCTTTATGTATCCACTTGCACTTCATCTTCTTCTCTTGATGTATATGATGGCTTGGAGATAAACATGAATGTTCACCCAATTTTCTTTCCAAGCCATGCTTGCAATAAGCTCAACTCTAGATGACCATTCTTCATATAAACCCTTGGATAGAACCTTGCTCATTATATAATCTTCTAGAGTCCAACACATGAATTCCAATCTTCTTCATGGACACGATCTATAAAGATATCTCAATGCAAACATTAGTCCATAGAGATTGTCATTAATTACCAAAACCACACATGAGGGCACATGCACTTTCAGAAAGCAGATCGATCATCTCGTTTATTACTGAGGAGTCTAGGGAACTTATCAAGTTTCTCCCATATGTCAAAATTCAGAAAGTGGACCGTGACTGTAACCTTGTAGCTCATATGTTAGCTAGTTTTGGTCGTTTTAATTGGTCTGATGCGGTGTTGTTGAATGTGTTTCCTCCCTGCGTGTTGGAAACGGTTCAATTGGATTGTAATGAACGTTGTAACAACTATTTTGTGTTTGAGTAATAGAGGTGGAAAATTCAAAAAAATAAATATTTTAGATATCTTTTCGCCCAAGAGATAAGAAGGCAGAGGTTGACATTCCCCATGTCTAGGATGCCCAGGCCTCAAAACTCTTTCTTGTAAATAGATACTGTATAAACATAATGGGAATCAAAATAAACTATTAATGTAAATGAAAATGGGGTAAATAGGAACATGTTTGTTTCAGCTCAGGGACGGATTCATGGAGAAGGCTGCCTCCGAGCGCAATGCATTTTGGCGGTTGTAGCTTGCCCTTCTCCACCATGGCCGTCGGCTTGCCGATGGTCTTATTCTTCATCGAGATTCCCCAATGGCCCTCGTCACTCATCAGCTCTAGTTCTGGCCACATCGAGTGCCTCGTTACATCTTGGAGCTAGCGAGATCGTGGACGGCGGTGACGTCCAGATCGGGGCGACGTCAGGTGATGGAGACCAGATCCAAGAGTGTGGGGATTGTGCTTCGATGCATTGGGAGGTTTCTTTCATGGTGTTCTCGTACCGGAAAGGTTCAAGTGTGGGAGCGAAAGATATGAGAGAGAGATGCGTGAGAGCGATGAAAACAATGAGCAAAATCAAAGTTGAGGAGCAATATAATCTGATTGTAATCCAATCCCACTATAACGAGAATTGCTCTTAGACAAGCGCGTTAGCGCTCACACAGCTCGCTTCCTCTTCCTCTACCCCATTCTTTTTCTTCCACCGCAACCGGTAGGGAGCCGTGTGGGAGAAGACGCCGTCGAGGTTGGAGCGAGACTGCTCGCACGTGCGAAGAATAGCGTCCCCCACTATAATCGTGTTACTCTACAAAATAGGAACCACACAGCTTATGTGTATCTTCAAGGGAATATCTTGGGCTTTATGGACATGGAAAATGAAGAATCACCATATGTATAGCAACCTGGAAAACCGAAAATACCAAAGCGTCCCATCATCGCCAAAAAAAGGCGCAAGAGCATCTCTCCGGATTAGCAGACGAAGTGAACGGTGCGTCCCTGTCTTCTTCAGAAGAGTTTCCATTCCCCTCCTCCTCTCAAACCCACCCAAATGCTCCCCCACTCCCCAAAACCCTAGCCCACCGGACCACCGCCGATGCCGCCGGAGCCGGAGGTCCCGGCGTGGCTCCGCGGCCTGCCGCTCGCCCCGGAGTACCGCCCCACCGAGTCCGAGTTCGCCGACCCCATCGCCTTCCTCTCCCGCGTCGAGCGCCACGCCGCCGCATACGGCATCTGCAAGGTCATCCCGCCCTACCACCGCCCCTCCCGCCGCCACGTCTTCAACCGACTCAACCGCTCCCTCCTCCTCCTAGCCTCCGACTCCCCCAACTCTTCCTCCCCCTCCCCCGACCCCGCCGCGGCCGTCTTCACCACCCGCCACCAGGAGCTCGGCACCCCGCGCGGCGGCCGCGTCCTCAAGCAGGTCTGGCAGAGCGGGGAGCGCTACACGCTCGACCAGTTCGAGGCCAAGTCCCGCGCCTTCTCCAAATCCGCCCTCCCCTCCCCCGCCCCCTCCGCGCTCGCCGTCGAGGCCCTCTTCTGGAACGCCGCCGCCGACCGCCCCATCTACGTCGAGTACGCCAACGACGTCCCCGGCTCCGGCTTCGCCCCCTCCCACCAGCCCCACCCCCGCCAACGCCGCAGGAACAAGCGCCGCAGACGCGCCTCCTCGGCCTCGGACGACTCCTCCTCGGAGAAGGAGAAGGCCGAGGTGGGGTGGAGGCTGTCCAGCAGCCCGTGGAACCTGCAGGCCATTGCGCGCGCGCCGGGGTCGCTCACCCGCTTCATGCCCGACGACGTCCCCGGGGTCACCTCCCCCATGCTCTACATCGGGATGCTCTTCAGCTGGTTCGCCTGGCACATCGAGGACCACGAGCTCCACAGCCTCAACTTCCTCCACACCGGCGCGCCCAAGACGTGGTACGCCGTTCCCGGGGACCGGGCCGCCGAGCTCGAGGAGGTCATCCGTGTTCATGGTTACGGGGGCAACCCTGATCGCCTTGGTATTGCCTTTTTTTTCCTGTGTTTGTCTGATCATATGTTGTAGCATTATGATGAGGAACAGGATGTCTGATTGTTTGTTCGTGCAGCGTCGCTGGCGGTGCTTGGGGAGAAAACGACGCTGATGTCTCCCGAGGTCATTGTAGCCGCCGGTCTGCCCTGCTGTAGGTACAATCTCTGAAATGGTCACTGCTCAAAGGTTTTCGTATTAATTGCCTATGGTATCCATGAACCATATTTTATATCCATTTCTGTACTCATATATGCATTCTGCATTTCTGCTTCAGACTGGTACAGTATCCCGGTGAATTTGTGGTGACGTTCCCAAGAGCCTACCATGTTGGGTTCAGCCATGGTCAGTCGCACCATCCAGCCTTTAGATTTCACTATGCCTGTTCGTTGTTACTACATTCAGCTCATCTTGATTCTGCTATTCTTGAACTATCCATTTTAGCTAAGATGTAAATTTATGTATGGCGCTGGCAGTAAATTCGAATAGTCTCCGATTACTTTCTGACTGTTGTGTGATGCTCTACTGTTATGTCACAATAACTTAGATGATTTTAGGTACATATGGAACCAATCATGTACTTGTGGGGAACTCCTGACAGTTTTTTTCTTGGCCAAACTATTATCATGTTTGATTTTCATACCTTATATCGATTTGATACATTGGATTTTTACCCAACTCTATGATAGATATTCTAAGAATTCAACTTCATAAGTCTTCACTCAGTGCTGCTCTAAGCTTCGTTAATGACCAGGATAGTCCTATCTCTGCATTCTGTACGACTACGTTCATGGATTCTACTATGACTTCAGATCCCCTTGAGGTCCTTGCTTATATTTGAAATCAGAGAACCTATCTATAAGAATCATTTATTTTGGGCTACCAGCAGATAATGTACAATGTAGAAAATTAGAAACGGGGGACCATATTTCCATTTCCTTTGTTTCTTTGCACTTAAGTAGTAGTTCCAAATGGTCTGACTGTTATGTTGCAGGATTTAATTGTGGAGAAGCTGCGAACTTCGCAACTCCCCAGTGGTTGAAGTTTGCCAAAGAGGCCGCAGTTCGAAGAGCTGTGATGAATTATCTTCCAATGCTCTCTCATCAACAGCTATTGTATTTGCTAGCAGTTTCCTTTATATCCAGGTAAGCTTTGTTTTTTAGTCACCCTACATACAGATCAATGCAGCAGAATAGTAGCAACTTTTTGTCTTCCAAAACAAGCCAAATGGTTCCTAAAAAACAAACCAATTGGTACAGCTAGCAGTTTAATCAATTGTACTTGTTAGCTATGGCTAACAAAGTGACTGCATACCTCTTATCTCAACTTTTTTTTGTGAGTGCTTTAAAAAAAACACTCACTGTGGTATTCACTTTTTAGACCTGGCGGATCAAATGATTATGTATGGGTTCAAAAGTAGTTGTGCATCTATCAGAACTTGTTAGACTAGGCGCCGATTCAAAGTAAAGAACCTAATATATCCTGCTCAGTCGAAGGAGCATATTCACATAGATAGGTAGAAATGTTGCTAGTAGCACATGGAAAGGAGTTTCACAGTAGAAGATCCTCAATGCAAGTATCAATCTTGCATTTGCTTGACTACCCAAAGTACATATGCTTTAGAAGGTTGCATGTGCTTAAAATGTGGCTTCCAACCGTTTATCCAGCTAGTTTGTAGGAGCAAGAATCACTAGTTGCTGCAATGTAGTTTAACATAGATTGTAAATTGAGTTTGGCAATCTATGCTACTTCAGATTTTATGGCCTTCCCATTTATGACAATTTTACAACGCTCCATAAAGGAAACTTAACAGAAGATGCACACATGCTGTACATTATTATCTCTGTCTCTGGTTCTCTTTGTCTCCATGGTATGGTTACGGATTTAGTCATGCTTATCTCTAGTGCTTTTGGTGTCCATATTTGGAACCTGAGTCTGCAAATTCTTATTATGTTTATCATTCAGAACTTTGAATATAGTGGATTATTTTAATTTCAGAACCCCCCGAGAAATACTGTATGGAGTTCGAACCTCTCGTTTGAGAGACCGGATAAAAGAAGAAAGGGAACTATTGGTCAAACAGGAATTTTTACACGATATGATTAGTGAAATTGAGCTTGTGTGTTCTTTTCTTAAAAAGAAATTAATTGCTAATGCTGTTCTATGGGAACCTGACTTGCTGCCATCTTCTACTGCTCTACATTCCTGCTCCTCTGGCCCAAAAGCTGCTGGGAAGGCTGATGATGGTCACAGTATTGAATCTATCCCCAAAGAAAACTGTTCATCTGATGGTATTGTCCATATGGCTGCGATACAACCTAAATGCATGTCTATGGATAGCAAATCTTCCGATGCTATGTCTGCTTCTGAGGGGGAAAAACTTGATACAGACACTGATGATGGGAGTGACCTGCCTTTTGATTTGAGCATTGATTCTGGCTCATTGACCTGCGTTGCTTGTGGAATTCTTGGCTTCCCATTTATGGCAATTTTACAACCCTCTAAAAAAGCATTGGAAGAGATGTCCCTTGTTGATAGGGAAAGATTGAAGCTGAATTGTGAAAAAGAGAACCATTCAAATGTACCTCCATGTTCTCCTGATCATAGCAATTCAGGTAGCTTTTCTTACTTCCCAAGCTTTCTTGCGTGTGCTGGAAATAAGTGAACCATATTATCGAGGGATGCAGATATTTTCCGTCTAGAACTGTCTTCTCATAGTTAGTATTTCTCTTTGTTCTAGTGTGAGCAGTGAGTAGCAGCTTGCCAATCTTTCTCTCATATATATATTAGAAACCTCAGTGGATTGAATTTTCAGCATCCTTAAATTTATCTTTTGGGCATCATTTTAGCACATTACACTTTATGGGTATAGATGAATAAAGATTAAAAAATGGGCTATGCTACTTTTATCATTAATTTCATCATTAGTTAATTTTTTATTATGCAGTGCACATCGTCAACCTAATTAATACACAACAAAATTTACCTTCCTATTTATAGGCAAGAATTATATTTTTTGCTGGTGATACATTGACGCATTACTGACTTTCTTTCCCCGTTGTCTCATATTTATTACCAACATGCACGTATTGTCAAATGCAAATATGTATCCTTGCTTGTTTATTGAAGATATTTTCTTGTACTTTTCCATCTTTTGTATTTCAGGTTCAGCCACAATGATATGGTTACTTTTCTTGCATGTATGAAAATTTGACAAAGGTTTCTCCTTATTTATCAGGACGTCCATTTATTGCCAATAGACCTTTCAACCCTGTGGATCAGGCTAACTTCATTCATCAGAATGGGAAGTCACATAAAGCTTGCGTTTATTTCACAGATGAGGAACTGGATGGACCCCTGCAGCCTCATAGTAATAGTTCACAATCTTGCAGCAATGAAAATACCCTTCACCCGTGCACTAACACGGAGACAACCGAGACGAAAATATCCAGCAGTGGTTTTGGTACAGAATCCAGTAAACAAACTGGGAGAGGTGACATTGATGCGCAAGCCATAGAAAGTTGTATTGGCAACTGGAATATAACTTCTGCATTTGTACGACCACGAATCTTTTGCTTGCAACATGCCCTTGAGATTGAGGAGTTGCTGGAAGGCAAAGGTGGTGCACATGCTCTCATCATTTGCCATTCAGGTAGGATATAACTCTAACTTCTTTTGACACACTTGTGTTGTGTCATCGTGTTTGTTTCGTTAAAGCTTTTTATTAATAATAATATGCATGCTACAATGATTTAGATTGTCTATATTTGTGGAACTTATTTTCTCTGCAATTTATAAGTTATATGGTTTCTTTCACAATGGATACAGAACTCTTAGTATACCATGCAAATTAGTGTTTATATTTGGTATTGTTGAATACAGTAACTCCAAAAATTTAGAATTTCAAGTAGAAAACCATGTCATATTTATACACTAGATTTTGAATGGAGGATGTCCAGGAGCCTTGTACTAGGACGGAGCCTATACAATTGAACTCTGGGTTTTGCTCGATTTGGTGTTATGCAAGTGAGCTCTGCTTGTAATTGCAGTCCTATTTGCTATCTATGTAAACGACAGATTACATGTGAGTTAACTACTCTAATTGCATCATCTATCTCCATCCTATTTATGTAAATGGGATTCCTTTTGGTTGCTATATAAAGCAATATAGAGTAATCCTACCTACTGGTCAAGTAGTATTTTTCTCATTTTGCTGATGAAAGATACTACTAGTTTACTTAGCAAACAGGGTCACCTGAACTGTTTATGGCACCAAGCCACTCTCAAAAGTTGGACGCGTGTGTCACACAACATGAGCACTTGCCCACGTTTCCATGTTTGGTAACCAAAGAGTGCTAGTTGCAGCTGCACACAAATGATCCTAGCTGGTACCTTTTGCCTCCTTCCAAATTCTCAGTTGAAATCTTGTTCTGGATCATGATTCGGAACCAATTATAGACATGTTAACTGCTCTTATATGATTGTTGTATTTCTTTAAGTTTAATCTTGGCATTAAATTTTTGCAGATTACACCAAGCTAAAAGCACTTGCGATATCAATTGCTGAGGAAATAGAGTTTCAGTTTGACTGTAAAGATGTTCCACTTGCAAATGCATCCAAATCTGATCTACATCTGATCAACATCTCAATTGATGATGAGGGGTATAAGGAAGATGGAAGGGATTGGACGTCACAGATGGGTCTAAACATGAAATATTTTGCCAAGCTTAGGAAAGAAACACCAGGGAGTCAAGAGCAATTTCCTTTATCCTTTTGGAAGAGATTGGATATCGCAGATAAGCCTTCTCCACCTGTTTCTGTTGTTCCAAATCTCAAATGGCTCTGCAGAAAAACACGAAGCGCATACAGGGTTGTTGGTTATGTTTCCAGTCATAATGCCACAGTGACTCCTGCGGAAGTTAACCCTGCAGTTACAACAACTAAGATGGGCGCTTCTGGAAATGCTGATGAGAATGCCAAAAAACAGCAAACTGCTGAACAGGCTTCCCCCCTGCAGCCAAGTAGGTTGCAAGAAGCTGATGATATAGACATGTGTTCTGAGGACAGTGATCAAGACATGCATCGTGTGAGTGATATTCCCGTTGCTCTAGCTGAATATCCAATGATGCATCAAGTTTGTGAAGGTGCAGTAAGTGTTGGCACTTGTGAACTTCACGGTCTGATAAGTGCTAGTACTGGTGATGGTTTAAATTGTTCAGTCAATTCTCAGGATTCACCTGCGGTGTCAGATGACTTTACCATTCAACAGCAATGTGTCCAGTCAGATAAGCTGACTAGTTCCACAAGTATGTCTGTACAGCAGTTCCTTGTCAGTGGAAGTATGACTGCGGAAGGTAGCAGCAATCATGAAATGATAGATTCCTATACTGTTACTTCGGAGTGCAAAGGTAAACTGCTGCAAGCTCAACAAGAGCGGGATACCACTGAACTTCGTAATCCAGAAAGGCCAATCAGTTCTTTAGAACCAGTACAGGTTGGTACCACCCATTCTGATGCCAAGGCCGTCAAGCTCAAGAGCGATATTCCCACTGAGTTGCAGCATGAGTATCTGAAGAGAGATGCCATCGTTTCAGAAGGTGTGCAAGCTGCTTCGACGGCAGCAATATCTGGAGAAAATAGAAATTCAGGTTCCGCAGAATCGGATTCTCTTGATATTTTGCTTTTAGCGGAAGAATCCGTGCTGGCAGATGTTGGTGGAAAAGATGAGGTTGACAATGCTTCCTTGGCATTGATGACACTGGCTAGCAATGACCACTCTGCAAACGATGTTGCGCATGATGAAGTTGTAAAGGCGTCTAGCTCGTCTGCTGGAGCATCTCTTCCATGCAGTTTAGCAACTGTGAGACAGCTTGAGGTTCAGAACCCTGAAATACAAGTCAAACAGGAAAACCCTGAAGAAGTTGGTGTCTGGAACTGTCAGGGTTTGAAGGGCAGCAACATAGTCTCTAGAAGCATCGGAGGCTCAAAAAGAACAGACATCATATGCTACGCCAGACGCAAGCGCAGGCGCCGGAGGAAGAGGGAATCAGAGCTATTAACCACTGACAGTTCACAGAGTCTTGGGAGCTTCGCCCGCGCCCCATGCGAGAGCCTCAGACCAAGGTCCAACAAGCCCGCAGCAACCGAAGAAGAGACGTCGGTGTCGCAAGCCGAGACCACGAAGCCTTCTTCTTCGGCCGCAGCGACCAAGCGCAAGAGGACCGAGGTGGTGGAGCTGTTCCAGTGTGACATCGAGTCATGCGACATGACATTCGAGAGTAGGGCTGACCTCCGCGCGCACCAGCGCAACATCTGCACCGACGAGTCATGCGGCAAGCGCTTCGGGTCGCACAAGTACCTGCGGCGGCACCAGGTCGTCCACCGCGACGAGCGGCCGTTTGTGTGCCCCTGGGACGGCTGCGGGATGACCTTCAAGTGGCTGTGGGCGCAGACGGAGCACGTGAGGTCCCACACTGGGGAGCGCCCCTATGCGTGCTCGGCCCCTGGATGCGGGCAGCGGTTCCGGTACGTCTCCGACTTCAGCCGGCATAGGAGGAAGTTTAATCACCATTGATGATATTTGGTCGCACAACAGCGCTGGGAGCAAAAGCTCCGGCTGTTTGTGTTTGTAATTTGTTGTAGCAGGCTCACGTATTTATTAACCGCCTGATCGGCTGGTAGGCTTATTAGTTGTGTTAGATAATTCCCTTGGTTAACAATGTGATGTGCCGAGCTTAATCTAGGAAGTAGAGAGATAGTTTTGATCTTGGATGGGCTCCTAATGAGCTAATTTTCACTATTTTTGTTTGTAGTTTTCCAGTAATTCTAGATACATGTTTGAAATTTTGGGTATTTTTTTGTTTAAACCGTCTATCTCCTTCGCTTGTAGTCATTTATCATTCAATTAGTGAAGCATAAATTCATTCAATTTCCTGTTTCTGATATTAATCAAATTAGCATCTTTCTTTAGGGACTTTGGGGGAGGTTTACCCCCTTCAGCCCTTCTTCATCAAGATGTAGATCAACTGACACGTTGCCCTTCATTATTTCTTTCGTCTGTTCAGTAATGTATGTATATCAATGCTAAGCTTTATCAATGCGATGAAGCCGGTATGATTTCGAAGTTTATTTTGAATCATAATGAGGCAGGACCGTCGCAATTCTGTGATCATGCTACAACTGCAATTTGTTGATGCTCAAACGAACGAGGGAGCACGAATCACATATCGAATAACTATGCAAAGTATAACCAACTCCCCAGATAATCAACGCAAAATCCACAATAAAACCGCAAGGCTGTTTATACAGCTGCTCAACTCTTAATCAGTACTGCTAGCAACGATGGAAATCATCAACGACAAGTAAATTAAGATAGTACTAGTAATCAAAGGCCATCTAGATGGAGCTAGCCTACTGCGACTCGACGGAGGTGGGCGCGGCCTTGGCGCTGTCGTCCTTGCCGCCGAAGATAGAGGGGGTGTCGGCGAACATGTTGCGCACCGTGTTCTTGAGGCAGGACCAGTGCTCCTCCATGGGCGCCTCCGTGAAGCTCTTGAGCTGCTCCTTGGTCTTCTCCACGAACGTCGCGTCCTCCGCCACCGTCGTCCTCCTGAAGAAGCACTCCGCCGGCGCCGCCGCCACCTCCTTCTTGTTCTCCTGCGCCGCAGACGCCGCCGCTCCCTCCTTGTTCTCCATCACGAAAACGCTGAACCGAGATCGAAAACGAAAACTTTGGTGTGTGTCGAGATGAAGATCGATCGATGTGGCTCGTGTTGCTTTGGTGGATTTGGAGGTGCGGCCTCGCGGCTGTTTATATAGTATTAGGGGGAGGAGGCGCTGTTCGTCTCGGAGGCGTGGGGAGGAAGCCGGCCCGGAGCCTGCCTTGGAGTAGCGGAAAAGAAAGAAAGAAAGGAAAGAGCTTTCTCCGGGCCGGTTAACAGTACGGATACGAGTTAATCACGGTACGAACTTTGGATTATTTATTTATTTGTTACCGAAGAAGAATAAGAAATAATAAGAAAATGTAACCATCTTTGGCCCGGATTGGAACTGAACTTGCGTTCTTTCTTACTGAACTGGATTGTAACACCAACTGTAATGTAATCCGGCCCTTCTCTTTGCGTTCCTTGTCCCCTGCTTCAAGCCAGCCGCGAGCTGCTTTCTTCCCAAGAAAACACTACTGCAGTACAGTAGTGCTTTATAAGCGCACGCACACCAGCTCGCCTCACTCTCATTCCAGAAACACACATCTCTTCCCTAGCACCAGCCTCTTCCTTGCAGTATCAGCCGCGGATGGAGAACAAGGGAGCATCGGCACCGCCGTCGATGGGAGCCAAGCTGGCGATGTTGGACATGGCGACGAGGACCGACACGGAGGCGGAGGCGGAGCGGCAGTGGATAGGCCTCTATATGATGGCCCGCGCGGCCGGCAGCTACGCGGCACACCCCAGCATTGGGCCCATCAAGACCATCGTCGACCGCTGCTGAACAAACCTTAGCTAGGCGTAGCTCGCTCACTCGAGGTTTCTCCAGAGTTGAATAAAATTAGCTGTTGATCTTCTGTAGTAGCAGCGCGCATCGAGTTAGTTTTTTTTTTTTTTTTGAGAGGATCATCGAGTTAGTTAGTTGTTCAATGTCATGAACATGATAACAGACAAGGGCCCATGACATTCCTCTTCACTGGTTTGCGATTCCCTTGATTGCACTGGGAATGACAGGATAAACACAAACTCCACGTCCAGCGTCCAACCTAGGTTGCACTGGAAATGAAAACAGGCTATTCTGTTGTCCTAGCTCTGCCGGTCAATAAAACTATTCTGATGTCTTGTACTGGAAGGGAATACCATGATGACATTTGTTCAGTATTATTATATTATTATTAGGACACTCCAATTTCAGTTTTCACTATAAAAAAAAAATTAGAGTTTTTTTTTTCTTTTGATAGTGGTGAGAATAGTAGGAGAGGCTCCTGTCTTATCACAATGAATAGATGTAGTACTACATGCTATACAAAATAACCGACTTTAAATAGTATCAAATTACCACTTTGGTGGTCAAATTTACCATTTCATAACAATTTATGTTTTTCGAACACAAATTTACCGGTTCAGACAGAGATTTTTCCAAATCGCGCTAACTGCAACTGAGCGAACTGACAGCGGAATCCACGCTGTTTGCTGACGTGGCAGAGGGATGATGGCACGGCGAGATGTTATACACGACACGCAATGAACAATGAACAAAAGAAAGATCAACACAGGTTTTATGCTATTAAATCCAAAATGACGCAACCCATTCAAGGGAGATGACTTTAGATGTTATCTGTTGGTCGAGTGATGTCCGTCTCTGAAGCGTTGGGGTGAACCTGGCTGAGGGCCTGCCTTGGAGTAGGAGAAAAGAAAGAACTATAACTTTATCCCGACCGGTTAACAATACTTTCCATGGTATACCGAAGAAAAGTACTTTGGCCCCTGCGATATTTTTTAGTACTGAACTGGATTGGAACACCAACTGTAATTCCTTGTCCCCTGCTTCAAGCCGCGAGCTGCTTTCTTCCCAAGAAAACACTCCTCTATAAGCGCACGCACCAGCTCGCCCCTCGCATTACATCAACAAACATCTCTTCTTCCTGGGCAAATAGCTCCTATGCGACGTTTTTTCACGGCAATCGATGGGCAGCGACGGCGTTCGTTGTAATAGCTATGCTACGACATCTCTCTGAGCAAAAATAACCCAGGCACAACAAGGCCCTTAAGCGCAACCACCGTCAGGATTAGGGGTGGGACCCACGCGGATTAGTGGAGCCTGGTGGGACCCACTTCAGCGTGGGGCCCAGACAGCAGCGACGACGGTTAAACCGTTTTCCCTTTCGCGCGCATCCTTCCTCTTCTTCTCCAGCGACGAAGCACGCAACGCCGGCGAGCTCCGATTCAGACAATAACTCAAATTAACCCGAACCAATACACATTAAACCGAACTCTAATTAACAAACAGACAAGCAAACATAGTAGATAATTACATTACTATTACAAACGGAGTAGTTTTAACGGCGGCTCGTCGGAGCAAAAGCCGCACGGGCAAGCAAACATAGTAGTTCTTAGCTATTACAAATGAGGACGGACATCAACCGCAGCTCCAACCCCCATCGATCCATCCAAAATTGGGCTCACCTGAGCCCCAGGGGTGCTGCGGCGACGAGGCGGCGGCGTCGCTCAGCCGGAGTCAGAGTCGGAGGCGCCCCATCCCATGTCGGCCTTGGATTCCTCGATGGCTTGGCGGCAGCGGTACTCGTTGAGCTCCTTTTCATCTCCCGGTCGGCCTCGAGCTGCTGCTGCTCGTCCTTGGTGCGCTCCATCAACTCGGCGGTGACCCAGTCGAGGTCGCCGTCGTTGACGAAGTCTCCCGGCAGAAGCCCGCGCCCGGCGCGCGGTGCCGCGCCCTGCAGCTCCTCCTCCTCCCTCTTCGGCAGCGGCAGCGGTGCTCGTGCGATGGCGGAGGTCCCCGCGCCAGAGGAGCTCCCCGTGCCTCTCGCCGCCGCCGCCATCGCGCGGTCGTACTCCTCCACTTCGCGCCGGGCGTACGCAGGAGGCACCGCCAGCCCCATATTCGTCCACGCGCGAGCGCCGCGCTTCCGAGCGCCGTCGGAAGCAACCAGCTTAGCCCGTACGGGGTCAGCGGGCGCCGGCCGCTTCTGCCTTCTCCGCTCCTCGTCGGAGCCGTTACCGCGGCCGGAATGGCCGCCGCGCGAGCAGGAACCTACAGGCCTCATCCTCGTCGCACGTCGGGGCTTGATCTGTGGCGGAGGGGCTGGATTGCGTGGCCGGCGGCGAGAGTGGCGGCGAGAGTGGAGTGGAGGGATAATAGCTAGGGTACGATACAGTGGATATATAGGGAGTTGAACGGGAGGCGGTCGGCTGGGCCTGAGAAAGGGCTGGGCTGGGCCCAAAGTTGAACGGCGCACCGTGAATTTAATCAAGGAAAAAACATTAGCGGGCCAAATCCTGCTGCTGGGACCAAATTTAGTTTTTTCTAGGAATGGCGCGGAACTGGGAGTGGCCAATCAGAGCGCAGAACTGAGAGTGGCGTGGATTGGGGGTTTCCTTCTGATCCAACCGTTCACTAACCAGCGATCAACGGCTCTGAAGCAGGGGGGTTTCGGACGGGGTTTCGGACGGGGTTTAGGGTTTCCGGGATTAGGGTTTCAGTGAGCTAGGGTTGAGCATAAATAATTTAGAAAAAATCAAATAAATATGAAACTTTCGCTCACTGTTTACTTCACACAATTCAAGCTATCGATGGAATGAGCTAGGGTTGAGCACAACTAATTCAACAAAAATCAAAACAACATAAAACCAGCGCACATGGTCTACTTATGCAACTAAGTTGCTATAAAAAATATAAAACTTGTTATATCCACATTTCAATTCCAACATTCACACGTTCACGATATCAATGGAATGAGCTAGGGTTGAGCATAAGTAATTCAAAAAAATCAAATAAATATAAAACCAGTGCACATGGTCTACTTACATGACATAGTTATCAAAAAAAATATAAACTTTGATTTTGAGTCGGTCAACGGTTTTGTGCAAAGTTTGACCAAACATTCAAATGAGCACAAATAATTCAAAAAAAAAATCAAAATAACATAAAACCAGCGCACATGGTTTACTTACATGACATAGTTATGAAAAAAAAATAAAACCTTGTATATGAGTATTTTCATGAGAAATCCTTCACACAAATGACTTACCACGAACGAAGTTGCAGGGAGTTCAAGGAAGTGAGAGAGGGTTTGATGTTTTGAAAATTTAAAAAAATTAAAAAAATCACCAAAGCTTCATTTTGGTGTGACTAAGAATGAACCAGGCTTAGTTTTTCATTTTGGTATTTAAAACTTGTTTAAATGTTGGTTAAAGTTGGGTTTGACCGAATTTGAAATATTCATGAAATATTCAAAAAACATCAAAAAAATGCAAATCCAGTGCACATGGTCTTAGTTTATCATGTACTAACAGCTCCAACTGATAAACAAGGTCTACATACATATTAAACAAGAAATGCTTCAGTATGGTATGAAATCTTACAACTCAAACTATAGAGTCTTGAATATTTTTTGAATATTTCAAAAATTGGTCAACTAAAATCAAACCAACTTTTAAACAAGTTTTGAGTTAAAAATTGTTCTAGGACACTATATTAGTGCAATATATGTTAACCCTAGAGTTTGAGATCATTTGGAGAAGGTCGAAAAAATGACAGGATTAGAAATGGTGCTATTTGGGCTACCTTTGGGGCTCATTTGTAGCTCATTTTGGAGAACCGATGTGAAAAATGACAGGATTAGAAATGGGGATGACCAAGTTAGATCAACCTACTACATAATAACATGTACAAATAACATGTACATCAAAGTTGAATTCAAATATTCAAAGTTGAATCAAAATTTAAAAAATATTCAAAAATTCAAAAGAATTTGTCCAAGTGCAATATTTTAATGGATGGGACAACTCACTATTATAGAAATTCTATAATAGTGAGATGCCCGACCCACAAAGCTACTGGATTAGGACATATAATGTGCAACACCTAAATTGCGAGTAAGGGGACTCGGACTTAGGTGGGCAAAGGGAGCATCAACCCTTTGCCACTAGGCTATGCCTCTGTTTGCGAAAAATCTACCACCATTTGGAGGTAATAGTTACAAATGTTTACATTTTGGTAACACTAGCAACACTAGCAACACTAGCAATATTTAAATTTTGGAAACCCCTAAGCATTCTACACTAAAAGGCAAAAGTGGCTCAAATAAAAAAAATAAAAAAAGCAAAAGTGGCTGAAATGGCTCCTACACTTATTGGGCCTAATTGGATGGAGTTGGCCCATTCATCTAGCTCACAGTGAAACTTTTTCATTTTTCTCGAAAAAAAAAGATCTGCGCACGGCTGCGTCCTCTACAGCAATATTCCGAAGAAGTAAATCATTCTGGTAAGTCTAAATAAAGAAGTAAGACATTGTTTCTACAGATGACACGATAATTTACATTTTTTACAGGTTTAACCCAACGGAACGTGCGAATGACATCATCGGGATGTCCAGAGCACGCCCCCAGGGTGTTCGACAGAACGCAGTCGACATGCCCAGTTCACAAAATTGTACCCCCACACGCTCCCCTACCAAAATTCACTACACTTTCTATCTACATAATGCAGCTCAAGCTTCCAGCTCCATCTAGCAGCTCTGTAGCTGATTCTTCATCTCGCATAGGATCAAAGCTACTTCGATGTACAGGCTCGATGAACTAGCTGAACTCCTGCTCGATGTGGTACCCCTGCTCGATGAACTCCTGCTCGATGTGGTACCCCTGCTCGATGACCTCCAGCCCGAGCTGCTCTGGTCGCCCGCATCAAGTTTTCGCATCGATGCATACCTCTGTCTCGTCATCGGCGGCGATTGACCGCCGAGCGAAAAACCCTTACCGTCGATGCCGTAGCGCTTCCACGCCCGCTTCAAGACCTGATTCACCGAAATCCGGTAGGGCCGCCGGTCGCCTCCGCTGCACGAGTCCCTCGCCGCTGCACGAGTCACAAATAGGGCCGCCGGTCGCCTCCGCGACCGGCGACCCGCACCACCCCAACCTCCATCCACCCTCGACGCCCTTACCTTGCATTGCGACCGCAAGCCCTGCGTCGCCGCCCGCCGCTTCTTTTCTTCCGCCGCCGCTCGAATCGATTGCCGCTTCTCTTCTCGCGCCACCGCTCGAATCGGCCGCTCGATCTAGCCCGGAGAAGCCGAGACGGCAGGACAGGAGTGAGCTCAGAGGGACGCCGGCGCGTGGCAGAGTTTTTTCCCCCACGATGAACAGATGCAGCTGTCGCATCGGAGCTATTATCACCGCTTCAGAGCACGCACGCGTGAGGTCCCACTTGTCATAAACTTATCCATTGAACGGTCAAACGGGGTTTACCGCGTGGGATAATAAATTAACGGCCATATCCTGTCTGAGCTATTCCCACGCAAACAAACGTCGCACCAGCGCTATTCAGCCAACATCGTCGCATGCTGGACAATTGCCCTCAACGACGTCGCACAGGAGCTATTCGCCCCTTCTTCCTAGCACCAGCATCTTGACCTCCTTGATCTCTGCAAGAACTCAACCGTAGTCTGGAGTTTGGGCCATGGAGAACAAGGGAGCAGCAGAGGAGGCGATGGGCGCGGAGGAGCTGGCCAGGCTGAAGGCGATGGCGGAGAGCGAGGCGCCGGTCACGGGGCTCAGGAGGACGCCACCGGAGCAGGCGGCAACGTTCATGGGGAGCGTCGCACCGACGGTGGAGCGGTACTGGGCAGGCCTGAAAAGCCATGCCCGCGCGGCCGGCGAGTATGCGACGCTGAGGACGCGCCAGGGCGTCTCGCTCTTCGGCGAGCCCAACATCGGGGCCATCAAGACCATCGTCGATCGCTGCTGAACGTTAGGAGTAGGTGGTGAGGCTTCTTTGGTTTTTGTCGCTGGTAACTAGTAGTTCAGGATTCTTCAGAGTAGAATAATTAGCTGTTGATCATGTAGTAGCACACTATCATTTGGGTTTGAGTTAGTTGTTCATGTCGTCAAAGATGATAACAGAGTTGACAAATTCATGCAAAGGATGCAGTTTCTCTGCTTATTGATGCGCTGGTATTTTAAATTCTTTGGTAACCTCTTATATGTAGTATCAAGTTATAAATTTATAATGGACTCTGCATTTGCATGATTTAGCACCAGTGCAAGCGCTAGCCACTTCGCATACACCGTGTACATGAATCCGCAGCGTTCAAATCTTGGACAACTAAAGTATTTACAGATCGTCTGATTAGTACAACTTAGAATCTGTTGATACAGCTTGTAATATGGGATATTCTGTTGAGTGTGCTAGCTCTGCCGATCAATGAGAGAATCTCTACAATTTTGAACTGGGAAGGAAATGACATGATGACATTTGTTTTAGTATTATTATGCTACTCCAATTTCAGTGTTCATCAACTAAAAATATCTGCGAGTTCTTTTTTTTTTATAGTGCGAACAGCAGGAGAGCCTCCTACAGTCTTATCACCATGAATAGATGCACAAGTTATACAAAATGACCAACCCACCATAAGCAAAGGGAGATTAGATGCTATTTGTCGAACCGTACAGGATGCAAGCCAGCCTTCTGTTTTTTCTCTCCAGGCAGTTCTACATAGTCTGGTGCAGGAGATTATATCTTTGCCTCCAAATTCTCCAGGCTGTAAGAGCCGAGATTTTCAGGAAAAGGGCTACTGTTTCAATTTTTGTCCTCTTATTATCTTATATCGTGTCACTATATATTCTTGTAAAGACCTAGGTTCGCACTATGATGAATCCCTTCAGTCAGTGTTTCGATACCAAGAGTGTTTTGCTTATCGGCGCTGCAGACCACAGTGGCACTAACAAAGCAGCTCCATGTTCTTATGTATGTATTCCCATGTATGCAGAATAGGGTGACAGTAAAGGGGATCAAATTCCAAATTTCAGTTCAAGATATATATTCCAAGGGCGAGTACAGCATAGTCAAGACCAACTCCCTACTGCGACTCGACGGAGGTGGGCGCGGCCTTGGTGCTGTCGTCCTTGCCGCCGAAGATGGCGGGGGCGTCGGCGAGCATGGAACGCACCGTGTTCTTGAGGCAGGACCAGTGCTCCTCCATGGGCGCCTCCGTGAAGCTCTTCAGCTGCTCCTTGGCAGCCTCCACGAACGTCGCGTCCTCCGCCACCGTCGCCTTCCTGAAGAAGCATTCTGTCGGCGCCACCGCCTCCTTGCTGGTCTCCTGCGCCGCAGACGCCGCTGACCCCTTGTTGTTCTCCATCACGAAAACGCTAAACTGAGATCGAAAACTTGGGTGTGTGTGTCGAGAAGAAGATCGATTGATGTGGCTCGTGTTGCTTTGGTGCCCTGAGGTGCGGCCTCGCGGCTGTTAACATAGTAGCAGGAGGGAGGCGCTGTCCGTGTGGGAGACGTGGGGAGGAAGCCGGATAAGAGTTAATCACGGTAGTAAGAACTTTGGATTATTTATTTGTTACCCAAGAAGAAGACGTAATAAGAAAATGTAACCATCTTTGGCCCGGATTGGGACTGAACTTGCGACCTATTTTACTGAACTGGATTGTGACACCAACTGTAATTCCTTGTCCCCTGCTTCAAGCTGCGAGCTTCCTTCCCAAGGAAACACTCCTCTTATAAGTGCTAGACCACCGTAGCAGCAGGGGCCACACATCATCTTCTTGATTGACATCTTCCATCTCCACACGAACTTCCAGCTTTAGTCTTGGCCGGCGTTGGGATGGAGAGCAAGGCGGCAGACGCGGCATCACCGCTGGGCGCGTAGGAGTTGGCCAGGATGAAGGCGGTGGTGGAGAGCGAGGCGCCCGTCACGGGGCTCAGGAGGACGCCACCGGAGCAGGCGGCAACGTTCATGGGGAGCGTGACACCGGCGGTGGAGCGGTACTGGGCAGGCCTGAAAAGCCAAGCCCGCGCGGCCGGCGAGTACGCGACGCTGAGGACGCGCCAGGGCGTCTCGCTCTTCGGCGAACCCAACATCGGCGCCATCAAGACCATCGTCGACCGCTGCTGAACTGAACCTAGGGCGTAGGGTGGTCTCTGCTTATTAGACTTTGATTGATGGTCACCGAGAGTTTCTCGAGAGTTTAATCATTAGTTAGGGATCCTGCATTCGCACAATAATCTTTCATATAGTTTCATGTCGTCATCAGCTTGCCTTTCCCTTGATTGGACCCAGGAGGTGGAGCTCCTTTACTTTTTTTGTCGAAGCAATACTTTTTTTTTTTTGATCATTTTGTCGAAGCAATACTACTGTAGCTACCTATTGCCGTCCCGAGCCTGACAAATTTGCAGTTTCTCTGATGATATCGCTTGTTGATGCGCTGGTATTTAAAATACTTTGGTGATATCTTAAATATTTAAAATTCTTTGGTGATATCCTTTGCGTCAGTGCTCGTGCTAACCACTTCGCATACGCCATGTACATGTATCAGCAGCGTTCAGATTTCGTTGACAGACAGTCTGACTAGTAAGTTTGGCAGGAAAAGTCAGTTTGTAATATGGATTCAGTACAATTCTGGCCATACAGGCTATTCCCTTGATGAATGTGCTAGCTCTACCAATCAACAAAACTTGACTCTTAAACCTTGAACTGGGAAGGAAATTACATGATGACATTTGTTTTAGTATTATTATGCTATCCCAATTTCAGTTTTCATCAATAAGAAAATATGTGCAAGTCTGTTTTTATGATAGTCAGAACAGCAGGGCAGGCTTACCACCATCACCATGAATAAATGTACAAGTTGTACAAAATGACCCAACCCATAAGCAAGGGAGATTAGATGCTAAAGTGACCTAGATGTCAAGCTCTTGTGGCACCATGAACCGTACAAGATGCAAGTCAGCCTTCAGTTTGTCTCTCCAGGTAGCTGCTGCAGGAGATTCTTTCTTTGCTTCCAAATTCTCAGGCTGCAAGAGCCAAGATTTGAAGGAAAAGGGCTACTAGGAAACTTATCTTTGCTGTTAGTCACCAGATTCTGGAATCAGCGTGAGTCTGAGTCTAGACCAACAGTTAGTACTAAATGGACATTCCAAGAAAAGTTCCTTATTTTATACTGGTGCACAGAAGACAGCTCAAGTTATTTCCTATTCCTCATTCTAGTGTGTTCTTTTCAACATAATTCTCGAGTTGCACGAGTATTAGGACATTGTTTCAGTATTTTTTCCCTCTTATTATCTTGTGTTGTCACTATTTATTCTTGTAAAGACCTAGGTTGTCAGTTGTCACTAGGATAGACGTTTGGCATTTATCGTCCTGTAAGTATGAACAATATACACTGGCTCAAAAGATCGATGTATGGCCTCAGGTTGAGCTTATGGCACGCGTCACATACAAAATGGTTCTGTTAGGTTGATCTCCTACCCGTGCGCACCCAACGGTCGCACGACCCTGATTCCTGCGTCCTGATTGGGGGCGCCCAACCAATCCATGGTTGGTGGGTCCCCGTCGCGCTGCGCTATAAAGACTGGTGGGGGCCGGGGGCACGTCTCATGAGGTTCGATGTGCGCTGCCACACCCCACCGACAATACCCTAGCCGATCTAGGTTGCGCAGAGAGCGACGGAAGTATCACCACCGCCGCCACTCCCTGCCATCGCCGGCCACGTCCACCATGGCCGGCAGCTCGAGTGCATCCGCACAAGGAGAAGGTATCAATCCTCCTCCCCACTCTATGTTCTACTCGTAAAGATCTATCCTAGATGATCGCGTGGATACAACAATGGTATCAGAGCTTCTTCCCGATGCCGCAGTTGGTGCGCATCGGGATCGAGAGGAACGGCGCGGCCGAGACGGCGGCGCTCTTTCCGGCGAACCAGTGAGTTTTCTTTCGGCGAAACGCGCGGTGGACCGTCGGATCCATCCGACGGCCACGATCGTGCGGCGCGTCGCTCCACAGGCCGTGGGCTGCGTTTCGCTCTACAGGGCCGAAAGTTAATTGGGCCGCATCCGCGTCGGTGGGCAGCGTCGTTGCCGCGTCGCTCGCTCCCGGTGGGCCGCGTCCACGTCGCTCGAAGCGGCAGATAAAACCGTCCGCTCGGCAGGCCGTGGGCCGGGCCGCGCAAATGCACAGAAACAGTTTTTATTTTTCCAGAGGCATGTTTTATTTGTTTGTTTGTTCATTTTTTGGGCAAATTTCATCCAGTTTCTTCTCTTCAATTTTATGCAACGAAAATTTTGTTTAGAAAACAGAAAAGTGACGAAGCATTTCTGAAAAGTATAAAGTTCATGAATTTTATTCATGTTTTCCGCTGCAAATAAATAAAAGTGCTCTTTTTAAAAGTAAATAGAACTAAAGAGAGAATTAAATTTTAAGAGATTATTGAACAATTATGATTCTGTTATTTTATGACCAACGTTGTTAATAACATAATCATGATTTATTATTGTTGTTATATGTGCATTTATTGCTATTTTCTGCCCAACGGTGATATAGTTTTAATTGCACAAACAGTTGTATGTTTTAATTTTGACCAACGTTGGATTATTGCATGCAATTGTTGTTATGATCTCACTTCATTGTGGTTTTCAGGAGGGTACTACTTGATGAGCTGCATCAAGGATGTTCCAACCCTCAGAGGTGACAACTACACTGAATGGAGAAAGAAGTTGACTTGGCTTTTGTTTGTGCTGAGGTGGACTGGGTTGTGGACACTCCACAGCCGTCAAACCTACAGAGCCAGTCAGAGATGAAAAGATGATGATAGCTTGGGATAAAAAGAGGAGGGATTATGCTCCATTGGAGATGTCATATACCCTCGAAAACAAAAAGTGGCTCACTGCCAAAAAAAGTGCATGGCTTTCATAAAGAACACAATTGAGGTCGCTATTGTGGGCTCAATTGCAGAGTGTGCTTCCGTAAGGGAGTTTCTTGAAAAGATAAAGAGCCAGTTCACTGGTTCTTCAAAGATATATGCTACCAGCTGCTAAAGCAGCTGGTGACAGAAAAGTACACAGGAGGTGGACATGGCATAAGAGAGCACATCCTCAGGATGAGCAACATGGCAGCTAAGCTTAAGCCCATGGACGATGATTTGGAGCTCAAGCCTGCACTCCTTGTTCACCTGGTTATGGCTTCACTGCCAAAAGAGTTTGACACTTTTGTTGTCAACTACAACATGTCGCCTGAAAAATGGGACATTGAAAAGACAATAGCCATGTGTGTGCAAGAAGAGGAAGACTTAAAGCCTCACATGGTGGTTCTCTGAACTATGTGAAGGATAATAAGAAAAAGAACTACAATCAAAGTAGCAATGGTTCCCCTTCAAAGCCACATGGAAAAGCTCCCGCGCATTATCAGCATCAGCAGAAGTCTCTTCCAGTGGACAAAGATACATGTCTCCACTGTAAGAAGACTGGGCATTACAAGAAAGATTGCCCTGTTTGGCTAAAGTCCATAATGGCAAAGAGAGGTAACAACATTGTTTCCTTTGTAAATGAATCCTTGTATACACAGTTTTCGAAATCTACTTGGTGGATTGACTCAGGTGCAACTGTTCATGTTGCAAATTCATTACAGGGATTCCATTCGACGCGGACTACGCAAAGAGCGAAAGATGCATTGAAGTTGCAAATGGAGTTCAAGCAGACGTTGAAGCTGTCGGCGACATCTCCCTGGAGTTAGCTGATGGATTCACGATTCTGCTTAGAGATGTTTTATATGTTCCTTCATTACACAGAAACTTGATTAGTGTTTCATGTTTGGACAAAGATTTATGAATGTTATTTTGGACATGGCAAGTGTGCCATATGGTTAATAATGCTCATGTGGGTGTTGCTTTACTTCACAATGAGCTTTATTTATTATCCCTACGTGAAAAAGTGTATTCTGTGTGTAAAGTGAATGAGCATGTTTCCGCGCGGATAAAGAACAAAAGAAAAGAAAGAGAACTCATGACTCATCGAAATTATGGCACTGTCGTTTGGGCCATATTTCGAGGGGGAGAATAGAAAGTCTAGTTAAAAATGAAATTCTTCCTCCATTAGAGTTCTCAGACTTAGAACAATGCATAGATTGCATTAAAGGAAAGTATGTAAAACAAATCAAAAAGGGTGCAAACCGAAGTACAGGAACACTAGAAATCATTCACACTGACATTTGTGGACCATTTCCTGTGAAAAGTGTGGATGGCTATGACTCGTTTATAACATTCACAGATGATTACTCCCGATATGGTTATATTTATCCAATCAAAGAAAAGTCTGAAGCGTTGGATAAATTTAAGATATTCAAAGCTGAAGTAGAAAATCAGCATGATAAAAGAATAAAGATAGTGAGATCTGACCGTGGGGGGAGTACTACGGTCGGCACACTCCATATGGCCAAGTCCCTGGACCTTTTGCGAGGTTCTTACAGGAGACTGGCATAGTGGCCCAGTATACAATGCCGGGACCCTCAGCAAAATGGAGTAGCTGAAAGGCGTAACCGTACACTTATGGATATGGTGCGCAGCATGATGAGTTACTCCACCTTGCCATTGGGATTATGGATGGAGGCGCTTAAAACCGCCATTCACATTCTCAATAGAGTACCAAGCAAGTCGGTGCCCAAAACACCGTACGAGTTGTGGACAGGAAGAGTACCCTCTCTACAACACTTCAGGTGTGGGGGAGCCCAGCTGAGGCCAAAGTATTTAATCCAAATATTGCAAAGTTAGATCCCAAAACAGTCAGTTGCCACTTCATTGGCTATCCTGATAGATCAAAAGGTTTTCGTTTCTACTGTCAGACAGATACACAAAGTTTGTAGAAACGAGACATGCAGTCTTCTTAGAGGACGAAATGATGAGGGGGAGCATGGTAGCTCGGAAAATTGATCTTGAGGAGAAGAGGGTGTGTGCACCTTTTCCGATGATTCAGGAGCCATTTTTCGCACTACCTGTTGTACCTGCACCGACAATTCCTGAGGTTGAGGTGCAAGCACCTGTTGTAACTCCACCCGTGACAACTATGGGTGAAGATCCGGAACCTGTCCGTCAGGAGCCGACTGAACCCGTTGTTGAGCATGAAAGGGAGGTGCAGCAGCCACTTTAGAAAATGAGACCCTTAGAAGGTCTAAAAGAGCTAAAAATCAGCTATTTCTAAAGTTTACAATACAGAAATAGCTCATATGGAAGGTGATCCCACTTCATATGAAGAAGCCATGAGAAGCCCTCACTCATCGAAGTGGGTGGAGGCAATGGAAGAAGAGATGAAATCGATGAGTTCCAACGATGTTTGGGACTTAGAAGATATTCCTAAAGGAGCCAAAACAGTAGGCTGCAAATGGGTATACAAAACTAAGTATGACTCAAAAGGAAATGTAGAAAAGTATAAAGCACGACTTGTGGCAAAAGGATTTACACAAAGAGAAGGGGTAGATTACAATGAGACATTTTCACCAGTCTCATGTAAGGATTCCTTCAGAATCATAATGGCACTAGTTGCACATTTTGATTTAGAGCTACATCAAATGGATGTAAAGACGGCATTTCTAAACGGGGATTTAAAAGAAAATGTTTACATGAAACAACCCAAGGGTTTTATCATGGAAGGCAAGGAAGATATGGGATGCCGCCTGAAGAAATCCATTTATGGATTAAAGCAAGCCTCTAGACAGTGGTATCTAAAGTTTAATGAGACAATTAAAAGTTTTGGATTTAAAGAGAATGTTGAGGATAACTGCATTTATGCAAAGTTTAAAAATGGGAAATATATTTTCCTAATCTTGTATGTGGATGATATCTTGCTTGCTAGCAGTGATGTTAGTCTACTACAAGAAACAAAGAAGTACTTATCCTCAAATTTTGATATGAAAGATCTTGGTGAAGCATCATATGTTTTGGGCATAGAAATTCACCGAGATAGGAAAAATGGAGTTTTAGGACTATCGCAGAAGGCATATTTTGAAAAGGTTCTTAAAAAGTATAATATGCATAAGAGTAGTGCCACACCTATAGTCAAGGGCGACAGTTTTGGGAAATTCCAATGTCCCAAGAACCAGTACGAGATCGATCAAATGAAAGGAATACCATATGCTTCGGCTGTTGGAAGCTTACAGTATGCACAAGTGTGCACTCGCCCTGACTTAGCTTTTATCACCGGAGTACTCGGTAGATATCAAGAGAATCCAGGCCCAGAGCACTGGAAAATGGCAAAGAAAGCATTGCGTTATGCGCAAGGCACAAAGGACCTCATGCTAACATACAGAAGATCTGATTCCCTAGAGATAAGAGGGTATTCAGACGCAGATTTTGCGGGAGACAGAGATGATAGAAAATCCACGTCAGGATACGTGTTCACTCTCGCTGGAGGGGCTATTTCGTGGAGAAGCTCCAAACAGTCAATAGTTGCATCGTCCACGATGTATGCAGAATTTATAGCAGCTTATGAGGCCACAGGGCAGGTGATATGGTTAAAGAAATTTATACCCGACTTGAAAGTGGTAGATTGTATTGACAAACCACTAAAGATGTACTGTGACAACCAGCCCGCAGTATTCTATGCTCACAACAACAAGTCGAGTAATGCTACCAAACCAATAGAGATAAAGTATTATGTTGTGAAAGATAAAATCCAGGATCAAACTATAAGTCTCGAGCATATAAGGACAAAGGATATGCTTGCGGATCCGCTTACGAAAGGCTTACCACCCAGTGTGTTCATGGAACACGTAGCCGGCATGGGTTTAATGGAAAGCCTATGATTTCTGGATCATGAGAGGCCCAAAAGGAACAGAAATTGTTTCAAAACAAAGAGATATATTGTAGCTGTCTGATTCTATCGGCAATTGAGCTGTGACGATGAAACATGCTCTATGTATTGATCTGTGATGAAACAAGTAAAGAGAAAGTATATAGTTAAAAGTAAAAGTTGACATCAAGGGGGAGAATGTTAGGTTGATCTCCTACCCGTGCGCACCCAACGGTCGCACGACCCTGATCCCTGCGCCCTGATCGGGGGCGCCCAACCAATCCATGGTTGGTGGGCCCCCGTCGCGCTGCGCTATAAAGACTGGTGGGGGCCGGGGGCACGCCTCATGAGGTTCGATGTGCGCCGCCACACCCCACCGACAATACCCTAGCCGATCTAGGTTGCACAGAGAGCGACGGGAAGTATCACCACCGCCGCCACTCCCTGCCATCGCCGGCCACGTCCACCATGGCCGGCAGCTCGAGTGCATCCGCACAAGGAGAAGGTATCAATCCTCCTCCCCACTCTCTGTTCTACTCGTAAAGATCTATCCTATATGATCCCGTGGATACAACAGGTTCATCCCAAATGAAAGCTAAGTATCCAACAGGCCCGACATGGGCGCAACTCCACATACTATTTGCGAGGGGGTCTCTTGTTTTTAGATGTTTCCAGTGATGTTGCAAGATTTGGGATCAATGCCACCAACAAATGAGGCAAATGCAAGTCACTTTGATGGACAATTACACACAAGTCCATTGCCCCCCTCTTATTATCTTGTAAGGTTAAACTCTATGATGAATCCCTTCAATGTTTTGGCATCAAGAGTGTTTTGCTTATCGGGGCTGCAGACCACAGTGGCACTAACAAAGCAGCTCCATGTTCCTATGTATGTATTCCCATGTATGCAGAATAGGGTGACAGTAAAGGGGATCAATTCCAAATTCAGATTCAATTCAAGATATATATTCCAAGGCCAGAACACGACATAGTCAAGACCAACTCCCTACATCAACACACACATCACCCTAAGAATGCATCTCCATGAAGAACAGATCAATGCACTGAATCAGTATCCAGGAATACATCACCAAACGTAGCAGGGCAGAGAAGCGGATGCGAAATCTACCATCTTTATTCTCAGGAGCAGCCTGAATGCTTGCTCTCCTGCAGACCTACTCGGTGGCCTTCCCGGCGCCGTCGTCCTCCTGGCCGGCACCGCCACTGCCACTGCCAGCGCCCTTGTACTTGTCGAGGGCGGGGCCGGTGAGGCGGCAGATGCGCCACTTGGTGAACACCTCGGCGCCCATCCCCTCGTAGAAATCGATGGCGTTCTTGTTCCAGTCGAGCACGCACCACTCCACCCTCCCCATCCCGATCTCGGCCGCCCTACCGGCGACGGCCGACAGCATCATCCGGCCGAGCCCGCGGCGGCGCCAGGGCGCGCGCACGAAGATGTCCTCCACGTAAAGCCCGGGCTTGGCGAGGAAGGTGGAGTAGTTGGGGAAGCAGATGACGAACCCCGCCGTGACGCGCCCGCCGCCGCGCGGGGACGGGAAGGCGGCCGCCTCCGGATCGGGGAATGGGGAAGCGGGGAGGTCGAGGACGAGGGAGCCGACGGTGTCGGCGGAGGGCGGGATGGGGGACGGGGAGAGGTCGAGGATGAGGGCGGTGAAGGAGGTGAAGGGGGCCGGCTGCGGCGTGGGAAGAGCGTGGTGGTGAGGAGCTCCGGGGTGGCGGCGAAGAGGTCGGTGAGCAGCTCGAACTCCGCCATCTGGTGGATGAGGCTGTGGATGTGCGGCACGTCGCGGGCGTCCGCCAGCCGGAGCTCCGCCCACGCCGTGCCGGAGAAGGTCGTCGGCGGCGCCGCCATCTTGGGGTTTGGGGTCGGAGGGATAGGGGGTTGGTGGAGAGACGCGGCTGCTAGTGGAATGAAGTGTGTGATAAAATTGTTTTGCAAGGACTTTTTTCAATTCGAACCTCAATGTTTCTCAAGATCAAATGTTGTTTGTTCAAAATATTTATAGGTCCCTCAAATGGTAAATAATAATAATTCATGATCCATTTAAAACTAGGTTTTTCCTTTTTTTTTAAACTAGTTTTTTCCTCATCAAATACCTTATGTCCTAAGTTGAATCAAGATCACCAATTGTTTTCAGCTCGCACGCGTAGGTCTCCTTTTCTGCCGCCGCCGCCAAGCGCTGCCACTTCTTCTCCTCCACCGTAGATTGGTTCCTCCTCCTCCGGCCGGCCTTGCCGGCATCGGGAGGGGTGGGGAATCCGATCTATGAGTGGAGTTTTTAATAAGAGTAGGGTTTCAATTTAGGTTTTGGTTGTCGTCGTCTTCATCAATGGAGATGATATCTTCTACAATAAGCAATCTTCTTCGTTCGACGGCGAGATATCCTTCCCGACGTCAATGGTGGTTTTGGAAGATTAAGTTGGTTCTTCAGATCTTGCTTCGCCAGATCAATCTTGGATTGTTTCTCATGGTTGCCGCGAGGAGGATTGTCCTCGCAATATCTATCCCGGCTACTACGTCTTCGGCAATGGTGATTTGTTCTCTCGGCTCCCAACGACGTCGACAAAGTGGTTCGGTTATTTGTCCCTGGAATATCAGTGGTGGTGCTCTTGCCGATGTTGCTTGATTAATTTAATGGTTGCGTGCGTGCACAAAGCCTTGGCATTGCAGCTCAAAATTAAAAGAGGAGAACCTTCGTTGGTATTCACAGGTCTGTGGTTTGGTATATTCGACGTTGTTGTATGGCTGCCTTCAGAAAAGTACAAGATTGTGTCATGGAAGAAGAAAGGGATTGAAGATCTAATAGATTTGCTCGTCTCTTTTAGTATTGTTTTTGTAATCGATATAATCGTGTACTCTTTGCTGGTTTAATATATATGGTAAAATTCAAAAAAAGATCACCAATTGTTTTCGCTAACGATGTAAATAGTTGGCCTGATAACGGGTTCTCGAGCTCCGCTTTTGCATTAATTATTAGATCATCTCCACTCGCCCCCTCCCCCCCTCGGACCATTTTTCTGCGCCGGCGCTATGAAATTCTCCCACTCGGCCCCCCAGGCACCAAATTGTCCCTGTCGATGTTGGAGTTGCCCTCGGCAAGAAGTCCATGGCGAACCACTGGGCGAACATCCAGGCGGCATGCAACAAGTGGCATGGCATGCAAGAAGAGTTCCAAGCTCGACCGGAGAGCGGCACCAATCACGAGCGGCAGGTTCGCTGATCTTCTCCTTTTATTTTGCCTAGTTCCTTGTCGCATTCCATTCTGTTCGCCGATGTTTGCTTTCAATTAGACGGTCCGAATGTTCGAAGTATTCCGCAATCACGAGCAGGCCGAGTTCAAGTTCCTCCACGTCTTCACCTGAATCGAGTCGCGCGAGAAATGAACGGAGCTCCGGATGGCACTCGCCAAGGGCAAGGACGGCGTGTACATCCCCGACGCGCCGACCATTGATAACCCACAAGTATAGGGGATCGCGTGTAGCCTTTTTGATAAGTAAGAGTGTCGAACCCAACGAGGAGCTAAAGGTAGGACAAGTATTCTCTCAAGTTCTATCAACCACTGATACAACTCTACGCACACTAAACGTTTACTTTATCTAGGAAATAAAACTAGACTACAATACGGGTATGAGAGATAGCTTTGCGAGATAATAAATAACAAGAAAGTAAATGTTAGTGCTGCAGCAATAAAGTATACTAAGTAACCATAAACTAACAGTACCATGAGTGTGGAAAAGTGGTGGTAATTGTGATGGTTTTGTCCAAGATTAATTAGTGAAGATATCGGGTTCATTGTCTTCGATGCAGTTTTCTATGTGGGAGAGACTAAATATACATGCACTCCACTACTTGGGATTACAAGTACTATATGATTGGATTGTTGGCAAACATCCGTTTAAACTAACAATGCATTAAGTTTTCCCCAACCATAGCCTTAAGTTTATGGTCCTCTTACTCCCATACGTGTAACTAACCGGTTCACATTCTCAGGTTTTTGTCGCTCCGGCAGAACTCCCCCCTTCGTTTACAAATACTACCAACCCCGTGATATTGATCCATGCGTGCACAAGTATAATGGATACCAAAGGACAGTACCATATCAACATACAACTCTAATGAACCAAAGACATTCAACCAAGCAATCAAAAGACAAATAAACTACGCAAACATGACATAGATCATAGGATAATAACTTATAGCATCAAACACCATGTTTACATAGAGCGGTACAGAGGTTTGTGGGAGGATGAACCACTGTATACAAGGAGGAGTTGGCGGTGGAGATGGCGGTGAAGACGGCGGAGAGGGCAGCGAGAGGCGCAGGGCGGCGCCGGCGCCGGCGGTGGCGCGGGAAGCTCCTCCCGCGCCGCCGGTAACAAGGGGGAGCGCCGCCCCTTAGCCCTCTTCCTTCATGGCTTCTTGGGAGCCCTCCCCCATGGAGATGAGGTCCACGGGGAGGCAAAAACGTGACTTTGGTGGCTGGAAATTCGTGGGTATGGGGTGTTCCCCGAGTTAGGTTTCCTCCCTTTATATACCTTCTCGGATTCCCGTCATCCCATGAAGGGTTTCGGTAAATCGGGCTTATCTCGGCCGTCCGGACTCGGATTGGGCCGAATTTTATGTCCAGATCCATTAGGAGAAAATTCCCTGCAACTTTCGCGACTAGACTTTTTCGTTTGACATCGTCTTCTGTCCGGTACGTGACAATCTTCAAAAAGAGTTTTCAGACAGATTTCAGGAAAGTCCCAATTCGACTCCAACAAGGTTTACTCTTGTATTTTTGATAATTCCTACACATCAAAGAGTAAAACAAGAACATTGTGCACTTTTGCAACTATTAATAGGTTAGTCCAAATAAATCATAAACTTAATATAAAAACAAGTGTCAAAGGCATAATATTAACATGAAACAATCAAAAATTATAGATACGTTTTGGACGTATCAACATCCCAAGCTTAATTCCTGCTCGTCCTCGAGTAGGTAAATGATAACAAAATAATTTTTGATTGTAAATGCTATGATCAGATCTTTAACAATTGCATGATGTATGGATAATAAAACTTAGCAATCATGTTACCTAATGAAAAGTATCAACGAACTAAGAGCTTATAACATGAAATTTATAAACATCAACAAGATTGTAATGACCATAATAAAGCATGATAGAGTGGTATCTCGCTTGCCCTTAATTGTGGAGCAAAACATAAATGCCAAGGCACCTCTGAAGTTCAAGTGAAGACTAGATGTAAAGATATCAAAGGTAAAAGCATCATAGTTATACCGCAGATAACCGTATTCTGGGACAAGCACATTACACTAAGAATGACAGTTATGCTCTCGAGAAGGTGCTCAAAGAAAGGATGGTGACTCAACATAAAAATAAAAGATTGGCCCTTCGCAGAGGGAAGCAGGGATTAACATGTGCTAGAGCTTTTTATTTATAAAACAGAAGTAAAAATATGTTTTGGGAGGTGGTTGTTCCTGTCAACGAATCAGAAAATGGAAAAGTACAATATGACCCCTGCCAACCAGACTTTTAAGAGCGGCTCCCATGAAGGACGTTATTTCTACCAGCAAGGCAGATCATCCCTCTTTTCTCTTTTGTTTACACATGCAGATATTTCACTGGTATCATTGCTTGTCTGATAAATCAGGGCAAAAATGTGAAGAGAATTAAGCGGTTAAAGTTGTAATTAATTGGGACTGGGCACCCCATTTGCCAGCTCTTTTTGCAAAATTAATGGATAAGCGGATGTATATGCCACTAGTCCGGTGGTAAAGTCTGTTTGACAGGTGACATAAAGACATCCACCCCGTCCTCATGAGCTAAAAACAGTGTCACAAAATGAGAAGTTTTTTGAAGGTTTTAAAGGTAGCACATGAAAATTTACTTGGAATGGTTTGAAATACCATGCATAGGAATTTATAGTGGACTCTTTGGGATAACTTGGTTTTAAGGATTTTGGATGCACGAGCAGCATTCCCGCTCAGTACAGTTGAAGGCTAGCAATAGACTGGGAAGCGACAATCAAGAGAGCAATAACCGTCATAATCATACTTGCGACAGAATAAAATTAACGGAGGCATAAAAATGATACTAAAACTCTGAGGCAAAATAGATCATCAAGGCTTAATTGACTTTTATTTTTCAGTCATGAACATGTGTGAGCATGTGCCAAGTCGATTCAAGTAAATCATTCAGAGGAGGATACCACAATTCCATACCATCTTATGAACAGGACAATGCATGTTAATATCAAAATAACATAATATGCACTATTAGCTAGTTGAGACTAACCATAAGAAAACATAAACTACTAAACAGTATTATTCACACATCATTTTTAAGTTTCAACAAGTAATCCATTAACCAAGTAAACATTGAAAACAGAGGATAAATAAAATATGTGACGATCAACTTATTAATGTAACTGGTGTTTGATGCTAAGATAAATAAATAATAAGATACAGACGCTCCAAGAACAGCACATATGATGTGAAAGAATTAAAATATAGTTTCACTAGAGATGACCTGATAATTTTGACGATGAAGAAGGGGATGCCTTGGGCATCCCCAAGCTTAGACGCTTGAGTCTTCTTGAAATATGCTGGGGAGATCCATGGGAGCCTCCCCAAGCTTAAGCTCTTCACTCTTCTTAATCCTATTATATCACTCTTCTCTCTTGACCCTTGAAAACTTCCGCCACACCAAACTCAAAGTAAATCTCATTAGAGGGTTAGTGCACAATCAAAAACTCACATGTTCTGTAAGGACGCAATATGACCGTTACTTTAAACATTAGCTACAGCCACTGATGTTATGTGAAGCTCTTCCACCCAAAAAAGAATTCCACTCAACACTAGTAAAAGAGAGAATGCAAAATAAAAGACATAATCTGTCTAAAACAGAACATCCGCAAAGACGAATTTTTTCGAGGCACTTACGTTACTCAGATCGAAAAACTTTGAACTAACGAAAGATGCATACATATATCAGGATTACGCACAAAAAATTCAGATTTAATTCACAATCTGGTGATTTTATGAATTTTACAGTGAACAGCAGAAATCTGTTCCTGCGCAGCAATCAAAATTTTAGCAACATCTTATCATTAGAGACTACTCTTGGCACAACAATGCATGAAAGTAAAGATACAAAGGAGTTGCTACAGAAGTAAACAAACTCCTTGACTCAAGAAAAGAAAAATTGCAGAAATAAAAATAATGGGTTGCCTCCATAAGCGCTTTTCTTTAACGCCTTTTAGCTAGGCACTTATTGCAATACATAATATTTCCAAAGTGCTGCTATTAAACCAAATCAAATTTTCTTTTTAAGTTACAGAAAGGTTGCTTAAATGGCCAACTTCTAAATGAAAGGTAAGAACCATTATAATCAAATGAAAACGCAAAGAGGCCACTCTTGCAACAAAAGTCAGAATCTGTCCAGAAAAACAGCAGCTGGCAAACGTAATTTTTAGGTGCTCTAAAACATGTCCGAAATTTTAGCCAATTTTTGTGCATGCAGAGGATTCGGTGATACAACATCAGTAATTTTCGTGATTTTTAGAGCTTCCAGTAAAATATGAAAAATCGCGCAATGAGCAGTAGATACCGAAAACAGAAAATCACTTTTTACATATGCATCAACTAAGCTAAAGGGTAAAACTTGGTACATTATTTTTGATAAACTAAAAGACCAGAGGCTAAGCAAGACCTAAACATGCTAGCTACAGCAAGGAAAACTCTAAATAAAAATCAAAAGTAAAAACCAAATAAAATCAAAATAAAGAACCAAACAAAGAAGCAAAACAAAAGAAAATATTTTTGTTGTTTTGAATTTATAAGTGAAAGTAAAGAAGCAATAGAAACCAAATAAGAGCCTAATAAAACTAAAGAAGGTAAAACCAAGACATATAAAAGCAATTATAATACAAGTTAAGACAATACATATCATGTGGACGGGTAATATAGAGTATGAACGAGACAACCTCATGTTAGTTGATGAATAGGGGGATGACTCGGGCATCCCCAAGCTTAGATGATTGTATCTTCTTGAATATGTTCTTGGGATGTACCTACACATCCCCAAGCTTGAGCTCTTGCGTCTTCTTATTCATCTCATATCACCATATTGATTAGATCTTATAGGCTACATCCACATAAAACTTCACAAAACTCATTAGTAGGGTTAGTACTCATTAAATAAAATCCACTCATGTTCAAGCATTGACAAGTTTTATAATCTTTACTCAACATTAGCCACTGTATATACTAAGGTGTTCATGATTTTCGTTGTCCGTCGAAAAACTAATGAAACTAATAACACAAAGTACAATATTGAATAAACAAAGAAATCTGTCAAAACTGAACAGTCGTAAAGATGGCATTCAACGAGATAGTTAAGTAGCTCAAATCGAAAAACTTTTAACTAATGAAAGGCAGATCATAATCTCAGTTTTACGCACAAAAATTTTCAGGTCAAAATACTATTCTGAGATTTATCACGATTTTTTACAGTGAAGCACAGGAATCTGTCTAAATTGAACAGTCGGTGAAGATCGAATTTTTCGAGACAGCTACGTAACTCAAATCACAAAAAGTTAGTCTAATGAAAGAAAGATAATAAGCAGGGCTGTGCCTCAAGAAATTTCAGATCAAGATCACGTTCTGGTGATTTTAAACATTTATACGGTGGAGCACAGAAAATCTGTTTCTGGACAGCAAAGCAAAACTATCAACTTTCAATTAACTAGAGACTATAATTAGCATTTTATTTTTATGTACAGAGGTATATACACAATATTTACAATATTTAATGTTTTTGGATGAGAAGCTTCCATGGAAAGATTTGCTTTGGTTTCATAGGCATGAACACAAGTGTTCAAGGTCGACCCCCACTTAACCATTGCTCATCTTTCCAATCACTCTCTTTTTGAAAACGTTTTTAGATAACAAGTACAACTAATTTTTTTTATAATTCGCATTCCTATCCATACTAAGATAAAGAACAACTTAAAACTGAAAATAAAAATTACTTAGAGATAAAGCAAACAAGTGCACACAAGAATATTAACCTACGCTATGGCTCCCCGGCAACGGCGCCAGAAAAGGTCTTGATAACCCACAAGTATAGGGGATCGCGTGTAGCCTTTTCGATAAGTAAGAGTGTCGAACCCAACGAGGAGCTAAAGGTAGGATAAGTATTCTCTCAAGTTCTATCAACCACTGATACAACTCTACGCACACTAAACGTTTACTTTATCTAGGAAATAAAACTAGACTACAATACGGGTATGAGAGATAGCTTTGCGAGATAATAAATACAAGAAAGTAAATGTTAGTGCTGCAGCAATAAATATACTAAGTAACCATAAACTAACAGTACCATGAGTGTGGAAAAGTGGTGGTAATTGTGATGGCTTTGTCCAAGATTAATTAGTGAAGATATCGGGTTCATTGTCTTCGATGCAGTTTTCTATGTGGAGAGGCTAAATATACATGCACTCCACTACTTGGGATTACAAGTACTATATGATTGGATTGTTAGCAAACATCCGTATAAATAACAATGCATTAAGGTTTCCCCAACCATAGCCTTAAGTTTATGGTCCTCTTACTCCCATACGTGTAACTAACCGGTTCGCGTTCTCAGGTTTCTGTCGCTCCGGCAGAACTCCCCCTTCGTTTACAAATACTACCAACCCGTGATGTTGATCCATGCGCGCACAAGTATAATGGACACCAAAGGACAGTACCATATCAACATACAACTCTAATGAACCAAAGACATTCAACCAAGCAATCAAAAGACAAATAAACTACGCAAACATGACATAGATCATAGGATAATAATTATAGCATCAAACACCATGTTTACATAGAGCGGTACAGAGGTTTGTGGGAGGATGAACCACTGTATACAAGGAGGAGTTGGCGATGGAGATGGCGGTGAAGACGGCGGAGAGGCAGCGAGAGGCGCAGGGCGGCGCCGGCACCGGCGGTGGCGCGGGAAGCTCCTCCCGCGCCGCCGGCAACAAGGGGGAGCACCCCCCTTAGCCTCTTCCTTCATGGCTTCTTGGGAGCCCTCCCCCATGGAGATGAGGTCCATGGGGGAGGCAAAAACGTGGCTTTGGTGGCTGGAAATTCGTGGGTATGGGGTGTTCCACGAGTTAGGTTTCCTCCCTTTATATACCTTCTCGGATTCCCGTCATCCCATATAGGGTTTCGGTAAATCGGGCTTATCTCGGCCGTCCGGACTCAGATTGGGCCGAATTTTATGTCCAGATCCATTAGGAGAAAATTCCCTGCAACTTTCGCGACTAGACTTTTTTGTTTGACGTCGTCTTCTGTCCGGTACGTGACAATCTTCAAAAAGAGTTTTCAGACAGATTTCAGGAAAGTCCCAATTCGACTCCAACAAGGTTTACTCTTGTATTTTTGATAATTCCTACACATCAAAGAGTAAAACAAGAACATTGTGCAATTTTGCAACTATTAATAGGTTAGTCCAAATAAATCATAAACTTAATATAAAACAAGTGTCAAAGTCATAATATTAACATGAAACAATCAAAAATTATAGATACGTTTTGGACGTATCAACCACCGCGGTGTCAGAAGGCATGCCTGTCGGCAACAAGAAAGCCAAGGTTGCTTGGGACGCGACACCCTCTGCCGAAAGGCTGCAGTCCTCTATTGAGCAGTGCTTCGCCGACGCCAAGAACCATGCCGCCATGAGGAGGAGAAGAGTGATGCGAGGTGGACTGTAGTGACCCAGCACACCACTGCATGTTGTAGTGTACAAGTCGCTGATATAATAATCACGGAAGGACCATTCCGTAAATATTACATCATTCAGAGCAGTACAACAGAAACATAGTCGGTCCAAGGTAACACTATAGGATTACAACACTATTCAATACAAAATCTCGAGAACCTCCTTTACAAACAGAAGTAGGTCTCGTGCAAATGAAACTCTCAAAAAGATCCAAATCGTAGTACTAAGCTGAATATCAGCTCTACCTCTAACTTCTGATCCACTACTGCTGTTGTCACAACCCTAATCTATCAATCTGGAATTTCCGTGTCTAGAGTTGTGCTCCTCCATCCAATTATATTCGTCTTGTCCATAAGTATTGTTGTCGATGTGTCCACCGTTGCACTGTTGTCGCCACTCATCCGTTGGCATAGTAGAGGTTGACTCCTTAAGGCTCCACCAGGTTCATTTGACTCCTTGTCGAAGATCTCACCAATATTGCTATGGATTCCTGTCCTTCCTCTGCTATCTCCAGTAATCTAAGCAGGGGGTCAACGGAGGAAAGGGTGAGCAACACGAACGTTACTCAGCAAGTTCATATAACAGGAATAAGGTGTTTTATGCACTAGCTACCATCCATACCAAAAGGTCATGGATGAACATGCATATCTTTGTAAAACAATTTTAGGAAAATGTTCATTTTATCTTCAGAAAACTATGCCCGTCATCCATTCACAGGTGCTAGGGCTTCATGGAGCCACCTTTCCTGTAGCGTTCGCAGCTCCTTCCCGGAACAGGGAGTAACATGTCACAACCGGGCGATCTTTCCCGTCCACACTCTCTTTGGTATGGGGCCCAGTCGGTGATCCAAGCCATTCGCCGTGCTTCTCCAACAACCCCGCATGCCTACCCTTTATCTTATGGTAGACCGGTCCGAACCAAGTCCTCCCCTTTACCAAAAAGATAGACCGTCCCAGACAACCCCTACAATCCATCATAGACACCAGAAACCGTGGGAATTAAGGGATCCCACCCATGTGTATGTAGTCCCGCAAGATCTACAGCCTACGGAACTGGCTGTCCGTTGACATGCGAAAGGGAAAAGGTCACAGATGACTTTCCCGTCCCATTCCAAGTCTTATGGTTAACGCTTCATTTACGGCGCAAGAACACTGACGGCATTGGTTATTAAGTCCTAGATAATACTTTCCCGTGCAAATGGAACCTCCACCAACCACATCATACCATGGTTCCATCTGCCAGCCAACAATATATATAGCAATTCACATCATTCGAAAAATATGTTTTTCTTTTTCATGCAATGATAAACCATAGTATTTTGCATTTACTTTGATAAACATAATCAAGTAGGACATGAGCAAGAGTGAACTTGCCTTTTTGACTGCAAGATTATGCAGCCAAGGTCTTCGATACAATAAAGACTCCAAAATCTAGAAAAAACGTCATTGGTCCGGTAAGGACTAATGTTTGAAGAAGCAATATGCTATCATGCATAAGTATGAAATGCATTGCCCTAAACCCTATAACTGACTCTCGATGGTTGAGGTTGTTTTGAGTTTGGTGATTACTTTTAGATTTGTTTTATCTTCAAGTTTACTTCACAAGAAAGATGAATATAAACTTTAACCCTAATGTATCAGATTAAGCATAAGAATGAAGTAAAACAACGTCATAATACTAAATGGTTGTTTTAGGGTTGGTTATTATCATTTTTATGTTTGTAAAGAACATGTATTAACTTGAATTAATTAAACAAGTGGTGTAGTATTATTATTCATGAATATAAAAAAGATAACTTTTGAAGAAATAAATAATGTGAAATGGTGTAGTCTTATTATTCATGAAACAAAAAGAATAACTTTTGAAGACATAGATAATGTATATATTTGTTGGTATTATACCATAATGGTACTTATTTTATTTAATTAGGTGCTACTAACTTATACATAGCTTTGTTTCTTTAGGATGAAGGATTTGTTTTCTTTTTAGAGTGAAACAAGTTGCACTGCTACCTTAGTGTTATCAACTTTTATGTTATTCTATGTTTTCTTTACTTAACCAAAATATAGCTGAAAGGAAGTTAAGTAATAAATGAAATATGTGAAACCTTTATTCAAAAAGAACTTAATAGTTCAAAGTGTTGTTAGATTTGTATTCATTTGAAATGATTATAAAATAAATGTAGAACAAATTTATAAGCTTATAACTTCATTTTCGAAATTATGAAAATAATCCTTATTGATTATTTTCTTTGATTAAGTATCATTTTAATTAATCAATTATTGATATAAAAATATTACATGTTATGATGAAAACACATTTTAGAATTTGAAGTGAAGCATGTGAAACATTTTACATGAAATTGAAATATATCTAAATTAACATTTCAAATTAACTTCATATTTGAAATAATAAGCAAATTGTTATTTCAATTTTAGAATGATTCAAATTAGTCAAACAAACATCTATTTATAAAAACAGATAAATTTTATTTTTCTGATCATTTTGGTATATTATTTGTATTATTCTGATTTAAAATGATTTAGTTAAGAATTTCCAAAGTTTTGAATATTTTCTGTAATTCCAGGATAATGTTGAAATTACTGACAACTGGGTCCCACATGTCATGGATCTAAACATTTCAAAAAAATATAATTGAATTAATGTGCTTGATTCCAATCCGTGGATGAATTCATTGAAATTGAACGAATTAGCAAGAGTTGAAGTGAACAAATGATGGAGCGGAGCACGGCCGACCATTTGGTGGTGGCGCCGCCCGCTTTTGGTCGCCAGAGCTTGGCCTGAATCAAGCTCGCGCGGCGGCGGACGGTGGTGCACGGCTCGACGACGATTGCGAGCGAATTAAACCGAATTAAAGGTACCAAGAGGTAACACGGCTCACCACGAGCACGACAGAAGTCTCGGCGAGGCTTGGGAAGGTCGGACGGCGACGAACGCGTCCGCGACACACGGCGGCCGGACTTGAGAAGAAGACGAATTCCTCCTCCCACGAACTTCCCAGCACGCACAGCTCGCCCCAGAGCTTGCGGCTGCCACGACGGACCTCCAGAGATCCTCAGGGGATCACGGAATGGCCGGAGTCGACGGCGCACGGCGGCGGCCCGACGAACTAGGGTTTCGACCCGACGGAAATAGAGAGTACGGGAGAGGTGGTGAGAGGTGTGGAGTGAGAGAGAAGATCACGCCCGACGCCTCCTGGTCTTATCCACGAAGGGAAGCAAGCAAGCAGGACGTGGCGCGACGAATTCGACATGACGACTTCGGCGTCCTTCTGGCGCGAGGAAGAAGAAAGGTAAGAGAAAGGTAGATTTGCGGAAAAACCCCTGGGTTTCTGAGAAATAGCAGAATCAGTGTAAACAGGCCCCTGGTTCCTGTTTTTGGACTGTTTTGAGGTTATTTAAATTACAGAGAAGTCCCTGGATAGTTTTAGAATTTTATAATTGAGTTATTTCATTTAAGGACATAAATGTTTGAATTCTTTAAGAATATTTGCATGATTTGAATTTATTTGAATTACAAAATGTGTTTGGCATATTTGAGTTTATTTTACATTACTAAATTTGTAGCTTATAGTTTATATTTTTGTTGAGCATTATTTGCATAAGAATTTATTTATTACCAATTGATTATTTAGGAATTTTCTACATTATAAATTCATTTGGAATGGTAGTGGTTTTGGTCATAATGGAATTTATTTTCTATTACAAAAGTTGTTTCTTATAACTTCTGTTTTTGTGGGACATTATTAACAACATGAATATGTATTTTGTTATAATGATCATTTGTGAATATTTTGCATACTTTGAATTCATTCTCCAATTAAAAGGAATTTAACCAAATTGGATTTATTATTTACTCACAAATGTATAAATTGTGAGTTTTCTAATTGTGGGGTTATATTTATAGCAACATAAATGGATACATAAATTGCTATATTATTGTTTGTGAGTATTTTCTACTTTCAAAATTAATTAATATTTCTTACTTGAATTCACAAAGTAGATGGTTATAAATAATCAAACTATAGATTTCAATAGATGTCCAGGAGATGGATTAAGTGTTTGATGAAATATTGGGCAACACCCAAATTATGGTCCATCAGTATATGCATGAAGTCACACTGTGGTGCCTGCAGAGAATATGCACAGTGTTTCAACACAACTCCATGCCACACAGGAAATATTGCCTCAGTGGTTTTTAACTTGTGATACCTGACATCTTAATCATGTGAAAACATGATCATATGTGTATAGATACACAAGGTAATGATATCCTGCCTGTGATCAGGACTTATGGTAAAATAGATGAATAGAATGATGAGAACAAAATCATACTTGATTCTCTCACTCATACTGATAATAACAAAAATGATATTCTCCCTTATTAAGATCAAATTCTTATGTATGTGGAAACAAGTTGCTTATACAAGAGATTATCAGTTAGTCCATGGGTTCCATTTACCACATGTCCAAATTCATCTCATCATGAGAATAAATTCTTGAACAAGCCAAGTGGCTCTTGTCACTGGATGAACTTGTGAACTCCTCTCCTATGAAACATGTCCACACTCACAAGAATTAGTGAAGTAACTCATGTGATTTCATTAATTGGTGATAGAAGAATGTATATGTGTTTTATGACATCTCAATTTGCCTTATGCATATAATAAGAATTTGTTGACAAGGTTATAAAGCTTGTCACCAAATTACTTTTCATATCCAAGTGGCTGAGATGTACTGAATTATCTGACCTTCTGTTTATTTGTATAAGACACTCAATTGTTTGAGCATACAAAAGTGATTTGTTAACAAGGTTGTAAGGCTTGTTACCAAACTACTTTTATATAACACAAACATTGGAATATCATACTGTTTCTTGAGAGATTAATAAGAACAGATTATGATAGATAAGTTTCCAAATTCTTCACGATAGATGGGCATAGGACTTCTATGCCTATCTGAGGAATCCTTTAGTCTTCTTGTTGAACTCCCTCCTTTCTTGTGTTGCCTTCTCTTGTAGAATGATTTTGAGAAGATTGAGAGATAAGAAGATAAGATAGTCTTGGTAGGAGAAGTAGATCTAGATTAAGATTTAGTTTAGTCTATTATCCCCTTCCACATAGTCCTTCTTTTCCTTTTCCTTAAGATATGTACTTATTCGATTAATGATATAAGTCATATTCATCATTTGATTTATAGTTTCTTGTATTATTCGCTTGTAACCAAATGTTTAAGAATTTAGATAGGACAAGATTTTGAAGTTTATAGCACTCATGTTGATGACTAAGTCTAATCCACCAATATCAGTGAAACCTCGATGTAAGTTTCACAAGTTGAATTCCAAGTTTTTTAGTTACTCGTCAAACTAACGACATTCTCAACTAGCCTTTCGAGTGGTGGTTGAACACTCTATGACTTCGTTGAAAAAGTTTTAAATTTTCCCGTATTTTCAGATGCATGCTATGCAAATGCACAAATCTAATTTAACCCCTTTCTACTCTCTGAACTACGGGTCATTACAGTACATATGGTTTGCTGGTTGTATGTGTTTGCATTTAATTCCTAATTGCTTAAGCAAAAGATTTTAATTGTGTTGCCTCAGCCAATGATGCTCAGGCTGAGGCTTTTGTTAAATCAGAACAGATACTTGTGCCCTGGCAATAGTTGGTTGTTGCCCACTGCCTATGATGCACATGCTGAGGTTATTATCTTAAAAGAACCGATGCTTGCTTGCCCCTTTTTAATTAATTCCCAATGAAGAGCTGTGCATAGCATTTCTATGCATAACTGAGGGAAATCACACCACAATCTAATGCTTGCATAATTTGCTTTAAGAGTTGAGATCAACCTTAGCAAGTTGTGGTGTGGCGGTGTTGTGGTTTGGTTGCTGGAGTGTTCTTGATCAGCAGCTCTTGATGTACTCTTGATCAACAATCTTGTCACCTCCTCCAGCTCCTGGATATGTGTTCTGGTGCTTGTCCTTCTCCTCCTAGCTGCTGGCCTTCACCTCCTAGCCGCTGGCCTTCTCTTCTTAGCTCCTGGCTTGCCCTTGCTCAGGCCATTGTCTTGCTTTGCTTTTGGCAAAGGATCAATGGTGAGACCAAAGGATCTGTGATGTTTTGTGATGAACAGATAGTGGTTGGTGTGTTGTGTGCTGTGGAGCTGAGATGTGCGTGTGTGAGAGCTGAGGTGGTAAAATGGATGTGCTCCTCTAGCTGTTACGGCAGCATGCTCTTATCTCTTTCTGGAAGCCCTGCTGTGTTGACAGCAACTCCATGCATTGAGGTGCTTGTGAGCAGCCTGCCTGTCTGCTACCCTTAAATCTATTGGGTGTGAAGCTGTGCTACGGCTGGTTTGAGGTTATCCAACCTGATGGGCTTATTTTCTGATGCCAAGTGTTATTTTTGTTTGTCCAGCCGATGAGGTTGTTCTAAGGCCTAATGTGTACTAAGAACAGATGCTAAACCTGATTAAAGTCTTTAACTCAAGGATGAAAATTAACAGTGCATTTCACTGTAAATCTGAGAGTAAACCCAATACTAACCCTTCCTGTTATTTCTTATTTTTGTCTTCTTTTCTTTTGTTTTGCAGGAGCTAAGAATATGAAGAAGGGAGATATAGAAGATCAAGAAAATAGATAGGAAATAGTTTAGGGTTTTCTTTTTGTCAATGGTGTAATTTTGTTTTTACTTTGGATGATGTAAATGACAGTGTAATTTGTATAATAATAAAGTGAAGTTTTCTTTCTTTTTGTAATTTGAATCTTGTAAATATTTATATCTTATTTATAAATAATAATTCAATTATTATTTATTCTTGGAATTCATTTTATGTTTATAGTTCAATTTCAAATTCTTTTGAATTCGAATATGCTATTTGAATATTCAAATTTGAAATGTTCTCCCCTCAAACACAAAGATACTGTAGAGGTCATGTCGAGATCTATCGTACTTGCCCTGACGTTTCCATCAGAACAAGATAGATCTCGATCCCTCTACGCCCTCTTTTTGTTTGCGCGAAAATTCTTTGGATTTTCAATGCATGAATGCAATGCACACTTCTGTGTCCTCTCTAATTTTGGACTCTAAATTTTGGGATGTTACATGGACGATGATGATGGCGAAGCAAGACATCAAGCTCGGCCTGCTCCAGACCACCATTGCGGCCAAGAAGTGGAACACCGACCTAGCATTTCTGATGGGAGGCGATACAGACGCGATGGACGCCGAGGCGAAGGCCTAGTTCATGGCGGAGCACCGCGCGATCCTGGAGCAAATTGCGCCGGCGGCGAACAAGCCTCTGTGCTTTACCACCACTACTACAGCCAAGCAGACACCACAACCGAGCTCTACTACCACTACGGCCGAGCAGACATCACCACCGAGTTCCTTCCCGCCTTCGAGCACTGCGCCTACAACCACTCCAAGCTCCGCCCAACTCCGTCGACTGCAGCATCGCCGATCGCGTTTGATGATGATGTCATGGAGTCGCCGGTGACCATCCGATCTGCCGAACTGTGGCTGTTTTTGTCCTGATTAAGCCGAACTGTGGCTGTTGTTCGCCGAACTATGGCTGTTTTTTCGAAGCGGGAAAATAACTTTCAAATTTGGTTTATTTATGGTGCGCTGGGGGGCGAAGTCTGGGGCGCGACTGGAAACTTCGCCCCCCAGATCCTAGATAGCGTATGCGGAAGCGCCGAAAGGCAACGGCGAAAATGCTGGGGGGGGGGGGGGGGGGGACGAGTGGAGATGCTCTTACAAGTTGGATGCTAAGACAAGACACATGCCATTCTTTCTCTATTAACTTGTCTATAAAGTTTAGTTTGTCCATCATCAACCAATATAGGTGTTAAAATAGTTTTTTTTTGGTTTGGCGCATCAATGAATTAAAATGCAACATATCGGTTTATGTTAGCGGCTAAGCATAACATATTCATCATCACCATTGGTGTTTAAATAAACTTTTATATCTTATTATCAACATCTATTTAGCCAGTGGAGATGAGGATACTCTTAGCTCATAAGGAGGTGAAGCCCACTTATAAGTAAAAAAGGTGACACTATTTCCATTGTAATATTGAAGTAAAGTTGATACAAACTTATGATTCTTAAACTTATCTTAAAGATCTTGGTGCAAAAATTATTTCCTTTCATATTACCCGCGTCGTTACTAGACATGAGTTTTTTCGATGGCCAATGGTGTTTGATAGAACTGTATGTTTTCAAAATCATGTAAATTGATCTCTATAATATCATTACGCGTGGGCTCTTCATTTTCGTTCAATGTTGTCTTGTAGCAAATGTATTTGGGACTTTTTTGAACTGTATTTGAGACTTTCTTGAATGTGCATAAATGTTATCATAAGAAAACTTCTAAGCTCTAGTTTAGTTAGATTAAATAAAACCCTCGGCGACGTCCTACCCTCCCCAATAAACCCTAAGCCCTCCGCCCCTTCCCTCACCGCCGTCGTCGGCCATGGTCAAGGCCTACCTCCGCTATGAGCCGACACTAGCAGTAAGCAAATTGTCAACTTCTCTAAATGAATCTTCAAATAGAAATCGAGAATTATATATTATTTAGGACCATAACTAAGTTCTAACATGAGAAGTTCAACGGTAAGAAAGGAGGAGTCCATATGTAAATCATGAAGGTCACTACTATTTGGACTTGTTATGAAACAGATACAACTAGAGAGATTTGACTTCTAAGTTTCTCAACTGGCTAGTAACGTCCAGCCCTTTTGCCATGGAGCATATCACAACCGAGCAATTATACAAAACTTTTACACTTATCTGTTATTTTTATCATGCTACAGTATTTTTAGTATGATTTTTCATTTGTTCTGTCAATTTTATTAAATATTAGTTTTTTCCGAATGAATGCTATAGGGAAGCCCATTTAAAAAAAGAAACCAAATCCGTTTTTCTGAGAAATTAAACCTGAGTGAATGTGTTGTACATCCACTTCACTAAGCAAGTTAGCTAGGCTCATTTCTTTACTAAATATTAGTCGTTTTTTGGTACCGAATATCACTAAGAGAAAGAAACTAAATTTGATAACAAAAGTATGTTAGAACTATTTTTCTATAATGCCTAATCTCTATGATTTATACATATTTATTGTAAATGTTTGCAAAGAATATGATCTGACAAATATTCACAACAGTTTCCAGTGTAAGATGAAGTAAGCATATTAAAAAAAAAACATTTCGAGTATAAACCGAACCAATGTGTTCTTTACTCCATTTCATGGTTAAAATCATAAGAATTACCAAGTATTTTTTCTGTTCCTTAAGCCATGGCCCATGCCGCGTGGGGCTTATCTCCACCCCTTGCTAGATTGAAACTCAAACATTAGTTGGTAATTTCATTTTCCACATTAATAATAAAAAATCATAATTTGTTGAAACGTTTAGTTGGTTTTAGCCACGAAATACGAGAAAACATGAAGATTGCGTTGCTTCCAATATCATATGACTTACATGGTTTATGTCGATTTGTTAAAAGAGTGACATGGACGATCTTATGAGTGTTGGAGTTCATGCTATGATCTTATAAATACATGCATATATGATACAAGTCGATTGTCTCGATATGTCTTTGACATTGTTTCAAGGTAACTGAAACATGTACTTGGAAATATTGTTATCCTCGCAAATTTTGTCGATGAAATCAATCATATTTTTCATCTCATTGTAAATTCTTTATTTTTTTTAGAGATGTGCATATATAAAGAAAATAAATTTTTGGCTTATAGCATAGTCTCTGCATAATAGAGCATAAAAACGAAGTGAATTTAAAATAGCGATGTCCTTTAAAACCCTCGGCATCATCTTCCTAGCCGCCAACGCCAACAATAAACCCTAACCCACTCCGCTCTCCTCCCCACGCCGCCGGCGGCCATGGTGAAGGCCTACCTCCGCTACGAGCCGGCGCTCTCTTCGGCGTCGTCGCCTCCCCGGACTCCAACGTCGTCTACGACCCCTCCGGCCGCCGCCTCCTCGCCGCCGCCCTCGACCGCTTCGCCGCCTGGGACCTCAAGCGCGGCCTCCCCTCCGCCACCTTCACCCCCTCCTCCTCCCCCGCCCTCGCCGTCTCCTGCCTCGCCTCCTCCCTGCCGCCGCCTCAGCCTCCGCTTCCTCGGTACCCCACTCTCTCCCGCCTCCCTTTCAATTCATCCCCTTCCGCTCTTCTGACCCGGCCTGATTCCTCTGCAGATTGCGAGCGGCCATGCGGACGGGAGCATCAGGCTCTGGGACGCCGAGACGGGCGCCTGCGAGGCGACGCTCCACGGCCACCGCTCGCCGCCTCCGCCCTGCGCTTCGCTCCCTCGGGCGCCGTCCTCGCCTCCGGCAGCAAGGACTGCGACGTCATCCTCTGGGACGTCGTCGCGCAGGCCGGCCTCTTCCGGCTCCGCGGCCACCGCGACCAGGTACGCTGCTGCTACGGTTCTCACCCCTCTCTCCGTGTCTCCGTTCATCCGTAGTTCAAGCAGAATGATGCTAATTTGGGGCCTGCTTGCTTACTGCAGGTAACGGACTTGCTGTTCTTGGACTCGGGGAAGAAGCTGGTGACCTGCTCCAAGGACAAGTTCATGCGGATCTGGGACCTCGACACGCAGCACTGCCTTCAGATCGTCGGAGGCCACCACAGCGAGATATGGTCCATGGACGTCGACCCGCCGAGAAGTTCCTCGTGTCTGGGTCGGCCGACCCTGAGCTGCGTGTGTTTAGGATCAGGCAGTCGGCTGATGAGGCTGAGGACTGGAACAAGTGGGATGCACTCAAGCTGTTCGGCGAGATCCCGAGGCAGACCAAAGAGAGGGTTCAGACCGTCAGGTTTAACAAGGACGGCAGTCTCGTGGCGTGCCAGGTGGCAGGGAAAACCGTAGATGTCTATAGGATTCTTGATGAAGCGGAGGCGACGCGCAAGGCCAAGAGGCGTCTGCACAGGAAGAAGGAGAAGGCGTCAGCGAAAGCCGTGGCGGCTGAAGGGAATGGTACCGTTATAGATCCTCTGTCGGCTCAAGACTCCCAGAACCCCACTGTTGTGGTCACCGACGTGTTTAAGCTGCTCCAGGTTTTGCGGACCAGCAAGAAGATTTGCTCTGTCGCGTTTTCGCCGAGCAATCCACCAAAAGGATGCCTTGCCACCATTTCTTTGTCTCTGAACAATAATGTGCTTGAGACCTACTCGGTGGATAACGAGAAGGTCTCTAAGATGTACTCTGTTGAGATACATGGGCATCGTTCTGACATTAGGAGCCTATCGCTTAACTCGGAGGACAACCTCCTGATGTCGACAAGTCACAACGCTGTTAAAATCTGGAATCCTAGCACAGGGGACTGTCTTCGGACCATTGACTCTGGATATGGCCTGTGCAGTGCATTTGTTCCTGGCAATAGGTATGGCCTTGTGGGTACAAAGACTGGTACCTTGGAGATTATTGATATTAATAGTGGGAACTCAGTTGATGTAATAGAAGCTCATGCTGGTTCCATACGATCGATTGTACTCATTCCAGATGAGGATGGAACTGTTAATGCACGAGGTTTTGTCACTGGGAGTGCTGATCATGACGTCAAGTTCTGGGAATACCAGTTGGTGCAGAAATCTGATTCGGTTAGTCTTCTGTCTATTATAGCTGGAGTCTATGGAAGTAAGATGTGCACTGTAAAACATTCTGATGTTTCGTGGTTTTCTCTTATTTGCATTTCTTACCGCCAGTTTTATGAAATCAGTCGGCCACCTGAAGACATGCATTACTAAATTTCTAATTTAGCTGCAAAATTATAGAGCCAAGTGGCTGCTCTTCTCTCTGTTTTTCTTGTTGATATGGTGTTCACTTCTATCCATGAACTTAAGTCGGAGGCTTCAGTGTCTTAAGTAATAGGCTAACTTCATAAATGCATAAAAGATAAGTTCAATGCCAAGATATATTATTTATCGCTATTTTGTTCTTAGTTGTATCAATTCTAGTGGTAATGTGTCTATCCATTTGTGGTGTAGCATTGTCAGAATATTTGTGAATTTCGAACAATATCCCGCAAGCTCTGCGAAACAGCTGTTGGATTGAAATGTGTCCTTTGAAATTCGTGCATTTGAAACTGGGCTTAAATTTATCTGCAAATATTTATAATGTTATTCTTTTGTTCCAGGACACAAAGCATCTGAGTGTAACAAATGTGAGAACCTTGAAAATGAATGACGATGTCCTTGCAGTGTCCATCGGCCCAACTGGGAAGCATATTGCTGTTGCTCTTTTGGACTGCACAGTGAAGGTTATATACTTATATTCGTTATGATCATGTTTTAGAGCTTTCTCATGCCCCTACCCAGCCCGGTTCCACACACACGCAAGAAATTCAGCATTTTATTGCTTCTTAGTTGACCTGTTCATATTTGGAGAAGCATATTATCAAGTAGCTGTATGGCATTAGTGAATATTTGTTGACTTGTGGTTTTCAGCGTGCCTTTACAATTGAGCAGAAATCTTTCGATGCCTGTATGAAGCGATTTTTGATTCTCTTCTGATATTACTATGTAACACTAGGTTTAAAATAGATAGGTGGATAGCTACTTTTATATCTTTGTCACTGACAATCATTTCTTCTAATAATGTAAGAAAGGAAATATAAATGACAAGATACATTATTGAAATATACTAGTGCTAACTTTGCGATTCATGTTTTCAATATTTAGAGTACAACCTCTATATCAGCTCAAAACATGGTCTGGGAGACGTGATACTACTTTGTTCATTATTGTACTAGTGCTAACTTTGCGATTCATGTTCCATGCCCATTATTGTACCTGAACAGCTAAAGCTGCTTTGATATTTTTTGAGGAATATTTTGCTAAATTTTCCTTTGGATTTGGAGAATCATTAAGTGCTTTATTAGGGCTACATACTCCTAATGCAATTATTGCCTAGTCAAATGCTTGTACCAGTTCTCTTATGTTAGCATTGGTTCTGATCTGCAAAATGTTGTACTCAACCTGTCATGATTTCCCTGATATGTCAAATATCCTGCAAAATGGTAGCAGTAGAAAAGAAATCTAGAAACAAGCCTATGGATTCAATCATTGCTTGTCCCTAATATTTCATATTTTTGCAGGTCTTCTTTCTGGACACATTAAAGTTCTGTCTTTCCCTTTATGGGCACAAGCTTCCAGTTCTCTGCATGGACATATCATCGGATGGAGCTTTTATTGTCACTGGTTCTGCAGACAAAAATCTGAAGATTTGGGGTATGGATTTTGGTGACTGCCATAAGTCTATCTTTGCCCACACAGACAGGTTCTTTCTCGCCTTTTGGTTTTATATTACGCTCTGAATAATGGCAGTAGCCTTACAAGTCATTTTTGGATGTTTTCACTTGCAGTGTGATGGATGTTAAGTTTGTTCCTAGAACTCATTATATGTTCAGTGTGGGGAAAGATCGAACTGTGAAGTACTGGGATGCTGATAAATTTGAGCTGTTGTTAACACTTGAAGGACACCATGCTGAAGTTTGGTGCCTTGCAGTTAGCAGTCGTGGTGATTTTATTGTAACAGGCTCTCATGATCGCTCTGTCCGGCGTTGGGATCGTACTGAAGAACAACTTTTCATTGAGGTATTGTATAATCCAGTCGGCTTGAATGTAGTTTCGGTGTTGAATATTTGCTTTTTGCATGCCAGAGATTTGTCTTCCAATTCCTGTATTCCCCTCCGCCACCAACCAAAAATTTGCAGGAAGAGAGGGAGAAAAGGTTGGAGGAAAGTTTTGAGGCTGATTTAGACAATGCGGCTGAAGATAGATATGGGCAGAAAGATGATGCTCCTGAGGAGGGCTCCGTGGGAGTTCCTGGTAAGAAAACAAAAGAGACAGTAACTGCTGCTGATGCAATTATTGACGCACTTGACACTGCTGAGGAAGAAGAAAAACGTCTTAATGAGCAGAAGGTAGTACTCGAGTGCATTAAAAAACATGAAGTCACCAAATGGAACACTAACGTCAGCTGTATATTTTCCGGTTGTCAGGAATTGCAAAACAATGGGGAGGGAACTAAATCTACCCCTAACGCTATAATGCAAGGGAAGTCACCATCAGAATATGTTCTGAATGCTGTGTCAAGTGTCCGCCCGAATGACTTGGAACAAGCACTTCTGGTAAAGTTCTTGTTATGTTGTCATGGGTTACCATTTTTATAATCTTTCATGAATTTATCGTGACTTATAGTTTTTTAAGTCCTCATAAGTAGTTCATTGTGAAGTAGACCTATATATAGTTTAACAAGCCTCTGTGTGATCTTTATGTAAGAAAGCTTCTCTTCTTCTTACCCTCGCTTGTGTGTTTGTTGTCTTGTCTAAATTGAAGTTGAACATATCAAATGCGCAAGTCATTTTTGCCATCTGTGCACCATAGTCCAGCTAAATCTCTTTCAGTTAGAGCTCTGATTTTTCTTGATGTGCTTCCTTCAGTTAAGGATTCAGTTCACATGATGTGTCTACATGGGCTATTTTATTGGTTTAAATTTTGAGTTTGTAACAATAATGTCAGTTGAGGTGCTTATGAATTATGATGAATCATCGATTTATCGTCCAAAGCAGATGTTCCTTTGTTCCATATAATTGTTTGTCACTTGATAACGTATTTGTGTTTTTCTTTTTCCCCTTGAGCAGTCATTGCCATTCTCAGATGCACTAAAGCTCATGGCTTACTTGAAAGAGTGGTCGCTGATTCCCTTGAAGGTACACTGATATTGTTACTTGGTTATTTAATCCTAGTGCTGTATTAAGTTGGAAGATTCCTGTTTGCATTCTTAATTTGATCGTTACATTTCTGCACTAAATATCTGTTGATTGTAGCTTTCATATTTATGCTTTCGTTTGGAATTTGTGGTTTCTATGATAGGATCAAGGACACCACATAACCTAGTTGTATTTTGTGTAGTGCGCACTTGCTGAGTTTTAGGCCAGTTAAACATGGTATCCGTTGCTGCCCGAAGGCTGTGTAACCTGCTGCAGAACCTGACATGCCCAATTCCTGATCTCTTCCACGATCTTGCAGGTTGAGCTTATCTGCAGGGTTTGCCTTGTGCTGCTCCAAACACATCATAACCAATTAACGACGACACCAGCTGCAAGATCCATACTGACCGAACTGAAGGATATTCTTTATGGTAGAGTAAAGGTAAATAACATTGCAACCATCTGTTTCAACGGATAAATATAGCTTTTACGGCGGTCTGATCATGTCCTTATGTGCCCTCCAGGACTGCAAGGATACTATCGGTTTCAACCTCGCCGCGATGGACCATATAAAGGTGGGATACTACATCCGGTATTAACATTTTAGTGCTGACTGCCTTTGCTTATGAGGTTTTACTTGAAGACGTATTCGTGTCTTTGACATTTTCGGGATTTGTACATGGTCTTACAGGAACTGCTGACGATGAGATCGGATGCGCCGTTCCGGGACGCCAAGGCGAAGCTGATGGAGATCAGGCAGGAGCAGTCGAAGCGGTCAGATAGGTCGTTGGGTGGCAGCGACAAGAGGAAGAAGAAGAAGCCGAAGGCGTCGCCTGCAGAAAGCTGATCCTTCGGCCTAGTGGTGCAGAGCAAAATTTTGTTTGTTTTGTCAGCTCAGCTGTTGTAGCATACACACACTATGGATTGACTTGTTCAATTCCTAGCTGTTAGTGATGAGTGTTGATGAGGGGTTAACTCATCAAATCCCATGGTTAAGGACCTAGGGTTGAGATTACGAGGGAGAGAACGTGGTAGAGCTGGTAGTTTCGTCGGCTGACAAGCAAAAAACAGAGATTTTACTCAGGTTCAGGCCTCCGGAGAGTAACACTTTACTTCCTGCTTGTCTGATATTAATCGTGTGAGATTATGCGGGCTACAATGAGGTCCTGGCGAGATGTCGATCTCGCTAGGGTTTTGGTGATTCGAGTATTGCGTTTCCTGGATCGGCGGCCCTCCCAGCCTTTATATAATAGGCTGGGTCTCGGGAGTTCGCAACCGACTCAGATTACATGTAAGGAAAGACTAAACCGACTATGCTAATGTCTAATCTTGGAGGATACTCCATCTTGTTGGACCTTTCGTCATGGGCTTCATATAGGCTCTTGATAGTTGGGCCTTAGTCGACACGTGCACCAGGTACACTTATGGTGGGTACCGGAATGTATATCCTTGTCAGTAGCCTCCGAGTACTTGTCTAACTCGAATAATCGGGCATGAACTCGTTCGTAAGTGCACGTCATATTCTTTGTACTTGTGTTTATAATTGGAATTCCTGTATGAATAGCACATGTTGGCTATGTCGAGTATTTCATCGACTTTGGCTTTTGCTTATGATAATCAAGGGATAACAGCTTAGTAGGCCCGGTACACTCGACGGATCGGGACCGGTTAACTACACATTTGGGTAAAACCTTACTAGCTTTCAATCAAATTCGAGTCCCCGGACTTGAACTTGGAACAGACTGGTCAGACTTGACTAGGCCGCGGAGGGTCTTACTGAATCGATCTGCAGTATAACTTTGAATTTTATCCAACGCGTCCGTCGGGATTTTTCATCATGTCTGCTGACACGGAAAGTTTTAAGGATTAACGTTACTGGAACGGTCCTTAGCCCAGCTCGAAAGTTCGGCAGGTCTTACCTTTGCACTATGCATGCAGCATCCGAGGTTATTTGCGGCGGACGCAACTCGGGAAATTTTCGAGTATGATTTTGCATATGAACTGAGTCGAGTCTTTTGTCTACTGATACTTTGTCATTATTCTATCGGATGCGCGACAGCGCTCCGATGGGAGTAGCCCCCGAGATTGTGCTTTATTGCTTGCAATGGAGGATAATCTCAAATCTTTTTATCCCATATACTCTTAGTCGAAGAAATTTTTGATACGCTCCCGATGGGAGTAATATGCCTTAGTCGAAGGAACGGTCGAGTGACCAATTTTGCCTTAACATTGCTTTTTCACACCCGAACCAAGCAAGGCAGTCGAGTGACCGATATGCGTTGAGCGGACTCGAATACTTTTCTGAACAGAGCGCTTGCAATGACGTCAGGGATGACGCTTATGGCGACTGCGCTGCCTGACACGCGGTGGCGTGCGTTATGCTGTGATGGATGGGACGTGACACATATGTGGGTCCATTGTGCAGCGCTGACCGAACGACGGTGCCGTTTGGACTGGATTTGACCGCTCTGGCCCACTTTTTACGGAGACGCGATGATGACTCCTCTTTTTGCGTGCGTAGTGGGCGGAGTGGCCGGCGACGGTTGCCCTCCGCGCTTGCCACGTGTACGGTGGGATTGCCCGCGGAGCGCACGATTGCGATTTGAACGGTTAAGATTGATTTTGGTTTGTGGTAAATAGGGAGGACGGCATTGGCAGAATTTTTACTAGCCATTTGCCTCCTGCGCCGCCCTGTTTCATCTTCTTCCTCGCGCTCCTCCTCCATTGTTCTTGTGCCAAAGTTTTGTGCGCTCCACCACCCTCTCCTTGACGATGAAGAAAGTAGCGGGCAACAAGCGTGCCGCCGCGACTGCTGCCGCCGCGACCGATGCGGTGGCAGTGAAGGGGAAGAAGGTTGCGGCCAGCGCATCTGCGTCTGCCGCCGGCCTGAAGAAAAGCGACGGGGACTGGGTGAAGTCTTCGATCAAGGAGACGCACCTCGACAAGCTTCGCGAGGACGGGCTGCTACTCCCGCGGACCAGCTTTTCGTCCGCGCGCCGTCGCCCAAGGAGGTACTCCCCGAACCTCGCGCCAATGAGCGCGTTTGTTTTGCGGAGTTCTTGACTAGGGGGTTCGCATTCCCCATCCACGATTTCGTGCGTGGTTTGATGTATGCCTATGTGGTGCAAATCCATGATTTCACCCCTAATGGCATACTGCACATTGCCTGTTTTATGGTTTTGTGCGAATGCTTACTGGGGGTTTCCCCTAGCTGGGCGTTATGGAAGTCCACCTTCATCGTCCGTCCGAACAAGAGGGGCGGCCGCACCTATCCTCTGGGCGGCTGCGGGATCCAAGTGCGCAGCGATACGCGCTACTTCGCCCTGAAGCCAGTCGACTCGGCGCAAGGGTGGAGGAAAAAATGGTTCTACGTCCGCGTCGACCAGGAAGGAATCCTGGCGTTCTCGTCTGCCAGTTCTCTTGCGAGGACAAACGCCTGGGATCATCAACTGTCGACTGAAGAACAGGCGGAGGCGGCGCCTCTTTTGTCAAAGATTGGGAAGCTGCTGGGCAACGTCACAGGTGCGTATCTGATTGCCACCTTTGTGAAGATGCGAGTGTGGCCAATTCGCGCCCGAGCTCACCCCATGTGGTAGTATGAGGGTGTGCTCGACTCAGTCGAATGAGCCAGGAGGAAGTGTCAAAGAATGAGGTAGTGGCGCATGTGCGATCCATTACCAGCATTAAGTCAAGCGACCCCTGCAACGTCGACTGCCCTGTCACTCCATATGGGCCGGACAAGCCTTTGCCAGAGGTTAGTACAACTGTATGTGTTATTTGTCATATGGCTTTACCACTCAGTGATTTTGCTTTCTTAGCTTTGTACTGTTATTTGTGATATGCAGGGGCATTCGACTGCGTCAACCCTTCCTCCCCTTCCAGAGAATGGCCCAACTCACGAAACGGAGGTTCAAGAGGCAGAAACGAAGGGAGGGGACGAATCGCCTCTACCTTCGGCTACCACATCTCCGATGGAAGAGGTCGAAGAGGAAGAGGCAGAGGAAGTACAGACTGAGGAGCCGGCCGCGACTGATCATGTGGGCGAGGCTCCCACTCGCAAGCGTCGTCGGGTGGCCCAAGGTTTGTCTTCTTCTATGACCTCACCCGCGAAGGAGTCGGATGTGAAGGATGACGGAGACTCGGGCTCCTCACCTTCTGCCAAAGCTGCTCCTTTGGACGTGAGCCCGTTGGACTCAGCTCCTCCTCCCAAGTCAGGTGAGGAGCTGCTTTTTGGAGGCCCAAATTTTGACAACCTTGACAGCGAGGAGGAAGAAGAGCACAGGTTTGCTCCTATGCTTTCTGTACTGAGTTTTTTCGTTTTGGTATTCGTGCTTATGTTGTTTGTCTTCTGTCACTCGTAGTGCTGAGACTGTGCATCCTCCGACTCCTCCATCCGACAAAATTTTGACCTCTGAGCACCCGGACGTCTCTCCTGTTGCTCCTGAGGTTGTTCAATCAGTAGCCACGACTACTGCCATTGAAACGGCCAAGGTTGCGAGTGCTGCAACCCAGAAGTCGGGACATCTGCCGCAAAGCCTGCGCCTTGGACTGAACACGTAAGTGTCTTTTGTCGAGTCCGCATACGGGACTGGTTATGTATAACTTATGCTGGTTTCATGTGCTTGCAACCCTACTACCTCAACCTGGTGGAATCAGGCAAAGCTTTTGTTCAGGTGGAACAAGAGAGGGATAGTCTGCGTGCTAACTTGGAGCAACTTACCCGTAAGTGTATTTTGATTCTGTACCCGAAGTTCCTTTTGCATTGTCCTTGCTTAGTCGAATGTTTGTGTTGCTTCTTGCCATCAAATTCAGGCGACAAGGCATCGGCTGAGTCCGGGTGAATGAGCTAGAGGAGGCACTCGCCTCCCAGCGCGCCGAGTCGAAGAAAACTTTGGATGCCACCAAGGACGCAGCCGCCGTGCGCGAGAGAGGGTACGCTGAGCGACTGGCTGGCCTTGCTCGGGATGTGGGAGGTTAGTAACTTTCCCTTTGACATTTTTGTGTAGCCTCTGAGTGTTGTGTAGTGATTTTGCTCTTTTTGGTCTTTGTTGAAGGAGTTATTGGCGCACCAGCACCTTCTGACGTGGTCAGTGATGAATTGTCACTCGACCACGTGATAGGTGACCTTGATGCCATGTTCATCCAGGTGAAGGATGCTCTCGCCAAGTCCACCAGCACACTTGGCGCCGTGTACAAAGAAGTGCTTCCGCTTGGCGAGCAACCGTCGACTGTTGATGGCTTCGCCAACGTTCTTGGCCCAGGGACTTGGACCATGGCGAATTTTGCTCGCGCCCTCACGGTACGCGGCTCGGAGTCCACCCTCAAGCTGATATTAGGTCACGGGATGGAGGGTAACTTCGAGGCGGCTATGTCTGACTTCCCTCGGAAGGCTGGCGGGAAACTAGTATCTCTGAAGCATGTTAGCGAGCCAGCAGCCCCGACTGGCCAACATATTTATGACCACCATGGAGGCCGAACCTATTTTTATGCTCTGTAATGACACATTATGATCACGCGAGTATGCGTGTACTTTTGCTGCACTTTGTATGAATGTGATCTTCAATGCCTTTTGCGTTTTCACCTGAAAGGCTATGTGCCGTTGACTCGCTTGACTTATGTGCTTGGTTTCTCATTTCTTACATGGGATTTGTGTGATGCCTTGAACAGCCACAAGAACCCGCTACTTCAGCTGGTTCCTCGCAACCTCAGACTGCCACCCGATCACGGGCTCAGGTGGCCAATGATGCCAGAGTAATGGAGTATATGAAAGCTCGATGCGTGAGACTGGAGCGAGAGCTAAAGAGTGCCCAACGCGAGCTGGATACACTGAGAATGAGACCAGCTCTAGCCACAGAACGAGAAGATTATGTGCTTGGCGAGATGGACCTTGTAAACAGGCAACTCGAGTGTGAGTACAATCCTTTTTTGATTATGGATTGTTTGGCTACTTTTATTTCGAGTGACTTGATTTGTTCTTTGTGTAGGTTTTGTCTCGGACTTCCAAGCAGAGCAAGCTCGCGTTGAAGAGCGTCTGGATAATGCCACTGACAACCCGACAACTGGCCGTCAGCATTTTTGGCTTGATAGGTTCCGAGCGCGCACACTCGCTACTCTGAAGGACCGAGCGTGGCGAAGCGCTCAGCTACTCGAGTTATGCAGGGCGGCTTTGATTCGCATCAACCAGACCCTGTTTCCAACGGGACCACAACCACAAGGTATCCATGCCTTGCTCGATCTTTTCCGTAATGCAGGCCCCATCCGGGAGCTGCTTACACAGAAGCTTGTGGTTGGAGCCAACGCGGCGATGGCGTATGTGCGGAGTCGACGTCCCAACTTTGTGTAGCCGCCACCCGCCGTTGGAGCGACGTTGTCTCAGGAAGACCTTGATGGCACCCTTCTATCTACAAAGATTCTTGTCAATCGATGCCATGACCAACTCGTTGGTCCTGTGCTACCCATCAAGGACGAGCCTGAAGACTAGAGGCTTTTTGTGTATAAACTTGCAGAGGGGGCAGCCCCCGAGTGTAAAATTGCCATTTGTATATAATATGCATTATTTATTTTGTGTTTCCTCAGCCCCGAGTCTATCGAGTGGGGTTTATGAAAACGTTTCGAGTGTGAACCAATGATTGCGCAGCCCCCGAGTATTAAAGTGGGGCTGGGAAGCTTTGTGATATCTGGAGTTTCAATTTTTGCTTTGAGACTCAGCCCCCGAGCGTGCGAGTGGGGTTGAGGAATTCTGCGTTCTTGCTTGAACTTTTGTGACCCAGCCCCCGAACTTTCGAGTGGGGTTGAGGTATTATTCTCGAAGGAGCGAAAACTCGTGTCCTTGATGGCGCAACCTTCGAGCGTTTCGGGTGCGTCCAAGGTATGTACTAATGAGTTATGCGAATAGTAAATAGAGAGATAGGAGGAACATTTTGATTATATTCCACTTTTGAATGTTAAGCTGCAGGCCGACTCATTAAAAACCTTCCAGCCCCCGTAGGTACCCTGGTAAGTAAAAGAGCGCGTCTGAAACCTGCAGCTATCCGACATATGTGCCTATTACATTATGCGACTGAGCAATCTAAGCATAGAAACGGCGCAGCTGCGCAACGTTCCAAGGATTGTGCGATAGTTCGCTTGTCTTCGCGTGCTTCAGTCTGTATGCTCCTCCACCAATGACCTCGGTGATGATGAAGGGTCCTTCCCATGGGGGAGCGAGTTTGTGCACCTTCTTTTGCTTCAGTCGAAGTACCAGGTTGCCAACCTCGAAGGACCTGGTGCGCAGTCGACGACTGTGGTAGTTGCGGAGGTCTTGCTGATAGACAGCTGTGCGTGCCAGCGCCATGTCTCGTGCTTCTTCGAGCAAGTCGACTGCATCTTCGAGTGCTTCATCTGCATCTTCTTCGTTGTATGCTTCGACTCTTGGTGCATTGAATCTTACATCTGATGGCAGGATTGCCTCTGCGTCGTAGACCATGAAAAATGGGGTGAACTGTGTTGAAGCGTTAGGAGTTGTGCGTAGGCTCCATAGCACAGACGGGAGTTCTTCGACCCAAGCACCCACGACTCTTTTGAGTGGCACCAGGAGGCGTTTCTTGATTCCGCTTGTCACGAGTCCATTGGCATTTTCGACTTGGCCATTGGACTGCGGGTGTGCCACGGATGCATAGTTGAGCGTGATGTCTTGCTCTTTGCAGAAGGATCGGAATTCTTCAGCCGTGAAGTTTGTACCGTTATCAGTGATGATGCTGCTTGGTACACCGAAGCGGTATATGATGGATTTTATGAAATTGACTGCTGTAGTGGCAGTCGAACTTGTGATAGGGACTGCTTCAATCCACTTGGTGAACTTATCGACCGCCACCAGAAGGTGAGTATGCCCTCCATGGGAGGATTTTCTGAGTTGCCCAATGATACCGATGACGTAGTTACCTGCGTCAAAAGAATATGGGTTAGGTTGAGACTCCAAGTGCAGAGTGTGTAGTAAGTGGAAGACGTGTTTTCTCCACGAGGGGTGACTCGAGGGTTTAATATCGAACTCTCGGGGAATCAGTAGTGAAGATTTATCTTTCCTATCCTTCTTTTGATTACCTACAAAACAAAGTAAATGTTTTGGTCCTCAACCTCACCTAGTGGTTGTCAAGCACAAGGTGTGAGAATGATATCAAGATAATATGCAATGCAAACAAGAAATAAATATGCAATGGTGGTAAATAAATATGCAAGGATGGTGGTAGCAATGATAAATGATATTTTTGGGTTTTATATGATGAATGCAAGATGTAAAAGTGTTTTTGTATTTTCGGATTTTTAAATGGCGAAAAATGGTAAAGTGGTAAAAGTTGTTGGAAAGGTGTTTCTTATGATTAAAAATGGACTGGGGTTCATGGTTTCACAAATGCACTATCTCTTTAATAAAGTGGTAGACAATGGAACACTAGAGTTGACATATGAGATTGCAACACAACAGTTTAATGACAAGTTATAATTATATGGGCATCACATCCTAACATAGAGACCTTTTGGTTATTAGTCTCTCTTATACTCCACCAAGATGCGAACTAAATCATAACACCTCAGTAATTAAGATAACTCAGAGTATAGTAATAAGTATCATGACATGAAGTTAAAATAAGAACATGCTAGATCTAGTCATGGAGGAAGTGGCAATGGTCACACCCACATCTCCGGTAGCATGGTATTTCTTTTTATCCCTAGTGTCGCAGCAGTGGAACATGGGGTTCCCCTAGTACTGCCAAAGTGGGTCCACCCCATGTGGGCCCAAGATGAAGATGGACAAGACCAAGACTCAAGTCAAGCTGGCGGGTTCACCGTCAAGACACGCATGGCCTGCATCGACAAAGGGCTCCGGTCCTGGGGACCTTCCGGATCCCGAACCAAGCAAGAAGGCCAGGAAGGACCCGAGAGCCCGAGTTCCCGGCAGGAGGCCAGGCTCCCTCTCGGGTACTTCCCCACGTCCCTGTGGATAAGCACTCCACCTCACCGCGGAAGACTTGGGAAGCAAGGCGAAGGCAGCGCGGGCGGGAAGCACGCCCATGGTGGTGTCAGCTCCTGTCCACCCCAAGGCGGACGCTCCCACCTAACCCAAAGGAGACGCTAGGCTGAGGAGAGGCCACGTCTCCTCCTAAACTAGATGAGGATGGTCCTTCGCCCCGAAGGTCCCTCATGCCTCTCACGTGACCCTGTGGCAACCCCTTAGCCTATAAAAGGAGGACGAAGGCACGGAGGAGGGGAGGTGAAGAAGAGGAGGAAAGGAAGGTCGAAGCAAGGACGAACACAAGCTAGAACCAGAGCAAGACTAGACTAGGGCTGCGAAGGTAGAGAGGAAGGTGATTCCTCCGGGTCAGGATCTGTCCTTCTTCTACCTCCAGCCAAAACCCTTCCGGGTACCCCATCCGGGAAGTTCCATTGTAAGCCACACTATGAAGAACCTATCAATCCAGACATGCAGGAGTAGGGCTTTTAGCCTCCGGGCGGCCTGAACCTGGGTAGCTCCTTGTGTCCCTTTGGTTGCATGCCTTGATCGTGGAGAGGAGAGCTTGATCTAGACTCCGCCCAAGAAGACGATTCTCAGCCTCCTTCGCGCCCGTGCCGAACCTAAAAGGGGGTATCCTATACTCCCGGTGTTCGTGCAACGAGACACGACATCTGGCGCGCCAGGTAGGGGGCGCAAGCGCTGGATTCGTCTTCTTCTTCTTCTTCATCGACGTCAAGTTCATCGTCAAGTTCATCGTCAAGTTCTGCGTCGAGCTTTCAGTCCGTGTCAAGATCTGCTCCAAGGCCCCCAGCGCCTTCGGAGCAGCGTTAGTTTCGGCTCTCGCGAAGAGAGGTACCGAATCCGACGCTCAGGATGACTGTCGGGGATGTGACCCCGGGTACCCCAAAGTGTTGGTTTAACCGAGGTGCTAAAGGAAGTAAAAGCAGGAGATAAATAGGTAAGGAATAAAAAGAGAAAAGAAGAGGAAGCAGTCCGGGCCGAGATATCGAAGTCTCGGCTGGGCAGACGCACCCTCGCCAGGCTGCTCTCTCGACGGGACCGAGGCTGCTCACTCGGATGGGCCGAGCCTTTTCTCACCTCGGTTTGGACCGAGATAAGCCACATCCCGGCTAGACCGAATCACCAAACCTCGGCTGGGCCAGGTCTCCACCTCCGAGCTGGACCGAACTCTCCTTGGCGGACCGAGATTGGGCCCAGCATCTCCCAACCTCGGCTGGGCCAGACCATGCCAGTTCCGGATGGGCCAAGGCGAGCCAGCCCCGGACTGGGCCTCGTCCTACTCGCCTCGGGCCGAATTCTCCACATCCCGGACGGCCAGCCTCGGCAGGCCGTGCGTCGCTGTACCTCGGGACGGACCGAGGTTCCACCTCGGCTTCGACCGGGACGACGCGTCCTGGCTTCGGATGGGCCAAAGAGTCCTGTGCATCCTCACCTCGACCGGATCAAGCATCGACCGAGGCATCGCTCGCCCTCGACCGAAGCTGGCCTATCTCGGAGCAGTCCGTGCCAGCATCTCCAGCAGCTACCTCGACCCGTACAAGATTCCTCTGCCATTCCCAGGAGACAAGCGCAAGTGGAGCAGATCATGACACAGCCAGCATGGCTACAATGCCCAGGATGTGACAAGAGTACAACTACAGTGACGCTGCTACAGTGTGACAAGACCCCATTGGTCAAGTCAGCTACAGTGTACAGTGATGTTTGTCCCTTGTCCCCTACATGTCCCCTGGGCTCTCTCTATTATAAAGAGCACCAGGGGGAGGAGTTGAAGAGAGGCCTCATTCCCCCGGGAGCTCATTTTCCTCCCTGCTCTCTCTCTCTGCTGGTTATGTGCTGCTTAGCACACGAGGCATATTTAGACATACAGCTCGAGGAGCATTTGTACAGACCGTGTGCAGAGAGGAGAAATACACAAAGTAGGATAGATGCTGCAGTAGGTGTTTTACCTCCTCACGAGGGCCCCGAAGCAGGGTAGATCTTTGTGTTTGCAGTGTTCTTCGTGTGCGACTCCATCGCACAATCCCTCCCGAATCCTCAAGCGTACGTTCGGCCCCAGACTAAGCCTACCTCTAGGCATCTGCGTGTTCCCACCACGACAGTTGGCGCCCACCGTGGGGCTGATAGTGACGCTTGCTGGATTAATTCGGATGAGACCTTCGTCATCAACGCGGGGACTCAACTTCGACATCGTCCCCGTGTGTTGACTCATTTTCGAGTTAGCTACAGTGCAAATCCGAGCTGATTCTGGAATCCGAGGTGTTCTGGAATCCGAGGTATTCTGGAATCCGAGGTATTCTGGAATCCGAGCTAATTCTGGAATCGAGGTGTTCTGGAATCCGAGCTGTTCTGGAATCCGAGGTGTTCTGGAATCCGAGCTGTTCTGGAGTCCGAGCTGTTCTGAATCCGAGGTGTTCTGAAGTCCGAGGTATCCTGGGAGAATCCGAGTTAAGACTTGGAAATCCGAGTTAAGACTTCTCCAACAACCTGACAGTGTAAGTATCATTTATATGTCTGCCCATGCTTCTAGATAGTCTCAAACAGTACTCGGGGACTGGCCCCTCGTTTCTACCTTGCTTTGATTAGTTGTTCTACCCGGGACAAGATGTCTTGACCCGGGGACTGGATAGCCAGTCTGTTTTACACCTTCTCCTAGATAAGAAAAGTAACTCGGGGACTCGGTTGAAACCGAGTCTAGTTTTTTGAGCATAGTATCTGCTGTTAGATTCGTTTTCTGTTAAGTGCTATAGCTGGTTTGCCTCGGTTAGTATAATCGTTGTTCCCGTTAGATATTCTTCATGATATGTATGTTGGACTAACGTTGAAAGGTGACATCGGTTTTGTTGAGAATGTTCGTTACGGAGGTATCCTGGAAAATCCAGGTGATATTGGTAATCCGAGGTATATTGGAAATCCGGGGTCATATTGGTAATCCGAGGTATATTGGAAATACGGGTCATATTGATAATCGGGTCATATTGGAAATCCGAAGTATCATGGTTATATTGGTTATCTCAAATTACCCAAGGTACCCTGGCATTATCGGTATTCTCTAGATCGCTGTTTATTTTGGTTTGCCACAGTATCACGGCATCATTCCACATCCCGGATCGCTGTTTATTTCGGTTTGTCACAATATCCTGGCATCATTCATATCCCAAATCATCGTTTATTCTGTTTGCCAATGTATCATGGCATTACCTGTGTACCAGATCAGTGTCTATGTTGGTTAATCAGAGGCAAACCTTTGAGATATGTTTTTGCAGGTTATATGTCAAACCAGCAGTGGCTGGAGACATCTATGTCGGTATACGCCCGAAGTGGCTAAAACCGGCATTCGAGATATGCTTATGTCAAACCAGCAGTGGCTGGAGACATCTATGTCGGTAAGCGCCCAGAGTGGCTGCCAGACATCCGAGATACTGAGAAATATGTGATATGCCCAGAGGGGCCGAGGTATCGAAATATGTGATATGCCCAGAGGGGCCGAGGTATCGAGATATGTGATATGCCCAGAGAGGCTGAGGTACCGAGACATGTGTGATATGCCCAGAGGGGCGAGATACCGAGACATATGAGATATGTACTTGCAGGTTTATGTCGGTCCAGCTTATGCTGGCGGCATCCGAGTCCGGTGAAAGCCAGGAGGGCTAAGAACCGACGCTGGCGGCATCCGAGTCCGGTGAAAGCCAGGAGGGCTAAGAACCGACGCTGGCGGCATCCGAGTTCGGCGAAAGCCAGGAGGGCTAACCGACGCTGGCGGCATCCCAGTTCGGTGAAAGCCAGGAGGGCTAACCGACGCTGGCGGCATCCCAATTCGGTAAAAGCCAGGAGGGCTAACCGACGCTGGCGGCATCTCAATTCGGTAAAAGCCAGGAGGGCTAGCCGACGCTGGCGGCATCTGAGTTCGGTGAAAGCCAGGAGGGCTAAGAACCGACGCTGGCGGCATCGAGTTTGGTGAAAGCCAGGAGGGCTAACCGACGCTGGCGGCATCCGAGTTCGGTGAAAGCCAGGAGGGCTAACCGACGCTAGCGGCATCCAATTCGGTAAAAGCCAGGAGGGCTAACCGGCGCTGGCGGCATCCGAGTTCGGTAAAGGCCAGGAGGGCTAAGAACCGGCATATAATGGTTACCATTCAGGCAACATATTTCCAGTACAAATTGTCCATCTCGTTGTTGATTCGGGTGAGCTCGGTCAACGGATGTCGCATTTGGCCTGAAAGGCAAGGCTGTACGGTGCAGGAGGTTTCTGGTACAGTTATTTATTTTTGTAAGTCTGTGCGCGACTCTGCGAGTCCCCCACAGCCTCGGGGACTACTGTCGGGGATGTGACCCCGGGTACCCAAAGTGTTGGTTTAACCGAGGTGCTAAAGGAAATAAAAGCAGGAGATAAATAGGTAAGGAATAAAAGAGAAAAGAAGAGGAAGCAGTCCGGGCCGAGATATCGAAGTCTCGGCTGGGCAGACGCACCCTCGCCAGGCTGCTCTCTCGACGGGACTGTCGTGGGTTTGTCACGTCAGGTGTCATAGATGACTTCGTAGGTGTGGGATTATGCGAGTCAAGCATCTCCGAGCTTGGGATCGCAGGAACAAAGATCAACACAGATTTACCCAGGTTCGGCCCCCTCAATGTGAGGTAAAAGACCTACTTCCTGCCTACCCTAGATTGGTATTGATATGATAATCGAGGTGTTACAATGGAGGCGATCCGATCTGGTACTCGCCGTATGAGCTAGGGTTTGGGGCTTGATAGCTTGACCCGCTCTAAGTCCTGCGAGTCCTCTTTATATACACAGAGGCTCGCTAGGTTACAAAAGGAAACTTCCCCATAAGGAATACATCCACAGAGGCCTACTCGGAGACTACTTGGTCTTCACGTCCTCCGGGATATGTCTTCTAGATCTTTCCCTTATGGCGGTTCAATATTGGGCTTGTCCCAAGTGGGCCTTCGTCCGTGCGAGTAAGTTAAGTCGCACTGGGCCGCGGGTTAATCCAGAAAGTATTCCCCCGACATTAGCCCCCAAGCGTGGCCTGAACTTCATAGTATTTCTTGATCTTGAATGCTTAGGCCGCGCTTTTCCTTGTTTCGCGGCTTATAATTGTGCAAGTTTGGCCTTGACTCGCACCTGGAAGATCATCGACTTCGTGAGCTTCAGAACTTGATGACGATCTATCTTCAAATTTTTGATGATAATATGATATAGCCCCCAAGGATTGAGAGGATGTTATGTGGTAATCATCTCAATTCTTCTCAGAGAACTCTGAAGGTCATCACCTGTAACTTGATATCATGAATAAAACAATTGTTAAGTTACAAGTAATTGGTGTTGCCGTACTATAAGCAGTACATCGACCTCTAGTTAGGCCATCTGAATCCTTAAGTGGGCACTCGCGCGACTCAGTATTTCCTAGGAATATGTGTGTTCAGGGTCGAGAGCGGCCATGATAGGCAATCAAGCTCGATTGACGCCACACCCCAGTACTTTGGCCACATAATGCGAGTAGCAATCCAACTTAAGGTAAATTTGATAATTGCCAATAAATCGGCTGTTTCAGGGTAACAAAGACCCCAAGAAACATAATGATATTGCCATGATAGGCTAAGCTATGATAAGCTTTGATTATGATGACACATAAGGTCGCGCCTAGGTGGCAACCGAGTGTTATACATAGGGTTGGATCGCGCGTAGGTGGCGATCCATGGTGATACATGGGGTCGGTCGCGCCTAGGTGGCGACCAGAGATGATACAAAGTTTACGGCCGCGCCTAGGTGGCAGCCGGTTTCTGATACAAGGGTCGATCGCGCCTGGGTGGCGATCAGATGTTGCATAGGTCGCGCCTAGGTGGCGACCAAAGTTGAAGTTCTAGCCCTGAGTGGCTGTGATGATACTCAGCTATAAAGCTGGAAAGGATGATGCTTGGCTCTGATTAGCCTTTTCTTATGTATAGTACGGTCGCAGGTGTGCGACGTTCCAAGGGCGAGGTGCCTCGAGACGATCCTCGAAATCATGGCGTTCGCTGCTTTCTTCCCTTACATCCAGCAGGTAGTACGACCCATTGTTTAGCTTCTTGCTGATGATGTAGGGTCCTTCCCATGGAGAGGACAGCTTATGCATTCCCTTGTGATCTTGTTTAAGTCGCAGTACTAGGTCGCCTTCTTGAAAGGTGCGGGTTTTGATGCGTCTGGCATGATAGCGTCGCAAGTCTTGTTGATATACTGCTGACCTTGATGCTGCCAAGTCTCTAACCTCTTCTAATGTGTCCACCGAGTCTTGCCGAGCTATCTCATTATCTGTCTCGATGTAAGCCGCAACTCTTGGTGAATCATGTATGATATCGCTGGGCATGACTGCTTCTGCTCCATAGACCATGAAATATGGTGTAAATCCTGTGGATCTGTTAGGGGTTGTTCTCAAGCTCCACAGTACTGCTGGCAGTTCTTCCACCCAACATCCTGGAGATGCTTCGACCTTTTCAATAAGGCGCGGCTTAATTCCATGGAGAATTTCCTGGTTAGCTCGCTCAGCTTGTCCATTGCTCTGCGGGTGTGCTACTGACGTGAGGTCCAATCTTATCCCATTGTCTGCGCAAAATATCTGTGTAGCCCCTTCAGAGGTGTTGCTCCCATTGTCTGTAATGATACTATGGGGGTAACCGAAGCGGAATATGACCTTCTTCAAGAACTTGACTGCTGTTTCAGCCTCGCAATCTCCCACAGGTTCTGCTTCTATCCACTTTGTGAATTTGTCCACCATGACTAAGAGGTGAGTTTTTCCGTTTGAAGACCGTCTGAAAGGCCCTACCATGTCAAAACCCCATACGGCAAAAGGCCATGTGATGGGTATTGTGCGAAGTGCTTGGGCTGGCATATGATCTTGCCTAGCGTATCTTTGACATCCATCGCACACTCTGACAATTTGCTCTGCATCTGCTAATGCTGTTAACCAGAAGAATCCATGTCGGAACGCCTTTGCCACCAAAGATCTTGACGAAGCATGATGGCCACAATCGCCTGAATGAATTTCGTGCAAGATTTTTCGTCCCTCTTCTGGTGAGACACATCTTTGAATGCTCCTGATACGCTGCGCTTGTATAATTCGTTGTTGATGATTGTATAGGCCTTTGATCGTCGTATGATTTTGCGCGCCTCAATTTCATCGTCCGGCAGCACTCCGCGACTTAAATATGCCATGTATGGCTCTGTCCATCCTGGCTGTTCATGCAGGGCTGCGACTAAAGTTGAATCATCCTCTGGCTCTGCAATGTCAATTCTGCTGGAGGTTTGACTGATGGATTGTGCAGTTCATCCAGGAAAACATTGGGTGGGACTGACTGTCTGTTGGATCCAAGCCGAGACAGGGCATCCGCAGCTTCATTTTGTCTCCGATCAATATGTTCAACTTGGTATCCAGTGAAATGTCCAGCAATTCTGTCCACCTCTCTCCTATATGCAGCCATGTTCGCATCCTTGCTGTCCCACGTTCCGGAGACCTGCTGTGCCACCAAGTCTGAATCGCCAAAACAGCGTATGCGACTGATGTTCATCTCCTTTGCTATACGTAGACCATGAAGCAGTGCCTCGTACTCCGCCACGTTATTTGTGCAGTTGAAGTGTATCTGTAACACATACCGCAGCTTGTCTCCCTTGGGAGATGTCAGAACAACTCCAGCCCCCGAGCCTTGCAACTGTCTTGACCCATCAAAATGCATGGTCCAGTATTTGGTTTCTGCCATGCTAGGAGCAACTTGGATTTCTGTCCAATCGTTAATAAAATCTGCAAGGGCTTGCGACTTAATTGATGTGCGCGGCTCGTAACTGATGTGATGTGGTCCCAACTCGATCGCCCACTTAGCGACTCTTCCAGTAGCTTCTCGATTACGAATGATATCTGCCAATGGTGCTGAACTCACCACAGTTATTGGATGCTCTTGGAAGTAGTGCTTCAGCTTGCGACTCGCCATGAACACTCCAAACACCAACTTCTGCCACTGTGGGTAACGCTGTTTGGAAGCTGTGAGGACTTCGCTCACGTAGTATACTGGTCTCTGGACAGGGTATTCCTTTCCGTTTCTTGTCTCTCCACAACCATGACAGCACTCACAGCGCGGGAATTTGCCGCTATGTATAGTAGCATTGGCTCTTTATCTTTTGGAGCCGCCAGAACTGGAGCATTTGTCAATTGATGTTTCAAGGCTGTCAGAGCTTCGTCGGCCTCTGCGTCCCAAACGAAGGTGTCTGATTTTTTCAACAGTCTGTACAAAGGTAGTGCTTTCTCTCCAATCTTGATATAAAGCGACTCAAAGCTGCTACGCAACCAGTAAGCCGCTGTACATCTTTTATCTTTTCTGGCTTTTGGAGATCCATCACGGCCTTTATCTTGTCAGGATTGGCCTCAATGCCTCTTTCTGATACTATGAATCCCAATAGCTTTCCTGCTGGTACTCCGAAAACGCACTTTGTGGGGTTGAGCTTCATGTTGTATTTTCTGAGATTTGTGAATGTCTCTGCCAGATCACCAATAAGATCCTGGCTAACTTGCGATTTAATCACAATATCATCCACGTAGGCATGAACGTTGCGACCTATTTGCTCATGTAGGCAATTCTGAATGCATCTTTGGTAAGTCGCACCTGCGTTCTTCAACCCAAAGGGCATGCTGACGTAACAAAAAGCTCCGAAGGGTGTGATGAAGGACGTCTTTTCTTGGTCCTCCCTCTTCATCTTGATTTGATGGTAGCCTGAATAGGCGTCCAAAAAGCATAACAGCTCGCACCCAGCAGTTGAATCAATTACTTGGTCGATTCTTGGCAAAGCAAATGGATCCTTTGGACAAGCTTTGTTAAGACTGGTGTAATCAACGCACATTCGCCACGTACCGTTCTTTTTCATAACCAATACTGGATTTGCCACCCACTCCGGATGGTATACCTCTGTGATGAATCCTGCAGCCAGCAAGCGAGCTATTTCCTCTCCTATTGCCTTTCTCCTGTCATCATGAAAACGCCGTAGTGGCTGCTTCACTGGTTTAGCCGCAGGGTTCACTTTGAGGCTATGTTCTGCTAATTCTCTTGGTACCCCTGGCATATCTGACGGCTTCCATGCGAAGATGTCTTTATTTTCCTGGAGAAAAGCGACGAGGGCCTTCTCCTGCTCTTCTTCCATGTGTGCTCCAATGCTAGTTTGCTTGGATGAGTCGCCAGGAACAAGATTTATCTGCTTAGTGTCCTGGGCCGCTTTGAATTTCATTGGTGGCTCGGCAGATGGCGTGGTAACCACACTCATATCGTTTGGGTCCACCTGCGACTTATAACCTTTTAGTTCTTCCGCGGCACAGGCGGATTCTGCGAAAGCCGCATCTCCTTTCTCACATTCTATTGCTTTTTCTCTATCTCCGTACACTGTGATGACCCCTTTTGGTCCTGGTATCTTCAACTGTAGGTACACGTAGCATGGCCTGGCCATAAACTTAGCAAAGGCCGTTCTTCCAAACAAGGCGTGATATGGGCTTTGGAATTTTACCACTTCGAAGCTTAGGAATTCACTTCTAAAGTTCTCTTCTGTTCCAAAAGTTACCCCTAGGGTTATTTTCCCCACTGGCCGTGCGGACCTTCCTGGGACAATGCCGTGAAATACTGTTGACGTGGGCTGCAGGCTGGAATCCTTGAGTCCTAGACGCTGGAAAGTATCGTAGTACAAGATATTAATGCTGCTTCCTCCATCCATAAGCACTTTGGTCAGCTTGTATCCTGCAACGTATGGTGCCACAACCAGTGCCAACTTGCCAGGTTCCCGTACCTGTGGCGGGTGGTCGTCGCGACTCCAGGTTACCGCGTATTCTGACCACCTTAACCAAGCGGGTGTTGCTGGTATCACGGCGTTCACCTGCTGACTTCTCCGGCTCAATTTCTCTTCTTTTTGGAGGTATCGATAACTATTGTGTGATACTGCCCCGTCTGCCTGGGGTTACTCGCGCCGTGCTGCCCAATGTTTGTGTTATGAGCCGCACTAGGGTTTCCTTCATGGGAATTCCCCCCGTTGTGTTGGCTCTCTTCTTTCCACTTTTTGTAATAATGGCATTGCGCCTTGGTATGGTCCGCTGGCCGTCCATCACCTGTCGCATGAAGGTCGCATGGCCGGTTGAAAACTTCTTGCATATTGATTGGACGGGAGCCGTATCCTCGACCCCTTCCACGCTGGCCTCTGAATCCTCCACGCGTATTGGCGACGAGCCCTGAGTGACCATCTTCGCTTTTGCGTTTGTTTTGACTCGTGTTGTTGTGGCTCGTTTGCTGCTGCTGGGGCTTGTTGGAGTTTTTCTTTCCTTTTGCAGCAACCTCCTCTTCTTCTCCGTCTGACGCGTCTCTGGTTTTGTCTGAGCTGGCATATTTGTTAGCCGCAGCCATCACCTCGCTGAGGCTCTTGACTTTATCCTTCATGCGACCCAGCTTATGAATCAGCGGCTCAAACTTGCAGTTTTTCTCCATCACCAGGACGGCTGAGCTTGGTGGTATATTATCTGAGGAGTGTATTATTTCTGCCACCCTTTTCATCCAATGGCGACTTGACTCGCCTTCCTTCTGGACACAACGCTCTAAATCTTCTATATTGCAGAGTCGCTTGCAAGTTCCTTGGAAGTTCTTAATGAAGGCATCCTTCAGTTCCTCCCAAGTATTTATAGAGTTGGGAGGCAAATTTTGCAGCCATATGTGCGCTGCTCCTTCTAGCATCATGTTTAGGTAGCGTGCGCAGATCTCTTCAGATGCGTTTAGGATGCTCATGCCCATCTCGTAATTGTTGAGCCAAGTGGTTGGATCCATGCTGGCGTTATAGTTTGCCACCTTGCGTGGCCCTTTGAAATCTTCAGGAAAAGGTTCCGATCTGATCTCAGTGAAACACGCGGTCCCTTGAGTCGCGAGGACAGGGCTGTGGGCGCGCCTGCGGGGTTATCTGCGGGCCGCTTTTGCATCAATGGTGCATTCGCCTGCGCTTCTGCGACTTGCTCCTGCTGCCTCTGTGCGACTCCTGACACGTCCTCTGGTGGCCTGCTCTGGACGCTTCTTTCTGCTGTAATCCTGTGATTGGCTGGTACGAGGGGCAGCTGTGCTTCGGCTTCCGCCCTATTGGCTTGTTGCAGGACTGCCGTACTTAGCATCTGAATCGCGCGCCGCGCCTCAGCATTGACCGGGTCATCGCCTGTTGGTACCATCTGAGTCAAGATATTAGCCGCAGCATACATATTATCGACAGGGTTCTGGTAATGGCCCTGTGGGGTGTGAAACCTCCTTGGTTGTTGCTGGGTCTCTTGATTTGTTGGTACCCTTCCTTCCGCAGTCGTCTGGATTCCCGTCCCGCGGCTGGAGTGAGCGGGATTTCCACTGTTGGTTGAGTCGCGCGCAGCTGTGTTTGCGGGTCAACCTGTTGTTGAGTCGCAGCCAGCGCGGCTACTCTCTGCCGCTCCTGTTGGATTCCTTGGTTTATCTGATCGAGCCTGCGGCGCTCTTCTTCCATCCTTCGAACCTCATACAGGAGCTCGGCCCTGGCGGCCTCAATTTCTGTTGCACGGAGGGCGGCGTTCGTGGCTGACACAGGGACAAGAAGTGGGTTGCTTGGGGGTGCCGATGCCTCGGTTTCTCCAGCAGTTCCTGATGCACCTGCTCCTCCGGCCATGTAAACCGCGACTTGTGCCATCTCTTGATCTGGTGATGATGTGATTTCTGGTGGGTAACCCCAGCAACTTTCTTCAAAGGCAGGTATGATGGACCCAAACTCTTGCGAGTCCATGCTTTCCACGGATTCTTCCCCGTCATCGGCGACTTCTTCTACTGAATCGCCTTCCTGGACCGATCTAACGGACCTGCCACCGATGAAGCCGACGAAGACGTTGATGGATCCGAACGGGATGACGTGGCCGGTCTCCAAATAATCTGCTTCCGGCCCCCAGCTTGAATCGTCGATGAGGGGTGTGCCATTGACCGTGATGATACGGCCAACAACAAGATCTTCAGCTCCCTTCATGGATCCTGCGCGGAACGTGACGCTCTTGACCGCAGGCCCCACGGTGGGCGCCAACTGTCGTGGGTTTGTCACGTCAGGTGTCATAGATGACTTCGTAGGTGTGGGATTATGCGAGTCAAGCATCTCCGAGCTTGGGATCGCAGGAACAAAGATCAACACAGATTTACCCAGGTTCGGCCCCCTCAATGTGAGGTAAAAGACCTACTTCCTGCCTACCCTAGATTGGTATTGATATGATAATCGAGGTGTTACAATGGAGGCGATCCGATCTGGTACTCGCCGTATGAGCTAGGGTTTGGGGCTTGATAGCTTGACCCGCTCTAAGTCCTGCGAGTCCTCTTTATATACACAGAGGCTCGCTAGGTTACAAAAGGAAACTTCCCCATAAGGAATACATCCACAGAGGCCTACTCGGAGACTACTTGGTCTTCACGTCCTCCGGGATATGTCTTCTAGATCTTTCCCTTATGGCGGTTCAATATTGGGCTTGCCCCAAGTGGGCCTTCGTCCGTGCGAGTAAGTTAAGTCGCACTGGGCCGCGGGTTAATCCAGAAAGTATTCCCCCGAAGGGACCGAGGCTGCTCACTCGGATGGGCCGAGCCTTTTCTCACCTCGGTTTGGACCGAGATAAGCCACATCCCGGCTGGACCGAATCACAAACCTCGGCTGGGCCAGGTCTCCACCTCTGAGCTGGACCGAACTCTCCTTGGCGGACCGAGATTGGGCCCACCATCTCCCAACCTCGGCTGGGCCAGACCATGCCAGCTCCGGATGGGCCAAGGCGAGGCAGCCCTGGACTGGGCCTCGTCCTACTCGCCTCGGGCCGAATTCTCCACATCCCAAACGGCCAGCCTCGGCAGGCCGTGCGTCGCTGTACCTCGGGACGGACCGAGGCTCCACCTCGGCTTCGACCGGGACGACGCGTCCTGGCTTCGCATGGGCCAGAGAGTCCTGCGCATCTCACCTCGACCGGATCAAGCATCGACCGAGGCATCGCTCGCCCTCGACCGAAGCTGGCTGTCTCGGAGCAGTCCGTGCCAGCATCTCCAGCAGCTACCTCGACCCGTACAAGATTCCTTGCCATTCCCAGGAGACAAGCGCAAGTGGAGCAGATCATGACACAGCCAGCATGGCTACAGTGCCCAGGATGTGACAAGAGTACAACTACAGTGTCGTGCTACAGTGTGTGACAAGACCCCATTGGTCAAGTCAGCTACAGTGAACAGTGTATAGTGATGTTTGTCCCCTTGTCCCTGCATGTCCCTGGGCTCTCTCTATATAAAGAGCACCAGGGGGAGGAGATGAAGAGAGGCCTCATTCCCCCGGGAGCTCATTTTCCTCCCTGCTCTCTCTCTCTCTGCTAGTTTTATGCTGCTTAGCACACGAGGCATATTTAGACATAGAGCTCGAGGAGCATTTGTACAGACCGTGTGCAGAGAGGAGAAATACACAAAGTAGATGCTGCAGTAGGGGTTTTACTCCTCACGAGGGCCCCGAAGCAGGGTAGATCTTTGTGTTTGCAGTGTTCTTCGTGTGCGACTCCATCGCACAATCCTCCCCGAATCCTCAAGCGTACGTTCGGCCCCAAGACTAAGCCTACCCCTAGGATTGCGTGTTCCACCACGATCAATGACAAAGAAGAGAAAGGGAAAGGCAGCCTTGAGTTCCTGCGGTACCCGGCCTCGGTTTCGTTCTTGACGAGTCTCGCCAGCATCTGCCGCTAAAGATCGTGCCTTTGGAGTTCATTTCGTTCCTCCAGCCGCTTATGTCAGTCTTGGTCAGCAAGGGAGGAACTGAGGAAGGTGCACGAACATTGATGTCCCTCTTTCCCCATGGACGCATGGAGCGAAGGAGGAACTCTGTTCCGACGCGCCGACCACAGTGCGCTTCCGGAGGAGGAAAACCTCGACCAAGACACAAAAGGCGAGCCTCGGCAAGAAGATCCTCTCATCTCGTGCCCCAAGAGCTCAAGATTCCTCTGCGCAAAGATGGCCAGCCTGGAGTGTGGTGCATGTACCACAGATCTGACCGGCACAGTCTGGAAGATTGCCGGCAATTCGACGACTTCCAGATACGCCAGAAGAACGGTGATTGCTATTCATGCGGAGAACCAGGACATATCAGCGAGATTGCCCTCTCAACAAGAAGCCCAAGAAAGCCAAGGGGAGTGTCACAGCTGGGGTTCCTCAAAAGGGAAGATCTTTTCGGACCTTTGCCAATGCATCCACTCAGACTGAAGAGCCCCCGGAACCTTGCTCACTACGGCGCCCCCACAGACACAAAGCAGTCAAGGGCAAGCTGTAGCCAGTTGGGATCAAACCTTCATCTGCGGAGATTTGGCCCAGGGAGAATGGGATCTCCCGGGTCAACGTCACAATACAGCCAGGACCAAGTGGACCCCTCAGAAGTACCGGGGTTGCTAAGTGGCTAGCATCAGGATCCCGCGAGTAAAGCAGCTTCAGGGTCTCCAGACCGGCACGAGCCAGCAAGATTGACGGGTCACCAAACAAGGAACATCCGGGTCCAGAAAGCTAGACAACCGTGGGGTCTCCGGACCGGCGTCTCTGATACGCCAGCAAGTCGCCGGATCACCAGTTTGGGGGTGGTCTCCGGGTTAACTCGGCAAGTAACACAATGGTCTCCGGACCGGCGCAAGCCAGCCAGTCACGCCCCTTAGTCGGCATTGGAGGCTATCTCGGTTGGAAACCTTGTCCCGCCAAGAATTGCTGGGCA
>CAMZMU010000066.1:4667704-4869285 GCA_947311845.1 Poa pratensis | reverse complement strand
AGATGCCAAGTGCAGCGCGGCAGTACTCAAGAACAGCTGGAGTATATCCGTGAGTTTTTCGCGAAGAACTTGCGATGCATGAGGTCACTGTCCACCTGTCTTCTACCGAAAAAAAAAGCCTGCTCCTGCTGATTCTGAGGGATTTTGAAGAGACTGCTCAAGGCGCCTCAATATTTTTTTTGGACTGGAAAGAATCCTCAGCTCGCACCGGTGCGGCATGTTCTTGCTTTGGCCAAGACATTTATCCTTCTTTTGATGCTGCCAAGGTTGCAAAAGGCAGGCCTTGGAAGAAAGTGGATGGCACCGAGCTGAAGGCCTCAGAGTATTCGGCGACTTGAAGGTCATGCGCGGCCATGCGACTGAACTGGTGGAGGGGATAGATCTTGCGACCTATATGGGCAAGTTAATGCGGATGGAAGCAGATGGGAGAAGTTACCCGCTCCATCATCCAGTGCGGTGATCCCACAGGAGAGAACCCTTCTCCCGGTGTTTCCTGCTCTGCAGCCCCCAAGCCCACGACACGAGAAACCGTCCAGCGAGCCTGCGACTGCTCCTTCTGGCAAGCTTGGTAAGCCGTCTGTTCCTCCTTCCCATACCGGCAAAAGCTGCGCACAAATGAAGAAAGAAACAATAGTTTGATGATCTTGGCCCTTAGCGGCCTGTAATAATTGTTAGAATTTATGTGTCATAAGACAATGTTATGGTTTGCTTAAGTACTCTCAGCAGTACATGTTTCGACCAATAGGCTGGTCCTTATGATTTGTCTCGGTTTTTCCTCACTTAGGCCCTTGCGCGGCTCAGTATTTCCCAGGTAAAAAGTGCGTGTTCAGGGTCGAGAGCGGCCATGATAGGCAATCAAACTCGATTGACGCCGCACCCCCAGTACTTTGGCCGCATAGTGCAAGTCGCATCCAAGAGAGGTTGAGTATAATCACGATAAATGCCACTTGTTTGGCGATCCCAAGGAATAGGCCGCGCTAAAAAGCTGCCGCACCCCCAAGGGACCAATGATTAAAAATAAAAGACTCACAACTCAATTGGTAGTTTGAGATGCTTTATTTCAGAATCATTATATGATACATAGGGTCGGTCGCGCCTAGGTGGCGACCAGAAGTGATGCTTGGGTCGGTTGCGCCTAGGTGGCAACCAGAGATGTTACATGGGTCGGTCGCGCCTGAGTGCGACCAGAATTGGGTCGGTTGCGCCTAGGTGGCCAGAATGTTACATGGGTCGGTCGCGCCTGAGTGGCGACCAGAATTGGGTCGATGCGCCTAGGTGGCAACCAGAGTGTTACATGGGTCGGTCGCGCCTGAGTGGCGACCAGAATTGGGTCGATGCGCCTAGGTGGCGATCAGAGTGTTACATGGGTCGGTCGCGCCTGAGTGGCGACCAGAATTGGGTCGATCGCGCCTAGGTGGCGATCAGAGTGTTACATTGGGTCGGTCGCGCCTGAGTGGCGACCAGAATTGGGTCGATCGCGCCTAGGTGGCGATCAGAATTGAAGTTTTTAGCCCTGAGTGGCCAGCTTGATGATGTAAACTCTTAATAATTTTGCTGCGGCTGCTGATGGCAACTCGCGATGCCTGGGATGTGTCCTTATTGGCAATGGCTTGTAGCCTTTGACTTCCTTGCCTCCCTTGCGGCCGTAATCTGAAGTCGCAAGTCAGGCAGGTGCCTCTTGCCTTCACGATGTCATCAAAATTCTCCTGCGACTCGCGCATGGGCGCGCTCTCTGCGATGCAAGCTGCTCTGGCATGGCCTTGTCGCCTTCTTCGCATTCTTGAGCTATTCTTTTGTCGCCATTGATGGTGATGACTCCCCTAGGGCCTGGTATTTTAAGCTTTAGGTACACATAGCACGGCCTAGCCATAAACTTTGCGAATGCTTCTCTGCCAAACAGCGCATGATATGGGCTCTGGAAATCTACAACCTCGAACCAAATGTACTCGCTCCTGAAGTTGCTTTGTGTCCCAAAGGCGACCTCCAAGTTAACTCGCCCCAATGGCTGAGCTGATATGCCTGGCACGACACCATGAAACGTTGTTCTTGATGGGTGTAGCTGCTTTTCTTGAGGTTCATTCTTTTGAAGGTTTCATAGTATAATATATTGATGCTGCTGCCTCCATCCATCAGTACTTTGCTCAACTTGTACCCTGCGACTTGAGGGGCAACCACCAGCGCGAGTTTTCCCTCTTCATTTATTTCTCCTGGGTGATCCTCGCGGCTCCAAACTACTGGCTGCTCGGACCACTTTAGCCACTGTGGGACGGCTGGTACTATGGCGTTAACAGCCTGATTGCGTCGTCGCAGCTTTTGTTCCCTCCTTGAAGTATTCACCACAATGGTATGATACTGACCCAACTGTTTTGGGAACTGTGGCTGATCTGGCTGCGGATTTGGGACGGCGTTGTTGCTGTTGTTGCCTCCGCCGTGTTTACCTTCCTCGTTGTTTTGATGATTGTTTGTGTTGAGTGGTTGTCCATCCTTCCACTTTTTGTAATGATAACACTGTGCCTTCGTGTGGTTGGGTGGTTTCCCATCTTTTCCTATATGGATGTCGCAGGGGCGGTTGAAAACCTCTTCCAAATTAACTGGGTGAAAATTCCTTCCTCTGCGCTGCTTTGTTTGTAACGAGTGTTCGTATTTGCGACTAACCCTGAGTTTCCTTCCTCGTTTTTGCGCTTGTTATAACTCGCATTGGCATTGCTAGCTTGCTGTTGTTGAGGCTTGCTACTGGCCTTCTTTCCCTTGCCAGTTTTCCTCTTCCTCCCCATCAGATGCGTCCCTGGTTTTATCCGAGCTAGCATACTTGTTGGCCGCCGCCATTACCTCGCTTAGGCTCTTGACTTTATCCTTCATGCGACCTAGTTTGTGGACTAGCGGCTCAAATTTGCAATTTTTCTCCATGACAAGGACTGCTGAACTGGGTGGTATGTTATCTGAGGAATGTATGATCTCTGCGACCCTTCTCATCCAGTGGCGACTCGACTCGCCTTCCTTCTGTACACAACGCTCAAGGTCCTCTATGCTGCAGAGTCGCTTGCATGTTCCTTGGAAATTCTTGATAAAAGCTTCCTTCATCTCATCCCAAGAGTTTATTGAATTTGGTGGCAAATTTTGCAGCCATATGTGGCTGCGCCTTCTAACATCATGTTTAGGTAACGTGCGCAGATCTCTTCGGATGCGTTTAGGATGCTCATGCCCATCTCGTAATTGTTGAGCCAAGTAACAGGGTCCATGCTTGCGTTGTAGTTGGCGACCTTGCGAGGCCCTTTGAAATCTGCAGGAAACGGTTCAGACCTGATTCTTTCGCTGAAACAGACTGGGCCTTTGAGTCGCGACGATAGGTTGGACGAAGCTGGCCTTCCTATTGGATTAGCCGCCGCGCGCGGCTGCACAATCTCTATGGGTTGAACTTGCTGAGGTTGATTTTGAGCCGCAGGTTGATCTTCCCTTTGTCGCCTAGCCGAACTCGAAGTCGCAACGTGTGGCGACTCCGCGTGGATGCTTCTCTCCGCCGTTGCTCTGCTATTGTAAGGGGTGGAGTGCAGCCGTCCTGCGTGTTCGGACATATTGCCTGCTGTATTACTGCTGTGCTCAGCATCTCAATGGCACGCCGTGCCTCTCTGTCCATTGGCGTGTTTCCTGCTGGCGCTAATCTGGCCAAGATGTTTGTGGCCGCAAAGAGATTCTCCACTGGGCTAACATAATGCCCTTGCGGCGTGTGGAACCTTTGAGGCTGCTGTGGCGACTGCTGAACAAAGGTTGGCTGCGTCAATGGCGGGGGCATCATGGCCCTGTTGTTAGCCTGTACTATGGCCCTTGATCCAGGTATCTGCTGCTCTTGGTGCTGCGAAAGATGGAACCGCTGGTACGATTGATGGTACAGCGATTGCTTGAACCGCGGGCGCAGCTAACGGGGCCACGGACCGCATAACCATGGCAGATGGTGCCATGTGTGTGGGTACCGCGACTGAAGGTTGTGCGACCCCTGACCATGCGACCGGGTGCGCTGTGTTGGTGGCGACTGATGGGATCGCAATTGTGGTTCAGCGGTAGGCGATTGGAACAGCTCCATAGGGTTTACTGTTCCTGGCTGCAGGCGACTCGCGTGGCGTCTGTGTGGCAAGGTGGCCTGTATTCCTTGCAGAGTATTGGTTTCCTCGATGAGTCGCAGTTGCTCCTGTTGGAGGCGCTGTTCCTCACGCGCCAGCCTGGCTCTCTCATCGCGATTCTCTGGACTTCATCATATAGCCCGATCCTGGTAGCCTCCAATTCTGTCACCCTAGCAGCCGCGTTAACCGCAGATATTGGCGTAACAACACGCTTCCTGTGGCGGCGTGACCGCTGCTGGGGGTTACCCTTGACCCTGATTCCGCAGGCGCGACTCCAGGTGGAGTTCTCTGTTTGCGACTCCTGAGGCCGCGACTCCTGGCGTCATCGGCGGATGCCGCGACTCCTGATGCGTCTAGCGCGGCTTGTTCTGCTGCTTCCGGCGGTGTGGGGGCTAAGCTGCCTGGTGGCATGCCCAGCCCTTCGTCGCTTCTGTGGTCCTGTAGACCCCTTCACGTGCCGATCTTCTACAGAGGGCGAGCCACTATCCACAGGGCCTCCGCATAGCCTTTCCTCAAGGACATACTCAATGGATTGGCCTTCTTCGTCTTCAAGAGGCAGCGACTCGTAGTTGATAGATTCTTCTTCTTGGTCCACTGTTACCGCGACTCCTTCTTCTGAGTCGCCATGTTGCGATGGATCCTCTGACTCGCCGCCAATGAAGCCGACGAAGACGTTGATGGATCCAAAGGGGATGACGTGGCCGGTCTCCAAGTAATCTGCTTCCGGCCCCCAGCTTGAATCGTCGATGAGGGGTGTGCCATTGACCGTGATGATACGGCCAACAACAAGATCTTCAGCTCCCTTCATGGATCCTGCGCGGAACGTGACGCTCTTGACCGCAGGCCCCACGGTGGGCGCCAACTGTCGTGGGTTTGTCACGTCAGGTGTCATAGATGACTTCGTAGGTGTGGGATTACGCGAGTCAAGCATCTCCGAGCTTGGGATCGCAGGAACAAAGATCAACACAGATTTACCCAGGTTCGGCCCCCTCAATGTGAGGTAAAAGACCTACTTCCTGCCTACCCTAGATTGGTATTGATATGATAATCGAGGTGTTACAATGGAGGCGATCCGATCTGGTACTCGCCGTATGAGCTAGGGTTTAGGGCTTGATAGCTTGACCCGCTCTAAGTCCTGCGAGTCCTCTTTATATACACAGAGGCTCGCTAGGTTACAAAAGGAAACTTCCCCATAAGGAATACGTCCACAGAGGCCTACTCGGAGACTACTTGGTCTTCACGTCCTCCGGGATAGTCTTCTAGATCTTTCCCTTATGGCGGTTCAATATTGGGCTTGCTCCCAAGTGGGCCTTTGTCCGTGCGAGTAAGTTAAGTCGCACTGGGCCGCGGGTTAACAGAAAGTATTCCCCCGACAGTCAGCGTTCCCGAGGGCCGAGCCCCTGGGGATGAACCCGCCTGCTTCGAGCCTACGCGGTCCGAAGGTCGCCTGGGGATCCACGTCGCGCCTCCCCAGGGCCTTCCGCCTCGTCCGCGACGACTGGAGCCACCTCCCTGGTCCTTGGGGCAGACGGGGGCTCGGGGGCTCGAGTTTGCCGCCATCAGAGGTGCCGGCGGAGCTCGATGCTTCGACATCTTCGCCTCTCCGGGGTCGTTTGCTTGGCCACTCCGGTGTCGGGCTCCTGTGCAAGAAATCAGAGCAAGAAGTCAGGACGGCGGCAAAAGGGAAGCAACACCACATTCGAGGACAGTTGCCCGCAAAGCTTACCGGCGGGCTCTCTTCGAACCGGAGAAGCTCCATCTCTTCTTCACCAAGTCGCCAAAGAGGTCAGGCAAGGACAGGCTCTCCTCCCCTACCTCCATGTCTGCAAGGGGAGGAGGGATAGCCTCCGACGCCTGGTCAGATTCCTGCATCGACGGCGAGCTCGGCGGCACTGGCTGCTCCGTAAGTTCGTCACCGGCGGGCTTATCGCCGCCCCGGAAGGAGCGCCGGGGCCTCCGCGCCCGCAAGATACTCCCGGAGGAGTCGCTTCGTCGTTTTCATCATCCGAAGACCCAGGTCTTCAGGGGAAACGTCCCCGCGGGCAAGGCTTTGCCCCCTTGGCCTCTCTCCTTGAGGGCTGCGTGCTTTGGGTGCTGGCGGGGGCTCAATCTTGGTAGTACCTGCCACCCCATAATCATTGCACTCTGGCATCGAAGATCGGATACCGTCGACGGCTGGATCCTCAAACAGCGGCAAGGTCTCATCCTGGAACTCGAAGGGGTACCCATGGCAATATGTAACCCATGGTCAGAGCCCAGGTAGTCTCTGTCAAGTGGAACCTGGACTGTGGAAGACTGCCACTCACCTGAGCCAGTTCCCAGAGTGGGCGGCTCCGGAACTGCAAAGGGGCAATCCCTCTGCGAAGAAAGTCTGCCAGGATCATGGCGCCCGTCACTCCCCTTGCACGGAGCGCAGCCAGCGGTTGATGACCGGAACCAAGGCTTCCCCTTGAGAGCTTCTTTCCTTGGAGTGTGCCAATCGCTCCGCTAGATAATATGGAGTCATCAGATGGGGATTGGTCCCGTCAGCTTCGACAAAGTACCAGTTGTGCCTCCACTCTCCAACCAAGGCCTTGGTGAATGTTTCCGGGTACGGTGCGCCGCATCACTCCGGAGGCAGAAAGAGACACTAGTACAGAACGACACATCGGATACCCCTCTATGGAAACGGCAGGTGCTAGGCGACGGAGAATCGCGCTTTCCGCGCGGACGGTGCGTACAACCTGACCAGGCCCGCCTACATTGGCAACGGACCCTTTCCAATCTCCGTCACCTATTATATTGGCAACGGTTAATAAAATTGTCCGTTTCCAATATTTGCCTCTATGGTAACGGATAGAAATTTCCAACCGTTGAAAATGTTGATACGTGGAGGCTAGCGAATGGGCAGATGGGGAGGTGGGCGGAGCAGACCGCGAGTATAAATGGCGAGAGGTACCAGGCAGCGGTCTCTTTGAAGCCCCAGTCTATCGCCTATAGTTGTTCAAACTTCGCCAGATCCCCTCCGTCCAAATCCATGGTGAGAGGTACTAGCAGCGGTCGCGGCCGTGGACGAGGGCGAGGCCGTGGTAGGGGGCGCAGCGGCAATGCCATGCCGTCGGTGTCGCCCTCAGTCCTCTGAAGACATGTCCCCGACGAGAGGTACCATCAGCGGTCGCGGCCGTGGTAGGGGCGCAGCCGCACCACGCCGTCGGTGTCGCCCTCACCGTCCTCTGAAGAAATGTCCCCGGAGCTGCGCGGCTTCGAGTTCTTGGTTATCCTGTACAAGGGCATCGAGAGCCGCCTGAGGCTCCCGAGGGCGTTCGCAGAGAAGCTCCAAGGCATGGTGGCAGCTACCATGCATCTGAAGATGGAGGACTGCGAGAACGGCAGCTGAGCGGTGAAGACGACCGTGAGTGCCGGGGGGAATTTGTACTCGGCCAGGGATGGAAGTCATTTGCCCAAGCGTACAAGCTTGAGCAGGGGCACTTTTTGTGCTTCGAGTTCGACGGCGACAACGGGTTCTTCATCAAGATCTTCGACGGTACCTTATGCCGGAGGGACGCACTCGTGTACAGCGACGACGAGCCCGAGTCTTCATCAGCAGCTGCTAGTAGTAGCATTAGCTAGTAGTAGCATATATGTAATCGTTTACTTCATTATCAAGTCCGTATGTATAGCACTAGCTGCTAAGTGGTCTCTCGCTGGTGTAAAATCAATGGAAACGGTTATATAAAATGTCCGTTGCCAATGTGGCGCTTATATATACTGCCGGCTCGGTCTCATTATCACTCTCTCACTTGTCTCTTCCAACCCTAGCCGCCGCACACTGTGGCTTTCAACTCTCCTCACTCTCTCTAATGGCTTCCTCTGTCGGCGCTTCTAGATCCGGCCATCGCGGCGCGGCTCTAGCCGCCGCGGCAGCACCGTTCTAGCGGCAGCCCTTCGTGAGGGGAAGGTCGATCTGGAGGCGGCCATGCGTCCGGTAATGATTGCGGCAGCACCACCATCTGACGCCCTCCTCCTCCGGTGATGCCCGCTTCTTCTGAGCCAGGCGATGTGGAGGAGGTCATTCATGAGGTGGTGGGTGCAGCACCTCGGCGGATATACCAGCAGAAACCCATCTGGAGGAGGAAGTGGCCGATCTGGAGGAGGAAGTGGCCGATCTGGAGGTGGTGGAGGATCTTTAGGTGGTGTCTGATCTGGAGAAGGAGGAGGAGGTGGATGTCGATGAAGGAGAAGGAGGAGGAGGTGATTGCGTCGCAGCGCGCTGGTAGCATCTCAGCGCATCTGGCGGAGGCCTGCACCTCCTCTGCCGCCGGGTGAAAGGTATAATCTTTCTGTGACCGGCTGTGATGCCGATGAACTAGGTTCTACGTATGAGCATTTCATCACATAAACAAATTCCTAGTGCAAATTCACACATACATGTTCTGATAATTACAAACACTTATTGTTAAAGCACCAACTGTACAAACTAGTTAAACACCCACATCCAAAGCCTATTGCAATTCACCTAGGGCATTCTTGCACCTAGGGCAGAGCATTTCCTGCCATGTTGGACGTAGCCTGTCCTTCAAGTTAGGATCTTGCGATACAAACTCGTAGGTCACGTAACCATCTATTGCTGCGTAGTTGAGGTTAACTTTGTGCAGCGGCATCCACTCCAAAAATAGTGCTGGTTGGATGGGAACTCCTTCTTCATGTTGGCGTATGATTTGTCGATGAGGTCTGCCGCTAGATCACCCATTCCGTCCCTCTCGTCTCCACCCTTGATTTTGTATACGAGTTGGATGTCCACGTAGTACTTCCGGTGGAATGTGGAAGCCTGCAGCAGAAAGCACCTTGCTGTCGTTGGTGATGTCACGCTTGCGAAGGTGATATTCTTGCGTTCAAAGAATTTGCCCAACTCTGGACAATTCTTCTTGGACTTGCACCAGTGGAACACGAGGACATGCTGGGCATGGCGAGTTGCTGGACAAACATGTGCCGACGATTACGGGTGTACTCGATGTCAAGGCCGATGAACCGATGCTTCTCCTCTGCTAGCCATTCCTCGTACTTGTCGAGGATCCGCTCCACGGTATGCTCCTCGTTCGTGTACACCACCTCCAGAACGGTGTCGTGGGTACGGACGGTAGTTGTCTCTATTGTTCTGTTGTGGTCGTCCATGGCGGGTGGGGGATTGGGGTGGAACGAGGGAAGAAGAGAAGGAAGGAATGCGAATTGTCTACCACCGAACAGAGCAGTTCCTGGATATTTGCCGTCGATCTTAGCAGTTTCTCGAAAATGGCAACCGAACAAAGCAGTTGCTGGAAAATAGCACCGGTTTTTTTATATCCAGATGTATTTTGTACATTTCGCTATCTTTTTTTTTCTTTCACATAGGAGTTTATTTCGGCAACACTGCATAAAAGTACCAATGTACCATTCCGAGAACCAAAAACCTTAAGGCAAGGAAATTTCGTGGATACTGGTCTCGGAGTGGGTACAGCGACGACCGAGAGCTCATAGAAGGTGAGCTCCAAGTCAAAGATGGAACGCTGGCTTAATTAAGCCAGCCTTCCATCTTGTTAGGTTAGTTGCTTATAGGTTTAGAGTTCATGATTGTAGTCAAAGTGTAATAGGTGATATTACATTATGCCAATGTGTGATAGATATGATTGTAGTCAAATTGTAAAAAACGGTGATATTATTGTATTCCAATGTAATGATGGCATTTGTTCTATGTTATGATTGAATAACGTTTTAGTGCATTGTGCAATCAGCCTTTCATGTATTATGGCATATAACCAAAATATGAGAAAAGCTCAGTGCAAACGGGTAGATGGAAAACTCTGTATCTGATGTAGGAAAACTAAGCAACGGAGGTCTGCGCACAACCATTGCCAAATGGAGACCTCATCGGAAACGGTTTTTGGCCTCCGTTACCGATGAAGGCCTTCACATCAGTGACAGAGGCGGGGACACGGACCCTTTCTCCGTTGCCGAAGGGGTTTTTGGCCCGTTTCCGATGTGTCGTTCTGTACTAGTGAGACACCGCCAGCGATCCACCTGGACTTCCCCAGGCGTGGAACGAAGAAGTGGCGGAATAAGGCACTGAGGGCATGACGCCCGCGAATGCCTCGCAGGCATAGGCAAAGGTAGCAAGCATCATCACGGCATTGGGGTGCAAATGCAGCATGTGCAGTCCATAAGCCTCCAAGATTGCTGCGAAGAACTCAGAGAACGGAGGAAGAAGACCAAGACGGAGAAATCATGGAAAGTAATCACCTCTCCTTCTCGTTGAGGACCGCTCCCAGGGCGCACCACGACTCCCTCAGTACCGCGGAAGCTCGCGGCCAGGGATTGGCGGACGCGTTGAATGGCTTCCTCTGACGCATACTCGCTGGGAGAAAGAGGGCCTGAGTCACCCTCATTGAAGGCGGCGCTTCGGCCAGAGATGCTTCCATCGCCATCTTCTCGGCAGCAGATTGCGACATCTTCCTCACTCCCGTCCTATCTCGCTTAGGCGGCATGGGCTGGGGGCAAGGACAAGGAACGGCGGCGGCCAAGGCGGGGGCGGCGATTGGCAAAGTCAGGGAGAACGAGTCTCCTGCGCGGCGATTTGGGGATTTCGGCGAATCTGGAGAGGTAGCGGCTACAGTGGAAGCCAGTCATGGCTACGAGTCTCCCCGTTACTCCAACTAATGCACACGTTCCCCCTCACACGCTCTCATAAACATGCTTGATCATGACAAGTAAATAAGAACGGGTACATAATATGCATCTACTTTCATAACTGAAACAAAACCATTGCAATCTCAAACATATATTAACTCATAAAAAGATTCACCACAAATGTATTACATAGATGACCGTAATCATGTTCAGCAGCTCATACGGTACTAATTAGTGAAGCTCAAGAGAGAGAGAGATACATAAGTTACTTCCACAAACCCATAGTCCAGAGGTGGACTACTCCCTCTTCATCATGGAGACGGTGGAGAAGTCGTTGGAGAAGATGGAGACCACGCGGCAGCGCCCTGATGCATGTAAAATGCATACATGAACTTTGGATTATTTCTACTTATATTCCAGTCATATTTGCATCATATAAGGGTTATATCACAGTTTTATAATGATTTTGGGAATATTTGACATGTTTCCTATTTTTATGGAATTAACCCTGCGCAGGCAGAAAACCCTATTTCTTTCCTTTTATGTTTCAAGGACCCAAACGACGTCCAAATCACCTGCAAATTTACGAGCGTCAATTTTTGGAAGGAAGAAGACTTGGGAGCGAAGGAAGCGAACAAACGGAGCCACGAGGGCCAAAAGAGGTGGGCCCACACGGCCCATGTACCTGGCCGCGTGGGACCCCCATCTTGGGCCTCGGAGCTCTGCTGCCGTCGATCTTTCCTCCACCGACTCCGTTTTGACCTAAAAACGCCTATAAAAATTATCCCTCGACGTTCTCTCGAAGAAGCGCCGCAGAAACACAGAAACACCGAAACAGAGACCTGGAGCTGCAGATTGGAGGGGGAAAACTCCGGCGGGGCGCTGCCGGCGTGGTCTCCATCTTCTCCAACGACTTCTCCACCGTCTCCATGATGAAGAGGGAGTAGTCCACCTCTGGACTATGGGTTTGTGGAGTAACTTATGTATCTCTCTCTCTCGAGCTTCACTAATTAGTACCGTATGAGCTGCTGAACATGATTACGGTCATCTATGTAATACCTTTGTGGTGGATCTTTTTATGAGTTAATATATGTTTGAGATTACAATGGTTTTGTTTCAGTTATGAAAGTAGATGCATATTATGTACCCCGTTCTTATTTACTTGTTATGATCAAGCATGTTTATGAGAGCGTGTGAGGGGGAACGTGTGCATTAGTTGGAGTAACGGGGGGTGGCTAGTGCGGTGAACGTGAGAGAAAGTTCCGCGATCCACTTGGGTGTTTTACCTTACTTTGTTACCTCACTAGGGATAAAAAGAAATACCATGCTACCGGAGATGTGGGGGTGACCATTGCCACTACTCCATGACTAGATCTAGCATGTTCTTATTTTAACTTCATGTCATGATACTTATTGCTATACTCTGAGTTATCTTAATTATCGAGGTGTTATGATTTAGTTCGCATCTTGGTGGAGTATAAGAGAGACTAATAACCAAAAGGTCTCTATGTTAGGACGTGATGCCCATATAATTATAACTTGTCATTAAACTGTTGTGTTGCAATCTCATATGTCAACTCTAGTGTTCCATTGTCTACCACGTTATTAAAGAGAGAGTGCATTTGTGAAACCATGAACCCCGGTACATTTTTAATCTTAAGAAACACCTTTCCAACCACTTTTAGCACTTTTCCATTTTCTGCCATTTAAAAATCTAAAATACAAAAACACTTTTACATCTTGCATTCATCATAAAAAACCCAAAATATCATTTATCATTGCTACCACCATCCTTGCATATTTATTTACCACCATTGCATATTTATTTCTTGTTTGCATTGCATATTATCTTGATATCATTCTAACACCTTGTGCTTGACAACCACTAGGTGAGGTTGAGGACCAAAACATTTACTTTGTTTTGTAGGTAACCAAAAGAAGGATAGGAAGATAAATCTACACTACTGATTCCCCGAGAGTTCGATATTAAACCCTCGAGTCACCCTCGTGGGGAAAACACGTCTTCCACTTACTACACACTCTGCACTTGGAGTCTCAACCTAACCCATTTACTTTTCACGCAGTACCACGCGAAGGGGCTAGCAACTGTTTTCTGGCACCATTGTGGGGTAACTACGTGAAGGGCCATCAAGACTGTTTTCTGGCGCCGTTGCCGGGGAATCATTGCTGAAAGGTTTATCCAAGGATATCTCACCAAGTCAACTTCATCACCAACTTGTGCTAACACCTAAGCTTGGGGAGGTTGCACCTACGTGAGCATCATCTTATCCATCTTTACCTTCAAACAATTTATTTTGTTTTGTCATTGTCTAGCATATTTATTTTCAGTTTTGCATAAAAAATAAAAAAAACACATAAAAACTTGCTAAAATGGGAGAAAGAACTAAGTTGTGTGATTACACAAACACTCCAAATGATCAATTTATTGCTAGGCCCATTGCCACACCTAAGATAAATGCTGAGAGTTATGAAGTAAGTCCTAGTTTGTTGAACTTGATAACTAGGAAACAATTTGCGGTAGAGCATGGGAAGATGGTCTTGAGCATCTTAATAATTTTACCGGCATTTGTATTGTGCAAGACTTTAAGGAACCTGATATTGTGATGCCAAAATTATTCCCTTTTTCGCTAAATGTAGAGGCAAAAGAGTGGGTACATTCATACCCCTTGCTGAAGTTAAAACTTGGAGAGAACTAGAAAAGGCATTCCTTAGGAAATATTATCCCCTTTTTAAAGTTTGGCAACATAGAAACAAACTGGTCAATTCTATGCATGTTGAGAAAAAGACTAGAAGTGGGGAAGTACTCCCTGCTAAGGAAACTATTATGGTAATGAAAGAGAGAAAGTTGAGGAAGTTAAAATGCTTAGTGAAGTCAAGAAACCATTGCTTGACTTAGGAATTGTAGCTTGCATGAATTAATATCTATCTTACAAAAATTTGCAAGTGATCCTTCCATCAACTATAACCAAGCTGGTTTTGGTTCTTATATTGCTAATCATGTGTTAAAAGAAAAGATTGCTAGGTACAACCAAGAGGCTATGATACCACCTAAGCTTGGGGATGTATGGATTCCCAAAGTCCTAGTAACCATTGGAAAAGAGACACACCATGCTATACTTGATCTAGGATCTAGTGTCTCTGTTTTATCTAAAGAACTATATGAAGTACTTGAATTGAAAAATCTTGAAAAATGCTCTATTGAACTTGCACTTGCTGATGATTCCATTAAACATGCTTTAGGAAAAGTAAGTGATGTTTTGGTAGAGTTACATATGACATTTGTGCCTGTTGATTTTCTAATCATGGATATGGGGAATAAAACCTCTAGTCCAATTATTCTTGGAAGACCTTTTCTTCGTACTACAGGTGCTATCATTGATTCAAAAGAAGGGAATGTGAAGTTTCAGTTTCCACACAAAATGTATGGAACACTTCCCAAGGAAGAGGGACACCATCATTCAAGCTCCCTCATGAGCTTCGTCCACAATAAAATCAAGTAAGAAGCCTAGCTATATGGCTATAAAGAAAGCGCTTTACGGGAGGCAACCCGGTTTTTTTATTGTGATTTTCTTTGTGTCCTCTTGCTGTAACAAGAGACTTAGTGTTTAGTTTAGTTTCTGGAATTTTTAATAAAGTGCCAAGTTTTACTCATTTTGGTATGAAGAAGTTGCTTATAGCGTTCGGAGATATTATTCCTGCACGAATCTGTGCACGGTATGATTTTTAATTCTTATTCTGTAACTCCGAATGAGCTCATATTTAAACTGTAGGAACTTTTCATCCTCTGTATGCATGAATTTTTCGGAATTTTCGACAAAGTTAAGTAGGGTAGAAAAATACGTTTAGCTGCTGCTGTTTTTCTGGACAGATTCTGTCCCATTTTGTTTGATGCATGCTTAGAACTTTTAACATGAATCTTTTTGATCCAATTGAGTTTATGAGTAGGCATACAACATTATACATTTCTGGACATTCATATGAATTTTTGTCTAAGGATTATATGCAGCAAGAAATCTATTTGTTTATCACTACTAATGTGCCCCACAGAAAAAGAAATGGGAGAAACGGTGTTTTGAAGTTTTTTCACAGGGATTAGAGGAGATGCACCAAGAGCTATCCAAGGATGGTGAAGACCATAAGCTTGGGGATGTGAAGACAACCCCACTGGACCTACACACTCTCGGTTTGCACACGTCTAACTTCTGTTTTTCGATCGAAACACTTTATCGCATAAACTTGGAGCGTTTTTTGTTTGTTTAGTTAGATTTTTATTTTGTGAGACCACCACACTATCATTTATATATGAGAGAGCTACTGGAAATTTGGGTTGAATTATGTTGGATGCTATTATAAGATTGGGAAAAGGGATGTTAAGTTAATTTTAAAAGATACATATAATTGCATGATTCATGAGCTTGTTAATGAGTAATAATTTGCAAATATTTTATCAAGAGCTATCTTTATTCATGTTTTGATGCTAAATGTTATTCTACCTTGTTTAACATGGATTAGTTAGTTCTATGGACACTCATGCATGCATTTAGATGGTCAACTTTCTCCCTCTTGCTAGCCCAAAAATTCCAACAAGCAAAAACTTGTTTCCAACACCTTCAACCAAAGTTTTTCCAGTGAGTCCACCATATCTACCTATTAGCTTTATGCTATTCCGAGTATGTTTATCATGATATTTGTGTTATCTATACCTCTGAATGAAAATGCTTATGTTGTTAATTGTTATGGGAAAAGTTGGTTATATAGCTCTCGCGAACTTGATGCACACTTTACTTTCATTGCATAAATAAATATGACCCATTGTGATTAAAATTATGAAGTTGTGGACTTGACAAATGTCTTTGGTTGAGAGTTAGCCATATGTGCTGTCACATGGCAAGCTTTCAACATTGCACATCATCTCATTTAGTTGATATCATGTACTTTTGTTTATGGATGCTTACCATGGGTGAAATAAATGGGAAATGAAGTGAGTTTAAATGAGTTTGTATAAATGGTTAGAGAGACGCCTGGGCCGCTAATCTAAGCCATGCATCATTCATGGTGGAAATTTACTTACATGCTATGGTGAACCTTCTGTGATACACCTTACAATAAAAAGCTATCCAATGGTAAATAAAAAGGGTGTTGAGATTGTTCATTATGTTTGTTTGTCTTGTCATTTTGATATGGGCTTGTTCCATATCCTGGGACAAGAGGTACCCCAGTTGACGCTCTTAATGATACTATTATTACTTACAATGATATTTAACTTGAACTTGCTTTGTTTTCAAGTTGAGTAACACATGGAGTAGGTACTTGTATTCAAGGGGCATGAGACTTTCAACCTGTACTTTGTCAAGCACACTACTCTATTGCTTTCACTTTAAACTTAATCATTCAAGATGCTATGATAGGGGAATGAGAGCTTGACACCAAGGATTACCATATTACAATCATTGACTTAAGTAGAGAAGTTCAGAAGATAGATGAAATTTATTCATGCTTTACCTCTACTCATATATATATCTTTCCAAAGTGTCCACCTTTTATATTCAGATTTTCACCAATACTCTATGACCATTGTAGGATGTTCTTACTTATTATTATGCATACATGTGGTCCATAGTACTTTTTCTATGTTACACTTTGTGAATTATCATTGAACATCCTTGCATTGAATACTTGATATCACTTCATAAACTATCTTGCATATTGCTACTCCTTTTAAGAATGAATCATTTTACTCTATGTAGCAATAGTAATCATCTTTGATATCCATTGATAGTATTAAATTGCAAAGTCCATGTTAGTTTTATCACCTTCATACTCGAGGACGAGTATAGGTTAAGCTTGGGGATGTTGATGCATGTAAAATGCATACATGAACTTTGCATTATTTTACTTATATTCCAGTCATATTTGCATCATATAAGGGTTATATCACTGTTTTATAATGATTTTGGGAATATTTGACATGTTTCCTATTTTTATGGAATTAACCCTGCGCAGGCAGAAAACCCTATTTCTTTTTTTAATGTTTCAGGGACCCAAACGACGTCCAAATGACCTGCAAATTTACGAGCGTCATTTTTGGAAGGAAGAAGACTGGGAGCGAAGGAAGCGAACAAACGGAGCCCGAGGGCCAAAAGAGGTGGGCCCACGCGGCCCATGTACCTGGCCGCGTGGGACCCCCATTTGGGCCTCGGAGCTCCGTTGCCGTCGATCTTTCCTCCACCGACTCCGTTTTGACCTAAAAACGCCTATAAAAATATCCCCCGACGTTCTCTGGAAGGAGCGCCGCAGAAACACAGAAACACCGAAACAGAGACCTGGAGCTGCAGATTGGAGGGGGAAAACTCCGGCGGGGCGCTGCCGGCGTGGTCTCCATCTTCTCCAACGACTTCTCCACCGTCTCCATGATGAAGAGGGAGTAGTCCACCTCTGGACTATGGGTTTGTGGAAGTAACTTATGTATCTCTCTCTCTCGAGCTTCACTAATTAGTACCGTATGAGCTGCTGAACATGATTACGGTCATCTATGTAATACCTTTGTGGTGGATCTTTTTATGAGTTAATATATGTTTGAGATTGCAATGGTTTTGTTTCAGTTATGAAAGTAGATGCATATTATGTACCCCGTTCTTATTTACTTGTCATGATCAAGCATGTTTATGAGAGCGTGTGAGGGGGAACGTGTGCATTAGTTGGAGTAACGGGGGGTGGCTAGTGCAGTGAACGTGAGAGAAAGTTCTGCGATCCACTTGGGTATTTACCTTACTTTGTTGCCTCACTAGGGATAAAAAGAAATACCATGCTACCGGAGATGTGGGGTGACCATTGCCACTACTCCATGACTAGATCTAGCATGTTCTTATTTTAACTTCATGTCATGATACTTATTGCTATACTCCCCGTTACTCCAACTAATGCACACGTTCCCCTCACACGCTCTCATAAACATGCTTGATCATGACAAGTAAATAAGAACGGGGTACATAATATGCATCTACTTTCATAACTGAAACAAAACCATTGCAATCTCAAACATATATTAACTCATAAAAAGATCCACCACAAGGTATTACATAGATGACCGTAATCATGTTCAGCAGCTCATACGGTACTAATTTGTGAAGCTCGAGAGAGAGAGAGATACATAAGTTACTTCCACAAACCCATAGTCCAGAGGTGGACTACTCCCTCTTCATCATGGAGACGGTGGAGAAGTCGTTGGAGAAGATGGAGACCACGCTGGCAGCGCCCCGCCGGAGTTTTCCCCCTCCAATCTGCAACTCCAGGTCTCTGTTTCGGTGTTTCTGTGTTTCTGCGGTGCTCCTTCCAGAGAACGTCGGGGGACTATGTTTATAGTCGGTTTTAGGTCAAAACCGAGTCGGTGGAGGAAGATCGACGGCAACGGAGCTCCGAGGCCCAAAAGAGGGGGTCCCACGCGGCCCAGGTACCTGGCCGCGTGGGCCCACTCAACTTTGGCCTCCGGCTTCCTTTCATGCGCTTCCTTGGCTCCTACGCTTTGTTCCTTCCAAAAACTGATGCCCGTTAAAATATTAGGTCATTTGGACGTCGTTTGGGTCCCTGAAACATTAAAATATAGAAAACAAGGTTTTCTGACTGTGCAGGGTTAATTCCATAAAAATAGGAAACATACCAAATATTCCCAAAATCATTATAAAACAGTGATATAACCCTTATATGATGCAAATATGACTGGAATATAAGTAAAATAATGCAAAGTTCATGTATGCATTTTACATGCATCACCCAACCATATCGAGCCCCCACTGGGCGAAGGGCCAGGCCAATGGTATTGTCTTCAACGCCGATGCGGGTGCGTGCGGCTTTGTGGCGAATTTTTGACAGCCGATGCACCTTTTGACTATGTCCTCCGCGTCTTTGAGTGCTGTGGGCCAGTAGAAGCCTGCGCGAAAGGCTTTGGCTACGAGTGATCGACTGCTGGCGTGATGCCCGCAGGTACCTGCATGAATATCACGAAGGATGGCCTGGCCATCTTCGAATGCTATGCATCGTTGGAACATACCTGATACTGCGCTTGTATAGTTCGCCGTTGATGACGGTGTATGCTTTAGATCGTCGAGTGACGCGTCTTGACTCTGTTATGTCTTCAGGTACCTCGCCGCGGAGTATGTATGCGAGGAAAGGTTGAGTCCAAGTTGGCTCAATGAGGAGTACCTCGACTGGCGGGTCCTCTGTGCTAGGTGCTTTGCTCTTGGCTGGTGCGGCTGATGTAGGAGATGTTCTTTTTGCTTGATGGACCTGTGCTCGATGCGCTCGAGGAAGACACCAGGTGGAACTGGTGCTTTGGTCGCGCCAAGGTTGGCTAGCTGTCTGCTTCTTCGTTGCTCTCGCGCCCTATGTGCCGCAACTCGCAGCCTTCGAAGCTGCCCTCCATTAGGTTGTACAGGTCACGGTAGGCGATCATGTTGTCTGCGATTGCATCGCAGGCCTTCATTGTTTGCTGCACCACCAGGTTCGAGTCACCATAGATCATCAGTCGAGTGCACCCGAGGGCTTTGGCCATCCGCATGCCATGGATCAGGGCCTCGTACTCAGCTTCGTTATTGGATGGTAACTCGAATCCCATCTGCAGGACATAGCGAAGCTTGTCGCCTTTTGGTGATATGAGGATGACACCTGCGCCTGCGCCTTCGTTCTTCTTTGAGCCGTCGAAGTACATAGTCCATGAGTTGGACACATCTGGTGCTCCTGGCAACTGAGCTTCGATCCACTCGGTATGGAAGTCAGGTAAGACTTGTGCTTTGATGGCCTTCGGGTAATCATACTTGATATCTCGTGGTCCTAGCTCGATGAGCCATTTTGCGACTCGCCCAGTTGCGTTGGGATTTGTGAGGATGTCTCCGATCCCTGAGGTGCTGATTACAGTGATCGGGTGCTCTGCGAAGTAGTGCGTCAGCTTCCTTGAGGACATGAACACGGCGTAGGCCAGCTTTTGATAATGCGGGTACCGCTGCTTTGATATGGAGAGGACTTCACTCAAGTAGTAGACTGGGCGTTGTATGCTTTGGGCGTGTCCCTCCTCCTGCGTTCGACTACCAGTACGGTACTTACCACCCTGTTAGTTGCGGAGACATACAGGTATAGTGGCTCCGTTCCCTTGGTGCGACGAGGATTGGAGGGCTTGTGAGGACTCGCTTGAGGTCCGTGAAGGCTGCTTCGGCTTCTGGCGTCCACTCGAATTTGTCTGCTTTCTTCATCAGCCGATAGAACGGGAGTGCTTTTTCGCCCAGTTTGCTGATGAATCGACTGAGTGCTGCCACTCGACCTGCTAATTTTTGTACGTCATGGAGCTTTGAAGGCCTTTGCATTGTCAAGATGGCCTGTATTTTCTCCGGGTCCGCCTCGATTCCACGAGAGACTAGATACCCCAGAGCTGCCCGGCTGGCACGCCGAACGTGCACTTCTTCGGGTTGAGCTTGATGTGGAAGCGTTTGAGGTTTGCGAACGTCTCTCGCAAGTCATCGAGTAGTGTGTTTTCCTCCCTTGTTGTGATGACGATGTCGTCTACGTAGACCTGGACGTTTCGCCCAATTTGCTTCTTGAGGCAGTCTTGCATCATGCGCTGGTAGGTTGCGCCTGCGTTCTTGAGCCCGAAAGGCATGTTGTGTAGCAGTAGACCCCGAGTGGGGTTATGAACGCCGTTTTCTCTTCATCTCTTCCTTCATCCTTATCTGGTGGTAACCTGAGTAAGCATCCAGGAAGGACAAGCGAGCGCACCCGGCGGTGGAGTCGACGATCTGGTCGATTCGAGGTAGTGGAAAGTGATCCTTTGGACAACATTTATTGAGTGCTGTGAAATCTACGCACATCCGAAGGATATCTGTGTGCTTCTTCTCTACAAGTACGGGGTTAGCCACCCATTGTGATTTCTTGATTTCTCTGATGAAACCTGCTGCGAGTAGTCTGTCGACTTCGGCTTCGACTGCGGTTCTTTTGGGCCGGATATGCGGCGCATTGTTTGCTTGACTGGTTTAGCATCTGGAAATAATTGGAGAGAGTGCTCGGCGAATTCCCTGGGAATACCTGGCATGTCGGCTGGACACCACGCAAATATATCCCAGTTCTCACGGAGGAATTCGACGAGCGCGCTTTCCTATGCGATAGGCAGACTCGAAGAGACATTGACTGTCTTGGTCGGGTCAGTCGGGTGCACCTGATGCGACCTTGTGTCATTGGTGGCATTGAATGCTCTGTCGACTGCCACCTTCTTGTGCTCCGGCATAAGTGTTCGATCGTTGGAGACCGCTAGATCGGCGAGTGTTGCTTCCATGCCGAACATCTCAGAGATTTTGCTAAACTCTCGGTCGCAAGAGTCGGACTTTTGGAAGTTTCCTTTGACTGTGATTACTCCTTTTGGTCCAGGCATTTTCAGCTGGAGGTATGCGTAGTGTGGGACCGCCATGAATCGAGCGAACGTCGGGCGTCCAAGTATGGCGTGGTATTGTGACTTCCAGTCGACAACTTCGAACTCAATCGACTCTGTCCTGAAGTGGTTTTTGTCCCCGAACGTAACGTCGAGTTGTATGGTGCCTTCTGGGCTTATTGCTTTGCCTGGGACGATACCGTGAAAGGTATTTGAGGATTTTGGCAGGTTTTCGACTGACCTGTTCATTTTGCGGAGCGTATCGCGAAGATGATGTTTATGCCGCTGCCACCATCCATGAAGACCTTGGACATGGCGTAACCTCCAATTTGGGCGTCGAGTACCAGAGCAGAGTGCCCTGGACGAACGACCGATGGTGGGTGGTCCTCTCTGCTGAAGCTTATTGCAGTTTCGGATCCCTTCAAGAATTCAGTTACGGCAGGAGGTGACATGACCGCCATATTTACTTGTCGAGTGCGAAGTTTTTGCTCCCTGTTGGAAGGGCGACCTTTCTGTATCATGTACATCTGCCCTTGGGGCGGAGGGTACTGAGGTTCGTCCACCCGAGGTACGGGTTGTATGGCACCCGCGATATTTCCGCCTGCGGCAGGCTGTGGTGGTGGAGGTGGTGCCATCAGAACGGCACATTGTTTGGCTGAGGCACAGGTGCAGGTGCGGGTGCGTGTGCGGCTGTTGCCTTTCTGAGTTGCACGTATTCAGATGCTAGTTGGTCGAATTCTCTGCAGTTTCTCATCGAGTGATTGGAGCGCAATTTTCCGTCTTCCCCCTTGTACAGGTGGAATCTGCAATCAGCATCCATCTTGTCATCGAATGATCGCTCGTTTGTGCGCCGGAGCGCGACTTGCGCCAATCTTTCTTCTTGTAGCTGTCGCTGCGTTGGTTGCGGTCTCGACTGTCCCGGCGATCATCTCGACTGTCCCGTCGATCTTCTGACCGTCGGTCGCTTCTGTCTTGGTCGTTGCGGGGTGTGGAGAATCCAGCCGCCATGAATTCGGGTCTGTCGTCGTCGTAGTGACGTTTTGAACGTTTGCGCCTCCGGTCGTCTCTGTACGAGTCCTGCGGCTTCGACTGCCGCTATCATGATTGTCACGGGGTGAGGACCCGCGTGTGGTGCGCGCCATGTCTTCTCCGTCTGCCCACTCAGTCGCGATCTTTAGGAGGTTAGCCACAGAGGTTGGCTTTTGGCGACCAAGTGCTTCTTTGAAATCTCGCCTGGCGAGGCCCATGATGAAAGCATCCATGGCCATATCTTCTGAAATTACTCCAACTGAGTTGCGTATCTCAGTCCATCGTCGGATGTATGACCTCAACGTTTCGTCCGACCGTTGAATGCAGGCTCAGTTCTTCGAACGTTTTTGGTCGCTCACATAGAGGCTCGAAGTTTTTGATGAAGTCTGCGGAAGTGATCCCACGAGTCGTATGTTGATGGAGGTAGAGCCTTGAGCCAGTCGCGGGCTGTGCCTTCGAGCATGAGTCGTATGTATTGCATGGCTGTGTATTGTGCCTCGCTGGCACGCGACAGCCAGTCTGTAGTCTTCCAGCCATCCTGAAGGTTCCTGTCGACCCGTGTATTTGGGCTGTTCAGATGTGAGTTTGAACCCTTTGGGCATCCGTGTCTCGCGGACGCGTCGAGTGAAGCACAGAGCTCCGTGGCTCAGGCTCCTGATCAGAGTACGAGTCGCTACTGTAAGATCTGCGTGATCTGCTCTGGACCTGCGCCGACGTGAGCCGCTTCTTTCCTTCGAGTGGTGACGGCGACCACTGCGATTATGTTCTTCACGACGCGGTTTACTATGGCACGGTCTCGACTGGAGTTTTTGGGATTTGGCGTATGGCCTTCGCCGCTAAGGCGAGTGATTTGATCTGTTGGCGATGTAGTTTTGCATTGGGGTCATCCGCTGGAGGCTTGATTGCCTCTAGGTATGCTGCAGCAGTAAAAGGGCACCCGCAGCTGTTTTGGGTACTGGCACTCCCTCCTCGTCGAATGTCATGAAAGAGTGGCCTAAGTTGCGGGTGAGTGCTGCCCTCTCATCTTCCGCGAGGCGTGACAGCCTTGATCTGGGTCTTGTGTCTGCTCGCCCGGTGGAGCTCAGGGAGAGCTGTCTTCTTCGTGCACTCGACAAGCTAGCTGCTTTTTACGTTCTTCGAGTGTTGCTCTGATCTGCTGCAGTCGAAGTGATTCCTGCCAGTTGAAGTACTGGAAGGTCAACATCTCCTCTCGTGTTGCGTCCACTGGCATCATTGTGCACTCCTTGATGACTTTATCTGCTTTTGCTGCCATCTCAGCAGTAATTGTGAGATTTGTGACTCCATCCGGCATAGTAACTGTGCACGGGAATTCTGTAGGCCTGCGACTGGCCGCAATATCAGATGATTCTGCGGCGAAGGCAACGTAGACCTGCTGGGGTATCACCCGAGGGTATGTGTATGTGTTTTCGAGTCCCGTCATGGACTCGACGTCTTCATCGAGACTCATATCAGAGTCAGTATGCCAGTCGAACTCCCATCTGGGCGAAGCTCGCTCGACGTGTTCATCGCCTATGCTCATCTCGGTGTCGGCGAAGTTGTTATGGATCTCGAAGTCGAGGTTGTTGTTGGTGCAGATCTCGGAGTCGACGTGGTTGTCGATATGAGTTTCGGGCTCATCGAAGTCGCTGAGGGAGATCCCGCAGTCGAAGCTATCCTCGAGTGGAAGATTGAGCTCGGGATCGTTTGTGCGGTATGCTGATTCGGCCTCCTCACCTTGGAGTTCTTTCGCAATGAGCTCGTTGATCTCTCGAGTTGACATGGTTGTTGCAGACGAGCAGGCTTGGAGGATCGACGATGGTATGGACGCAGTTGATGGATCCGCAGTCGAAGGAGCCGCAATCGATGGAGCCTCGGGTGCGGAAGTCGCGAGTTGGCGTGGATCTGTCAAGTCCTGCATACCAAGCTTGTTTACGAAAAAATTGAACGAACCAACGGTTAAACCCAAACCTGACTCGAGACCAGCGAACGTCTCCTGGAATTCTGGCGAGTGTGGCTCGAAGTTCATCAGAGGATCTGATGTGCTTTTTGCAGGTGAAGTTGGCGTGCTGCCGTTTGTCGAGTGAGTCGGCGAGTTGCCGTGTGCCGCCCGAGTCGGCGAGTTCTGGTTTGTTGATGCAGCCGGCGAGTTGCCGTTTGTAGATGCGATCGGCGAGTCGCCGTTTTCCGATGGAACCGAAGAAACCGTGAGTCCAGCACTATTCTTTCCCACAGACGGCGCCAATTGACGAGGGGTTAACTCATCAAATCCCATGGTTAAGGACCTAGGGTTGAGATTACGAGGGAGAGAACGTGGTAGATCTGGTAGTTTCGTCGGCTGACAAGCAAAAGCAGGGATTTTACCCAGGTTCAGGCCTCCGGAGAGTAACACCCTACTTCCTGCTTGTCTGGTATTGATCGTGTGAGATTATGTGGGCTACAATGGGGTCCTGGCGAGATGTCGATCTCGCTAGGGTTTTGGTGATTCGAGTATTGCGTGTCCTGGATCGGCGGCCCTCCCAGCCTTTATATAATAGGCTGGGTCTCGGGAGTTCGCAACCGACTCAGATTACATGTAAGGAAAGCCTAAACCGACTATGGTTATGTCTAATCTTGGAGGATACTCCATCTTGTTGGGCCTTTCGTCATGGGCTTCATGTAGGCTCTTGATAGTTGGGCCTTAGTCGACACGTGCAGCAGGTACCCTGATGGTAGGGTACCCGAGATGTATATCCTTGTCAACTGTAAAATCAGGAGGCACGATGGCTCCACAAGTAGGTGTTCCATGAATGATTGATATGACGGTAGAGATATTTGAGATGGTTTAAACAGAAGTAATTGCTTACAAATTAAGGAAAATATAAAATAATTGTGTCATTTTTAACTAATATTAATATTCTAGGATTTGTACAGAGTACTAATGATTTTCTTAAATCACTGGATAAATCTGTAAGAATTTTTTAATTGTGGAACCTTTGGAAAAGAAATTAAATTAAGCCCAATGTCAGATAAATCTGTAAGAATTTTTTAATTAATAAACATTTCAAAATATCGGGTAATCTTATCCCAAACTGTAAGCATGTCTTTATTAGACTATGATGCAAAATTTAGAAACCGTAGTTCCAATTGACGGTCCAAGACAATAGATATTAATAGATAGAACAACCCAAGCAGAAGCCTCAAACTGCGAACCTGATCTTGTGCGAGCAGGTGAGGCAGGCGCAGTTCTTCGGCTACAACCTCGTCTTTCCTAGAGCCACCTCTGGTTCACGGTGCCCTCCATCGTCATCATCACAATCGGCATCATCCCGTAACTTTTAGGGAAGGGGCAATATATAGGTGAAGAGGAAGAGGAGAGCTATGAGGCGGCGGCCCGAGTCGCACCCGCGCCCTGGCTGCGGCCTCGGACCGGGTGATGGGAAGGGGCAATATATAGGCGAAGAGGTTGCACGAGAAGAGCTATGAGGCGGTGGCGCGAGTCCCACCCGCGCCCCTGGCTGCGGCCTAGGACCGGGTGATGGTCGTGGGCCCCATGCTGCCGCCTTTCGTTCCTATGTGTCCATCTCGAAAAGTTAGAATTTTGGTAAATTTTCTAGATTTTTTCGAGCAACTTCAGATTTGGTCTTTTGTGCGATGCAAAGACAGTAAAAACAGAAAGTGACACTTGTCACTGGGTTAATAGTTTAGTTGAATAAATATGCTATAAAATGATATAAATAAAGAATGTAGCAATGATATAAAAGTAGTATGAAAGTATCAAAAATTATAAATACGTTTAAGACGTATCACCCCCATGGTGTGGACAGCCCGAAAACATGTTTGACACCCCTTGTCCGCCCTCAACTCTTGGGGCTGGACCACAGGAGCCGAGCACACACGCCACGTCAATTCAGACATAGGGCACCACATGCTAAAGGACCCAGCCATTTCCCCCGCCCCTCCTCTATCATGTGTCCAATATTCTCCTCTCCCCACCAAATTGCATCGCCCACCTCCACCGCATTCCCCAATCGACTGTCCGCCGGGAGTCCAAAGATACCACCCGGGCCGAGCCATGGCCACTCTCGCAATCGTTTGCGTTGTCAATTGCAACCCAACGCTCCCGACAGCTGATCGTCGAGATGACCTCTGTCCTACCCCACACGCAAGGTGTGTAGCCATTTGGTCGGCCATATAACTTTCTTCTAACTTGTTTGTCTAGATAAATTTGATAGAATATATGGTAGTTTGATTTCTTCATTGTTCGATTCATAGAATATGGATAGAAGCAATGAGTTTATGTTCTATTAAATGATGGAAGACAACGCTAGTGCTACCGCCGATGATGATGAGAACCAGAGCATGATCACTCTTCTTGTAGCAATGCAATCATAGTTGAATGTCCTTATCTGAAGCGGAGGTTGAAGCATGGGCGGCGATCCAACCAGAATTGTCAAAGGGCTCTGGGTCATGTGATGCTATATCAAGACTATTTTTCTAATAGCCCAACACACTTTTTGATGAAGAAGGATGTGTTCATGGGCATTATTCATACTATGAGGGATTACAATGACTATTTTAAATTGTAGGAAGATTCCACTAGACTAATTGGGTTCTCATCTATTTCGAAATGTACCGCTACTATGCGAATGTCTCACATATGGAGCTGTTATAGATATTGTAGAAGAATACCTTCATATGGCAGAGTCTACATACATCGAAGCCACATATAGGTTTTGTGCAGCGATGGTGAAGGTGTTTTGACCGACCTATTTGAGAGCACCAACTGTAACAGACCCAACTAGGCTCATGGCACAAGGTTCACCGAGAAGATTTGTTAGGATGCTTGGAACCATTGATTGCATGTATTGGAAATGGAAAATTGTCCATTTGCTTGGAAAGGGTCGTATAACGGTCATGTTGGAGCTTTGGCAGATTATGACCTATGGATTTGTACTCTTTCTTTGACACGACATGATATAACAATGACATCAACGTGTTGTAACGCTCTTCCATGTGTTGCGATACTTGCTAAGCAAGCTCCGGAATGCAACTATGAGATTATGACCGCCAATACACCAAGGGGTACTACCTCCTCGTTGGTCGATATTTGTCAACAAAATTTGCAACCCTGTAGGTAATAAAAACCTCACAATGTTCGGCAACAAGAGAGTTGTAAGAAGCGGGCATTTGGTATGCTCGAAGATCATTTTGTATTACTTTTTTTTAACCTAAAGACTGTAGAGCAAAATCCCTACAGTATTTTATTAACCTTTCGCCCCCATAATTACAATGTTACAACGCCTGTAGGCAAAGAAAGAAAAAATTTACAAGAGATTTTCAATCCATTGTGTTAGAATGTGAGTGTGTTTCCTCTTCACCCTACATCATTTTGTATTACTCAATACTTTGCTCAAACATGAATGCACTAGTAGGAAATAGCCTAGCATTGGCGTGTCGATTTCGCCCTTAGGGGCACATTTTTTACACGCCACTGGTTATGCGCCACTACTAATGGGTATGAGTGGCGCGGCGTGGATGCGCCCCTGGTAAGTGCGGCATCACTTGGTGATTTGCCTATACACCACCACTAAGCGTTAGGTGTGGCATGCCAAACACACGCCACCAGAACAAGTAAAGAATTAAACTGAAATTCAACCAAACACACGCCACCAGAACAAGTAAACAATTAAACTGAAATTCAATGCTAATTTTGATTTAACTAGAATTTAATAAAAAATGATTATTTTGAACTCAAATTCAACTATATTTTTTGCAATAGTTCATCTAAACCGGGAAATTAATATGTTTCACGCTAAAAGGCTCTCACAATAGTTTAAAACATAGATAAACTCTAGATCTAATTAACTAAAGTGGCCGTTTCGCGTGCTGGACGAAGCCTAGTCGTCACCGCCGGTGAGGTAGACAGGGGTCGGTGGTGGCGACACAGTGTGTCGTGGCGTCTGATCTGGCTTAGGATCCGACGCCGTGTCGTGCGTCGCCGACTTATCATGGACGCGACCTTGGGAGAGCAGCGGCCAACGCTTGATCTCATCAAGGTTGGAGCTTTCTACAGGCGGTGAAATATGAGCGCGCGCTGGTGGTGTGCACTCGGGTGAGTGAGGAATGATGCGCGTGAGAGAGCAGCTGACGGAGACGAAGAATCCGTCCAACCTGGCTGTCGGCAAGGACTTCCTCGATCGTTCGCCCAGCCTAGAAACACCACTTGCCTCTGTGGTTCTTAACGATGCGGGGATGAAACAGTCCCTTCAAGTGGTCGATCCACTCCACCTCGAGGATGCTCGGTCACACTATGTTGTGAGGCACGTTGCCCGGATCAAACTTAAGGCCCTCTGGTAGCCGATTCCACCTGTCGAGGATGAGATCCTCCATCTTCTCTGTGTTGCCGTTGGGGAGCGGTGACATGGGCAACCCGCATTCGCTGAAGTGCCATCCTCCATCTCCTAGGTGTCGCTGTCGGGGGAGCGATGACATGGGCAACCCGCATTCGCTTAAGTCCCAGCAGCCTGGCAGCCGAAAGTTAGGCGGGACCATGAGCCCATACGTGACGAACTCCTCGGCGAGCTCCTTTCGGAAGATGCGCGGCCACAATGAAGGCTCGGGCCGCGCCGGCCCATTGCCGCCGCTCTCACCGTTGGGCCATTGTGGGAGGAGAGAAGAGGCAAAGAGAAAGGCAGCGGTAAGGAGAAGAGCGCGTGGGGACAGAGTATGGCAGGGGTGATCCTCTCTCAGCTGCCATGACATTAACAGCTAGCTGCGAGAAGAAGCTATGTTCTAACTTGGCATGACAAGTGTCGCACCTTAAAGGCTGTCCGCTTGACCGGTGCTGTGAGAGACTAGAAAGTAGGCCATGCCTCTGACCGATGCCACGCGCTCCCGGAAGGCGGGCCAATTTAGGGGCGTGCTACTGTAGTGACGCGCCACCACAGTTCAGAAATTAGTGGCGTCCTAGTTGGCCACGCCACCAGTACTGAAATAATAGTGGTGCTTCAGACATACGGCAGGCCACCAACATGTTCAAGCCGGGTGGATGTCCGGGTCCCACTAGTAGCGAGCCTATTAACGGCGCGCCACTGCCTGTACCAGTGGCGCGTATAAAAACAAATCGCCATTGATATTCGGACTACTGCTATAAGGGTTTTCCTATTAGTGATGTTTGCGTTGTCATGCACAACATGATTGTGGAGAGTAAGTGGATGCTTGTATGGTGCTTGATCAGTAGTTGGACAATCAGAACCCTCTTACCGAGCCACATCACGGTGTCGCAACAGAGTTTGCTGAATTTCTTGCCACACATCAGAAAATTCGTGATGAAATGTTCATGACCAACTGAAAGATGATCTGACCGATCACTTGTCATCGCTTAGACCGGACAAATAAGCGGTTGTCATGTTGTTTTTTAGAACTTGTCGAATTTTAATTTAATTTCACTTGGTGTATTAATTATATATATTATTTCTATGTTTAAATTATTATTGACCTACATTATGTGTTAAAAGATATTATGCAATCTAGTTGTTTGGATAGGAATACAAACATGTTGACGAAAATAGCCACAAATTAGATAGGCCAGCGGTTTGGTGGACGCCCCTGGTGTAGCCGTCCCAGGACGGACATGTGTCCGGCGCCCCCATAGCGGACGGTGTTTCTGGGGTGCCGGACACATCATCAGTATGACGCTCTTAGCCAGGCCGGTCGCTTGGAGATTGAGTGAAACCTCCTATCGATTGCTGAGTTTTTTAATAACTAAAACCTTTATTCATCTGCAATAAGTGTTATGTCATAGATTTTTTAAAAAAAGAGTTACATCACTCAAAAAGTCAAATGAAGAGTAGTAATAGAAGTAGGTGGATCCGCCATCCAGTTACATTGAGGCGATCCCATAACTAACCTTGCAAGTTCGTGAGCTACGGTACTAGCCTCTCTTTTTTCATTTTGCTGGTATGTATTAGCCTCTCTAAAAACATGAACATACTCCGTACTAAATTTTGACGAAGCCCCAGAAGAGATGGTCGTCAAATAGGGCAGAAGCTGACAGTGACAGAATCTTCCCTACTCATTTCAAAACCTTTTTTGACAACTTGTACTAGTAGTAGTTCCTGTCAAAAAATAATACAGTACTATACTAGTTAGGCAAGAAGAGTTCTTCACGGCTAAACACAAAGTCAGACCTCTCTCAATCAATGAATCAATCCGGTCGCTTGGAGATTGAGTGAAACCTCCTATCGATTGCTGAGTTTTTTAATAACTAAAACCTTTATTCATCTGCAATAAGTGTTATGTCATAGATTTTTTTTAAAAAGAGTTACATCACTCAAAAAGTCAAATGAAGAGTAGTAATAGAAGTAGGTGGATCCGCCATCCAGTTACATTGAGGCGATCCCATAACTAACCTTGCAAGTTCGTGAGCTACGGTACTAGCCTCTCTTTTTTTCATTTTGCTGGTATGTATTAGCCTCTCTAAAAACATGAACATACTCCGTACTAAATTTTGACGAAGCCCCAGAAGAGATGGTCGTCAAATAGGGCAGAAGCTGACAGTGACAGAATCTTCCCTACTCATTTCAAAACCTTTTTTGACAACTTGTACTAGTAGTAGTTCCTGTCAAAAAATAATACAGTACTATACTAGTTAGGCAAGAAGAGTTCTTCACGGCTAAACACAAAGTCAGACCTCTCTCAATCAATGAATCAACGATACACAACTGCAAGTCTGCGACTATATATACTTATCGAAACTACAGGATCTGGATCTCTCTACTCTGGTAAGAAGAGGTCTACGGCTCTACGCTTGATCCACAGGACAGAGCGCTCCTCGTTGATCCCTACAGGTCAGTGCTTTTGTATCTAGTTTCTCCTTTTGTGCTATGGATCTGTTTCTAGTTTCTTCGTGCATTTACTATGCTCTTGGCACGTACGGTATGCTTTTTCTTGTTTTGGGAGGACGCGATCCTAGGACGTTCAGCACTAAACAAGGCCAAGTACAGAACATTCCTTATTTTGTTGCAAAATTTGCATATATTCTTAGGGCGAGACTAATTCTCAGTCCACTGAGAGTTAAGTTCATTATTAGAATCTCATTTGCAACATGTTGCAACGACTCATGATTAGTTGCGAATATTTTCTCCCTTGGAAATAGCAAAACCGATATTCCTATTGTTGAAAATATAAGCAATTTAGCTATTGATTTAATCCGCGAAAACAGTAAATAGTTTATGACTAGAATAACCAGAATTATACTAATCATTCGATCTACTTTAATAGTAGATAAATAGAACGAATCTAAAGCAACTACTACAAGCAGAAACTGTAGCAGTATCGTAAACAGGAAGATCAAGTAATCATACGGTGCAGCGGCAGCCGAAGCGTTGGCGTTGCTGTTGTCGCCCATGTCGTCGATGAAGAGGCTGCCGATGTCGGGGAAGAAGTCGTCGTTGGGGAAGAACTCGATGCCAGTAGTCGCGCGAGTGCGCTCCCCAAAAACCTGATCGCCCCTCTCCCGTACAGGATCACAAGAGGCGGGATTCCGGAGGCCTACTGTCCCTTCAACCGGTGCACGCCGGAAGACGGAATGGAGAAGACTTGGAAGACGGCGGCGCAAGGTTTTGGAACGGTGGTGCGAGACCATGTGTTGCGTATATGTGCCAAAATTGGTTTGGTTCGGTTTTATATAGTGCAGGTTGGGAGTCAAAGCAGCCCTCATAAACGCGTCCGTTTATGATTTAGAAAATGCCGTATTAAACACGTTCGTTTATGAATTAAAAACGGTCACAATAAACGTGTTTGTGAATCAGAAACGGCTGTATTAACCGTGTCTGTTAATGAATTAGAAACGGCCGTAATAAACGTGACCGTTACTAATTAATCAATGACTCATTAATTTTTCCCAATTAAACGGCTGTATTAACCGTGTCTGTTAATGAATTAGAAACGGCCGTAATAAACGTGACCGTTACTAATTAATCAATGACTAATTAATTTTCCCAATTAACAAAATATAATAATGTGCCAATGAGAATTTCTGAATTTATCTTGGGCTAGTAAATACTAGTAAATTCCAACACCTATCCCATCTTCATCCTGAAGCCCCCCAAAATATTGGTAAATCAGTTCATTTGCTTTTGCACAAATTTTACTCTGATTCTGATGGTTAGCTTTTGCAGAATGATGGGTTGGATTGAAAATGCGGCACAAAGTGTGTCACAAGGTTGGATTGAAAATGCGGCACAAAGTGTGTCACAAATGCTGATAGGTGACACATCCGAGAAAAACAGGGTAAGAAATTATTTGCTTGAATTCAATAAAAGTCGTGTGTATAATTGTTGCAACAAGAACTAGAGACTTTAGTATGATGAATATATTTGTTTTCTAATTTTTTCAGAACTAATTTAGCAAAAGAAAAATCTCCACTCTAGTTTTTTTTTCCGTAAGCAACCTGTCACATATATTACAACTTGAAGAAAAAATAGGACTAGATGAAAAAAGAGACGTGGACCGCCAATATATACATTGGGACATGTTTCCCTACGAGGATGAATCTCGGCTGTTGGTTTATTCAAAGTTTGTGAGGCATCTTGCAGTAACGACGGTACAATTCCTCTTCGCTTTAATTTTCAGGGTAACTTCAATGCACCGACCCAAACGGGCACAATTTGTGTCCGGAATTTATCTGTTTGGGTCGTGAAACGGGCATCTTCCGGCCCATGTCTGGCCCTTCCTGACCACTGCACTCAAAGCGGTGACCTATTTGTTCTGCCATGTCCATATTTTGTCCTTTTTTAATCATTGGCCATATTTCACCAAAATTAAGCTAGCAAATATATCTTGCAAACATAATTTGCATTTTTCATAGTACCAGAGTAATATCATACCATGCCGACATACAATATTGTACACAAAAAATCACACAAGGCCCACATCTGGCCTAGCTGAAGTTCATGTACACAACACACAATTGAGATGATCAATCATCTCGCTCCATGTAGAACTTTTGCTTCTTTGCACACCAAGTCCTTTTCTTTGGCGTCAGGGTTCTCAACTCGGTAATCATAATCCGGAACTCCTCAGTGAAGAGGGAGAGCTCAACCTCCTTGGTCTTTGCCTTCACTTTGATGGCTCTAGAGCAGAAATTTTCCTCATCGATCTCGAGCTTCCTCTTCCGTGTTTCGGATTTTTTATAGAGTGGTCCTCTCTCTCCTAGCGCTTTCTCTCTTACTTCTTCTCACTTGACTTGTACTTTTGTGATATGAACCCCTTCAAGGTTTCATCCAAGGAAATTGTGGAAGCATCACGCTCTATCTTGGTGTTGGTTCTCCCTAGGCCTCTTCACACTTGGGGCTTCATGGTCGACGGCCGGTTCTCTCCCACCTCGTCTAGATGCCACTATGAGTTCTTTCCACTCTGAACAATCTTCAATTTTGTTCCAAGTTCCAACAATGGATCAAGGTAACTTGCCCCATGTCAGTTCTTGAAGATTTACAAAGCTTGGAACACACATTTGAGAGATGAGACGAACAAGAATGAGACATATGCATATGTAATATAGTAGGGCTCGAATGGACGGAGAAGTTAAAAGAAAACATACCAAGTTCTTGACCCCAATGCCACTCAGGGGCCGGCCAACACCATGTTCATAGAAGTCAACGAACTTGCTACACTCCGATTGGATGAACCCCATCTATTTTGATGTGACAATTCATAGTGGTCACTCTCAAATTTATCGGGCTCAAATTGCCTAGGCTCATGGGAGTATTCACGACACCTCCTCCAAAATTGAGTACCGTTTTACTCAGCCCCAATATTGAATTTTATCCCATTTCCATCCATGATCGGCAAAACATTTTGTCCTCGACGACCGAGTATGTTTGTGTCCTCACGCTTTGCCGCCTCTTTTGTGCGCTGGCTTGTTGAGTTAGCTCGGCGATGAACAATGGCTCATCCTCGATGTGGACGCCCCCTTGGGCTTGGTCTCTTGGCCATCTCCATGCACTAGTACAGAACGACACATCGGAAACAGGCCAAAAACCCCTTCGGCAACGGAGAAAGGGTCCGTGTCCCCGCCTCTGTCACTGATGTGAAGCCTCACAATGTTAACGGAGGAGATAAACCGTTTCTGATGTATTTAACATTAGACACGGAGTTTTGCTAATAACCGTTTCTAATAAGGGTTACAGGAAAAAAAACACGGTGACGGGCTGTGCCGTCGATGGAGCCCCGCTCCATGCGACTAGACGGCCGCCCGGTCGTCACCGTATTCCTGTACGCCCTGCTTTACAAAAGTTCATCAGTGCGCGTGGCTGGAGCTCTGCTCCTATGTCTTCACGGTCGCCAGATGAACATCTACTGTCTTTCCTGCTGCGCAAAATGTACTGCTCCTGGTGACGGCACCGTGTATGGAGCCCCGCTCCTAGGTCTTCACGGCAGCAGCATCGTCACCAAGCATCCACCAAGCCCTTGAAATAACGAATATTCTTTGTTAAAAACAGCAAACAAAGCTAATAAACAGAGCCAATAAGCAGTAAACAAAGCAAACCGAGCTAAATACATAGCTAAAGAGCGAACTAACAGAGCAAACCAAGCTAAATAAGTAGCTAACATAGCAAATACATAGCTGAACAGAGCTAACTAACAGAGCAACCCGAGCTAAATAAGTAGCTAACATAGCAAATACATAGCTGAACAGAGCAAACCGAGCTAAATAAGTAGCTAACATAGCAAATACATAGCTGAACAGAGCTAACTAACAGAGCAAACCGAGCTAAATAAGTAGCTAACATAGCAAATACATAGCTAAACAAAGCAAACCGAGCTAAATAAGTAGCTAACATAGCAAATACATAGCTGAACAGAGCTAACTAACAGAGCTAACTGAGCTAAATAAGTAGCTAACATAGCAAATACATAGCTAAACAAAGCAAACCGAGCTAAATAAGTAGCTAACATAGCAAATACATAGCTGAACAGAGCTAACTAACAGAGCGAACCGAGCTAAATAAGTAGCTAACATAGCAAATACATAGCTAAACAAAGCAAACCGAGCTAAATAAGTAGCTAACATAGCAAATACATAACTGAACAGAGCTAACTAACAGAGCAAACTGAGCTAAATAAGTAGCTAACATAGCAAATACATAGCTAAACAAAGCAAACCGAGCTAAATAAGTAGCTAACATAGCAAATACATTGCTGAACAGAGCTAACTAACAGAGCAAACTGAGCTAAATAAGTTGCTAACATAGCAAATACATAGCTAAACAAAGCAAACCGAGCTAAATAAGTAGCTAACATAGCAAATACATAGCTGAACAGAGCTAACTAACAGAGCAAACCGAGCTAAATAAGTAGCTAACAGAGCGGTCATTTACCTTAGGCGAGGCGGGGTCGCTTTCCGTCGCGGATTGCGTCCCAGGCGTCGGCGCCGGAGCCACTGCCAGAGGAGACGTCAGAGGAGACCTCATCCTGCTCGAACACCGGAGCGTCCTCCTCCTCCTCCTCCTCCTCCTCCTCATCCTCCTCCTCCGCCGCCGCCACCGCTGCCGCCACCGCATCTGGCCCAGGGGCCTGGCCAGGGAGAAGAGAGCGGTCTATGGCCGCCCGGAGCCGCGTCTGGAACAACGCCTCCTCGGCGGCTTCTATCGCGTGCTCGGCGGCGGAGATGCGGATAGCTCTTTGCATCGCAGACGCCCGAATGACACCCTCGGCGCGCTCGCGCTCAAAGGAGGCGCGAGAGAGGAGGAGACCGACCTCCAGATCCTCGTCCTCATCGTCCGAGGAGGACGATGAGGACGAGATCCGGGCGTCGGTGGCCGCCGCCGCCGTGGATCCGGATGGGATTTGACGGCTCAGAATGAACTCGCGACCGCAGTCGCCGGGGATCTCGCCCCAGTTGTAGGGGAGATCCGGGCTGCGCCTCGGAGGGTGGGAGGAGGAAGATGCTCCATCCTGACTTCCGTCGGCGCCAGAGGGGTTCGCCATCGATGGGTGAAGTAGGAGGAGAGCGTGTGCGGCTAGGGTTAGGAACTGGGGAGAGTGAGACTGAGAGTGAGAGTGAGATACAGAACTGGAGTGGGAGATATTAATACCGGCACCGCTTAATGTGCCTTCACATGGGAAACGGAGATAGACCGATCTCCGTTTCTGATGTGGAAATATCAGCAACGGAGATATTCTTTCCTCCGTTGCCTATATATGAGCAACGGAGATCTTTTCAGCCTCCGTTACCATTGTGTCGGGCCCATCGACCGACTAGCGCGCGTGCGCACTCGCGGAAGCGCGCGGAGCTCATTTTTCCGTCGCCTAACTCTTGCCGTTGCCATAGAGGGGTATCCGATGTGTCGTTCTGTACTAGTGATGCCTAGTCCCTAGGCCACCCTTATTGGTCATATCCGCCATGAATCCCTCACCATCATCCCCACGAAGTTTCTCATAGTACCTTGGGTCATCCGGTGTCGGCCTTATCATTTTGCGAGCAGATTGTACACCGGGGAGGTCGGGCATAGGGATGACCCATGGATGCTTGTGTCACTGGCTAGTGGGTCAGAGGAGGACACCGCGGTCTTCCGCGCGTGTCCGGAGCGGACGTAAAGGGCCACAATTGATCTGCGCGGATAGAAAAATTCATGTCGACGCGTTGGGCCGTGGTATTTTCCCAAACGGACAGAAACGGAGCAAATGGGTTCCTTGGAGTTGCCCTTAGCACTGGGCAATATTCCGGCTTTATCATGACGTCACCAATTTCGGTCATCGGATCTGCCGCTAGCAGCGGCCATACCCATGGATAACCTGTGAAAAAACCATTATATTTGTAAATACTAGTACTACCAAAGAATTCTACGAGATGCCAAAGATAGAAAAGAAAACCAGTCTAAATCACATACATTAGCAATGGCCCAAACATCATGAAGTCAAACCCTAAAATAGAAATGATAGCTAATTAAATAACCATTGGTATGTACCCCTTCGCCCGAGAGAGTCTGTGAGGGCGTTTAATTAGGGATCCTCCGCCTCCCGTCGGTGCCGTCGCCGCTCTGCCTCGCTTCTGTGGCCTTAGGGCCATGGAGGCGGGCCGGATCTCGGCCCCAGTCGGCAGGAGGACTCCATTTCCCTGGTTTTAGGTTAAGGTTTGGTGGGCGGTGCCTCTTTCTATAAAGTTTCCCCGGATTTAGTCCCATCTCAGCGGCGACGTCGAGAAGTTTGTGGGAGTAGTGTGATTCTCGAGAACTTCTTGTGGCGGTGGCATTCTTTGGATCGTCATGGAGTTTTATCGGCGGTTCATCCTTCTTCTTAGGCTCTGGATAGATTTGGTCTTCTTGACCCGTTCGGCGACTTCCCGTCCGCAACCAACAACGTCAAGCCGGCTCTGGGAGGAGCGGCAGCGGCGGCGCACCGTCGACAGGGTCTGGAGGTTGAAAACGAAGGGCATCTCAAGAATCTCGATATAATTTTTGTTTTTATTGATGTGTTTTGTACTATTTGGTTTTCTCTTAATGTCATGGTCCTTTTCACAAAAAAGTACCCTTTGGTACGGAATACCAAGCAGGTATGAATAGATGAGTTGATCAAATGGTTAGTTCAATTCTCGTGAATTCAACATAACGTGTGTGCCTTTTCCTATCACATCATGACAACTTGTCAAACAGCTCTAATAATATTGGAACTACGAAAATTACAGACCAAGGAACATACGAGGCAATAGAAAAAAATACCGATCATGATTCCTGAAAAAAAAAGAGGGCTTTCGATCAAATAACAAAACATCAAGCAAATTTTGTTTCAAGAAGCGTAATAAACTTTGGTTGAAGTCATGTACACTATTATTAATTAATTCTATGTATTCGATCAGTTAATGTTGTCCTAATTACATGTCGGAGCAGCCTCACAATCCGTATAGAATTGGGCCATGGGGTGGATCTGGTGGCGGTTATAGGGATATCAAGGTGGTACCCTCATGTCTGAACAGCCTCACAATCCGTACTGGACGGTACGTGTATTCACTTTCATTTTCGTATAGCGACGAACACGGAATACAACACCATGCAGGTCCATGGGGAGACTGCGATTACTTTACCGATGGAATCGTTAATACGGTATGTGAAAATCCTACTGATCATTATATGTTTTCAGAAAAAAAAAGGACTATGCGTACCTGCCTGTTGCTGATGCAAATATTTTCGTCTTGCAGATTCATTTTGGACCCACAGAATTTCTGACGGGAATTTCTGGAACAATTAGTTCTTCTAAACAATATGAACTCACAATTTTACATTCACTCGCGTTTATCACCAATGCCCGTCAATATGGACCTTTCGGAGGACAAGATGGAGATCCTTTCCGAAGTCCACCGCTCAGTAGTGATTCTAGTATTGTTGGCTTCTTTGGCCGTTCTGGACATGTAGTTGACGCAATCGGTCTCTATGTGAAATTTGGGATGGAACCAAAGGAGGAACAGGTACATATTAATTTTTTCATTCATCGGATTTTTGATCAATATTTGATATCTGCAAAGCCTTTGATTCCGTTCGATGGGAATTCAATTTGGAGTTGCTAAAGTGACATGGTTTCCTGCTCAAGTTCCGTAATTTGGATCTCCGCCTTGCTTAATTCCTTCTCCCCGTGGGTCCTACTTAATGGAGTCGCCTGCCACCCCGTTAGACATGGCCGCAGCCTCCGTCAAGGAGACCCCCTCTCCCCATTGCTCTTTGTCCTCCCCATTGATATGCTTCAACAAATTCTTGATCTTGCCACCCACCACGAGCCCCTCCGCAAGATTAGAGGAAGAGGGACTGCGATTAGAACTTCCCTATACGCCGACAATGCGGCCATTTTTGTGTCTCCCTTTAAAGTGGACATCCGAGACTTCTCCTCCATCTTCTCTGCCTTTGGAGAGGTCATCGGGCTGGATACCAACTTCCAAAAAAGCTCGGCCGATACTTGGGTCCTACGTGCCACTCCATCAATCTTTCGCTCAGGAAGATGCGCAATCAAGAACTCAGCTTAATTAGTTGAGGATAGTAGATGATTTTGCTAATTCAGCTGAATTTTATTCTCCTACAAACGCGTGGTGCTTCCTGTTGTATAAGCAATTTGATGGCTTGCAATTTCTCCATCCACTGCATAAGTGCAGTACACGGTTGAACAAGGAAGATTCGACGCCTAGTAGAACAGCGAACCGGGTAGAGCAGGGAACATCGTGGATCCACGACAGGGTGACCAGGACATTGTGGCGGTGTCGATGAGAGGCAGCAAGCATGACCGTGTGTCGCTGCAGGAAGTCGTGACTTGGAAGTAATTGGGACTTGGAGGCCAAACTGCTTTGAGATCCATGTTTCCATATGTCCGAGTTTGTCCGGCGATCACGGGCGTCCGATCGAGGTCGTATATGATTTTCCTCCAAATTAATGAGGAGACCATATGGGAACTGGGCATCGCCCAGTGCACGCTCCCGCGACCCGAGTTCGAGACCCAGGCTCCTCGGTTTAGTGCACGCCTAGAGCTCCTCCTTTCTTAATATATTGGCACAGGGGTTCATTCCTCCTGCTGCTCTAGTTTTTATGAGGAGACCATATAACAAGTAGCCTTTAAAAAAAATGAAAACAGACGCGAAGGAGTCCTTTCAGCCGCTTAAGTAACGTTAATGGATAGTTCAACGGGAGTGATATATATGAAACTGATATTTCAAAATAGTGGAGAAGGAATTTTGTGATGAATTGGTGGATTTTCCAAGGGTAGCATAAAATGGCATTTATCACCCTTTGCATTTGACAGCTCCAATAGAATATAGATTTACTTAGTTTTGAAACGGGGGCAAAAGTTCGGCCCCAATCTATTAATTAAGGGAGAGTTTTAACAAGGCAAAGAGACACGTTTGTTACAAAAGCCTACTCTCCCGGCATTGAATCACCCAAATGTTTAGCCCCCGTGAAAACCCACAACCGGGCTTGATTCTTAATTATCAAGTATAAGAAGGGGCGGCGCGTGCTTGTTGTGGAAGACCTGGGCGTTGCGCTCGTTCCAAATCTCCTAAGAGATGAGCAAGGTGAGGGAGGCAAGGGTTGAGCCATCCGCCATTGATGACCACCAACTTTGCATTGAGAGGCCGCCTCTCCAATTTGTAGGATGGAGCGCATGAAGACCCATCTAATTTTTAATGACGCCTCAAAGGTGAATGGTGAAACCGGAAATTGACGAAGAGATGAGTAGCCGTTTTGGTGGTTTGCTCGCAAAGGGGGCATAATTCAGATTGGCATCAAGATGCATGTTGGCAAGGAGGGCCCAAAGCTCCAGAATTTGGGAAAGATGCTCAACAGAGAAGTTGAGATCCAAGCACACATGTTTCACCCTAGCATTATCAAGTGTGGCTTGGAAAAACGACCATTTCGTCTTGGAGGAAGAGGCAAAGACGAGAGGCGCAATATCCTTAGGCTTACGGCCATCAAGCCAATGTCGCGAATCAAAGATATCCTTTTCTTGGTTAGGAAATTACTAAATATAGAAATTGTTAGGAACTCCGATATTTTAGGCTATCGGCATGCAACGGAGAATTAAGCAAGAAATATTACCAAACATAGTTTCTATGTAGGTCGAAGGAGGTTCTGGGATTTCAAATGGAATGCCGAACGACATAAATACAGATGCTGCCAGAGACAGGTAAGACGGCCTCTAATCTACTCTCTACAACGTGATAACTATGGTTAGTGGCTTGATACAAGTGCACTCTCATACCCTGGACATATTGATAGAAATAGCGTTCCTTCTCTCACAAGTCATTTTCATCTATGCTGTCCTAACTGCTCGATCTGGAATCATAATTCGCATGATGCATTTTGCTTAAAAAGATATGCAAGAGTCATCCATACTAGATCCTGGAGTCACTTGACTGCCTAGCTATATTCATCTTAGATTCTGAAATGTTCATCTTATGATTCTGAAATGCTTCTGTCTTTCAACCTTTTCGATGTTGATTCATAAGAACTTGCCACTAAGCTGCCTCTCTACAATGCCGACTTGCAGTTCGTGCTTTTGCGATGTGATTTTATTTTCTAAATAATCGATTTATCAGCAAGTGCTATCAACATAAAATATTTCAATTTGTTCTGTTTTGACATGCTTCAATGAATAATATGGACTAATAATTGAAGCAAATATCAATGTTTCCATTGTATCAATGAACATTCTGTGTTTAGGGAGCAAGTTAATTTCTTTGTCATCTGTTAATGGGACTGCATGTTGTGATCAGGCTGGATATAAATTCTGAATCCAATGTCCTGGAGCAAATGATACTTGACGGTAGTGTGGAACCGACAAATCTGTCATTAGCACTTTTAAAGCACATCACGGAAGATTTTTCTGAGAACCGAGAAATTGGACGAGGTGGATTCGGAGTCGTTTACAAGGTAAACATAAGTTTTTAAATCCCCAACTGCAAAAGCTCTTGGTTGTGCTAACAAGACAAGTTAAATAGGGGGATCTTCAAAACGGGAATGTTGCTGTTAAAAGGCTTTTTAACGGTGGTTTAATCGACGAGAAGTTATTTCATCTCGAGGCTACTTCTTCGATCAGTGTTAAGCACGAAAACATAGTGCGGTTGCTAGGCTATTGTGCTAATACAGAGCAAAAGGCAGTTATAAGTCAAGAACCAGGTGAAACACCAAAGTATATTTTTGCAGAGATTAGAGAAAGATTACTCTGCTTTGAGTATATCAAGAATGGAAGCCTCGACAAATATATTACAGGTACACAATTTGCATGTGACATGTTTTTCCTGTTTTCATTATATGTTCCCCTCGCTTTTAATTTTTATTTACTTATATAGATGAATTAAGGGGACTTGAATGGTATACACGGTACAATATTATTAAAGGAATTTGCCATGGCCTGGATTATCTTCACAAGAAAAAAGGTATTGTTCACAGGGATCTGAAACCTGCCAATATACTGGTTGATGATCTTATGGTACCAAAGATAACGGATTTTGGTATATCAAAACTACTTGATGGAGCAACACACGCTGTCACTAGTAAACCTGTAATATCACTGTAAGCTTGCGTACAAAGAACCTTATTTTACAAAGTTTTCTTTGTACCACAGATTCTATACATTGTACATCGTGCTTTTGCAGTGGATATACCGCTCCGGAATTCTTACATCATGGTGAGGTGTCATGGAAGTTGGATATATATAGTTTCGGGATTATAATCGGGGAGCTCATTACTGGTCGTAAGGGCAACCCTGATGTTAGAAATGTAAGAATTACTCAACTCATATTTTAAGGTTGTCTATGTTATTTTGTTTTGACGTATTACAGTCACAATGGAAATTCATGTCTAGATTTTTTTTAACAATGTGAGCACCCTCTTTGATTTCTATTAAATAAATTGCCAGCGTTCTAAAAACTTTCACAAGTAAGAAGAAAACATAAAACAAGCGGAAGACAAACCAGACCTAAGCTTCCAAGCACAAAGCTATCAACTACTTACTAAAAAAATTCCTCCAAGCTATGAGCTTAGCAACATCATTGTTTTTTCTGGAAAAGCACAACAATGGAACAAACAAAATCAGCGAGCCTTCACATGATACAATTCACTTTGTAACTATCAGTACGTAAGTCTTGCCATCACCAGAGCCCAACCATGGAGCCTGGAGTATGCTTCAGTCAACACCTTGTTCATCTTCTCAAACTCCCGCCTCCATGTTTCCTCTTTCATGGGTTTTCTGCAAGACGACCCAATCAGTAAGATATGTGCAAGACTAAAAAACACCGCAGCTTGATCACTAGGGTATTGCTGTTTGAAGCACACCATGTTCCTTGATTCCAAGATTCCATAACATACTTTAACTCCACCACAGAGCGTTAGTTTTCACCCCGACAATGGAAAAAAGAATTCAATCCATACAACAATCAAATCTCTTATGATGTTAAGTGCTCTAACCAGACCAAAAGCATCTATAATCAACTAAGCCTGATTATCTGAGTTGGAAGTAAAGATCTCTGACTTTGAAATAATTCTGACTACCAGTTCTTCATACTACTCTCTTAGGACTACATGTCAACGAAATAGCATCAACTATTTCTATGTGCATGTTCAACTGTTCTGCAGTTTCTCTCCGCAAAGTCCATCTAACCCGATATAACTCCATCATGTCAATTTGACATTTTTCGAATAAATCCTTTTGTAAAGTATATGTTGCACAATATGGGGAAATTTGTTGCTAGGGTTGAACCATTCACCCACACATATTCCCACTGTAGGGTTCTAGCTCCACCACCATGACTCCAACTGCATAATGCTAGAAGATATGGTTAATTCTGATCAGACTTTGCTAGATGTGTGAAAATCCAGGTCCTGCCATCATCTGACAAAGGGCCTGATTCCCCAGGAACTATTTTTTGCCGGGAGTTCTCGCGAAGTGACTTACGAATTCTCTTGTTTCCAAAACCACTTGCACAACATCAAGGTTTATTTATATACTGGTGGAAGTTCCAAACTATATTGTATGTCTATACTAAAATCAAGTATTACACTATAGCTCCAGAACAAGATATTTTTTCTTCAAAAAGGGGCAGTCCCAGACTCCCAGCCTCTGCATCGATCGATGCATGCGGCCTTTATTGGGGGGGGGGGGGGGGGGGGGGGGGGGGGGGGGGGGGTAAATATTAAGAGCCACTAAAACAATATGCAAAACCGTCTTAGCTAATGGACAAGATATATGTAACAGATGTAGCGGAAATTCAATTTGGCTCCCAAATGTTAACGTGAGATATTTTGTATAGCTGTGTACGTTTATTTTCTACCAAATCTCACCGAGTCTGTTCGGTTGAAGATCTACACGGTAGTTCTTTTCTTGGTTTCCAAGACTCTGTACACGAGGCATATATATATGAGCTGACCGCCCCTTTGCGTGGCGTGTCTTTCCCTCAATCTCTATTCTCGTTTTACTCGTTTATATGGTATCAGACTGAACACTTCGATCCAATCTAGCTTCCGCAAAACCACCATGAGCGCCTCCCCACCTCCACTTCAGCAGCGCCTGCACACCTGGTTCCCTCCAGGCCAGCAGGCGTACCCCACGCAGTTGGCACCACTCCATGGCCAGGCGTTCGGATGGAGCGCACCACCGCCTGCGATGTCGTACGTCCCGTATGGCACTGGCGGCATCAGCTCCGGCGCACCAGCATGGGATTGTTCGGCACTGAACAACACCGCCACCTCCTCCAACGCAGGTGGATGGGTTATGGACTCCGGTGCCACCTCCCACATGGTCTCGGACCCCGGTATAATCTCCTCTCCCACCCCATTATCTCCTTCTTCCCATGTCACCGTTGGCAACGGTTTTTCTTTACCTATTTCTTCCACTGGTCACACTACTCTATCTACACCACACCGCACGTTTCTTTTAAATAATGTCTTAGTCGTCCCTGACATCATCAAAAACCTTCTTTCTACCCGTCAATTTACTATTGATAATTCTTGTTCCGTGGAATATGACCCATCTGGATTTTCCATCAAGGATCTTCGAACCCGGCGTGAGATCTTACGTTGTAGTAGTCCCGGTCCACTCTATGAGTTTTACACAAGCACCAGCTCATCAGCACCCTTCGGCCTCGTCGCCTCCACCGACTCCACCGAGCTATGGCATCGCCGCTTAGGACATCCAGGTCGTGACGCTACGTCACATTTATCTAGACAATTTGCTATTCCATGTAATAATGCTACTATGGTTTGTCATGCATGTCAACTTGGCAAGCACGTCCGTCTACCTTTTTCTAGGTCTCAAACTATTTCTGTTGTTCCTTTTCAGTTAATCCACTGTGATTTATGGACCTCTCCCGTTGCGAGTAATTCTGGTCTTAAATACTACCTTGTCATAGTCGACGATTTCTCTCATTTTATGTGGACTTTTCCCCTACGGCGCAAATCGACACTTGTGACGTCCTCATTAATTTCATTGCCTATGCCCGCACCCAGTTCAACCTGCCTGTCGTCTCTCTCCAAACCGACAATGGAACCGAGTTCGTTAACTCTACCCTAGTCGAATTTCTTACTCGCCATGGCATACATCTTCGCATGTCCTGTCCCTATACCTCTCCACAAAATGGCAAAGCTGAGCGTGCCTTGCGTACTCTCAACGACGTTACCCGTACCCTCCTTTTTCAAGCACACATGCCACCCTCCTACTGGGCCGAGGCCCTTGCCGCTGCAACATATCTCGTTAATCGCCGTCCGTGTCAACCACTAGATTTTCGTATTCCCTACACCGTCCTCTACCAAAAGCCAGCCTCCTACTCCGATCTTCGGGTCTTCGGTTGTCTTTGCTACCCAAACCAGTCTGCCACGGCTCCACATAAACTCTCTCCCCGCTCGACTGCATGTGTCTTCTTAGGCTACCCTTCGTCTCACCGTGGCTATCGATGTCTGGATCTTTCTACTCGTCGAGTCATCATTTCACGGCACGTCGTTTTTGACGAGAACAATTTTCCTTTCGCACATGCACAGCCAGTTCAGCCGGCCGACTCCCTCGATTTCTTGCTTGACCTCGCCACTACGCAGCAAAACCCACCCGTGTTCACCACGGCCCAGCCCAGCATGCATGCATCCATTCCTGATCGCTCACGTCCTAGCTCGCCTACACATGCTAGCTCACCCGTGTCTTCTTCCAATTCTAAATCGCCCGTGTGCTCTCCCCGCTCACCGGCTAGCCCTCCCAGCTCGCCGCCCTCCCCAGCTGCAGCGACACCTCCGACCCCACCCACTCCCCCACCACCTCCACCTGGCCGTGCCGTTCCGGCCGTCAACACACATACGATGCTCACTCGTACAAAACACGGTGTCCCCATACAGCCCAAAGAGCGCCTGAATCTCACGGCTGTCCACTCTTCTGTTTCTCCCATCCCTAAGACATACCGGGGTGCCCTCCAGGACCCGCACTGGCGTGCCGCCATGCATGACGAGTATACTGCGCTTATCCATAACCGTACTTGGTCGCTCGTACCTCGTCCAGTTGGTGCTAACATTGTTTCAGGCAAATGGATCTTCAAGCATAAGTTTGCTTCTGATGGTGGTCTAGCTCGCTACAAGGCTCGCTGGGTTGTTCGAGGATTCTCCCAGCAACCGGGAGTTGATTTCGATGAGACTTTCAGCCCCGTCGTCAAGCCCGCCACGATCCGCATTGTCCTCAGCATCGCCGCCTCTCGTGCCTGGCCGATTCATCAGCTTGACGTCAAGAACGCCTTCCTCCATGGTAATCTTGACGAGGTGGTCTACTGCGAGCAACCACCTGGCTTTATCGACTCGACTCGTCCTCAACATGTATGTCGACTCCACAAGTCTCTCTACGGCCTCAAGCAGGCTCCTCGGGCGTGGTACCAGCGGTTCGCCCACTACGCGCATCGCCTCGGGTTTGTCGCGTCTCTCTCTGACGCCTCCTTGTTCGTCCTTCGACGGGGTGACGAGCTCGCCTATCTCCTCCTATACGTGGACGACATCATCCTCACCACCTCCAGCACCGGTCTTCTTCAGCACATCACCGGTATTCTTCACAGTGAGTTCTCGATGACCGATCTCGGGGATCTCTCATTTTTCCTCGGCATCGCGGTCACTCGTTCGCCCTCGGGGATGTTGCTCTCACAACGTCAGTACGCCATCGACCTTCTACATCGCGCCGGCATGCAGGATTGCAACCCGTGTCCTACCCCCATCGACACTCGTTGCAAACTCTCGGCGGATGACGGCCCTCTTGTTGCTGATCCCACCGAGTATCGCAGCTTCGCAGGTGCTCTACAGTACTTGACCCTGACGCGTCCAGACATCGCGCATGCTGTTCAGCAGGCGTGCCTATACATGCATGCTCCTCGGGAACCGCACCTCAACCTAGTCAAACGGATTCTGCGCTACGTCAAGGGAACTCTCGATCTTGGCCTTCAGCTACACTCCACTCCAGCCACATCACTTACAGCTTATTCGGATGCTGATTGGGCCGGCTGCCCCGACACTCGACGGTCTACGTCTGGTTACTGCGTCTACCTCGGCGACAACCTCGTTTCCTGGTCCTCTAAACGCCAGGCAACGGTCTCTCGATCCAGTGCTGAAGCAGAATATCGTGCGGTGGCTCACGTGGTGGCTGAATGTTGTTGGCTTCGCCAACTTCTTCAGGAGCTTCATCGTCCCCTACATAATGCGACTGTCGTGTTCTGTGATAATGTCAGCGCTGTCTACATGGCTTCTAATCCGGTTCAGCATCGCCGCACGAAGCACATCGAGATTGACATCCACTTCGTCCGGGAAAAGGTGTCTCTCGGTCAGATTCGGGTTCTTCATGTGCCGTCCTCGCACCAGTTTGCAGATATTATGACGAAGGGTCTGCCGTCCCAGCTGTTTTTGGACTTTCGGTACAGTCTATGCGTTCGATCGCCCGATGCATTGACTGCGGGGGGATGTTAACGTGAGATATTTTGTATAGCTGTGTACGTTTATTTTCTACCAAATCTCACCGAGTCTGTTCGGTTGAAGATCTACACGGTAGTTCTTTTCTTGGTTTCCAAGACTCTGTACACGAGGCATATATATATGAGCTGACCGCCCCTTTGCGTGGCGTGTCTTTCCCTCAATCTCTATTCTCGTTTTACTCGTTTATACCAAAGCTCATATGCTCCTAGTTGAATAGAACATTCTATATAAATAGTAAAACACTTCAACAAAATTGAAAAAATTGGTAGCGAACAAATGCTCTCCATATGTGTCAAATTTCTAGGTGAAAGAACATGTGTGATGCTTTGTGCAAAACAGAAGAATCAGTGGCCAAAATAGGATTAAAAAAATGTCTATTTGGAGCACATATTTTGTTATTTTGTATGTATTCGTCAACAAAGTTTTAGAATTTTTTGAAATATTTTACTATTTGTTTCTATTTCTTATTTGGTTACGAGCATGTGAGCTCGGGAGCCAACACACCACTCTGCTGAAGTACAGAAGTAGGCTATGCTGGAGATAGTCGCAACAAAAAATACATGTTACAACTTTCTAGTAAAGTTGTAACAAAATTGTATCGCTATACTTGTTTGTATGGACAATGCTAATTAAACAATATGGCTAAATACACCTTCGTTCTTCTATATCTTGTAGCATACACTATGTGTGGATTTACGTAATTTGTCCACATAAAGCTCGGCAAAGAAATGAATCTATCTGTTATATATTTTTAAATTTGTGTAAATACAAATTCATATTTTATGAATTTAAGTATAAAGAACAAATTTAAGATTCAACCCCAACTTTCAAGGCATTAGGCATCCGCGACAGTGCTTTTGTCCCAAAACGGATTCTTGGTTGTGCTCGTAACGTAATGCCATGTGTTGTATGACCACGTGAACGAGCAAAGTGAACTGAGAACGGGCAATGAGTACAGGGGAGATGTTGATAGTCCCCTGTTTTTATCGGATGTCCCCGAAAGAATAACTAGCAGAAGTCGGGGATAGACTAATGGAACTTGTTTCTTTGTAGTTATGGCTCCGTTTACTAATTATGTCTGGAAAGTATTCCGTGTTTCTAATAATTGAAAAGTTTTAGTTCTGTAAATTGACTCAAGAAAGTTTCCATACTCAAGTCCGGCTGATGATGGTTGGGTGCTTGCACAGGGCATGCACTTTTTTCAACAAAAGTATTGCAGAATCATTTTAAATCACCTTTGTGAATTATAGGTGCATAGAAGGTGGCGGCACAGATGGAACAAATCGATGAACTATCCACAGTTCGGATACCAACAAGTAACGAAGTGTATTGACATTGCGTTAATGTGCTTGTCACACTCGAAAAATAAAAGGCCGCACGCAAGGGATATATTAAGTATGCTCAATGCAATTGAAAGCACGGATGATCAAATCAACAGTTCTAGTGAATCTCCAGTTGGTCCGGTAAGCTCGTATGCTCTAGAATCCCACTGCATGCATGGCACTACATATTAGTTTGGAAAAACACTTATAATTAAGTGCCGAATATTTTCACGCAGATATGCCCTTACCCATGGGAGCTCCTTGAGTTTGATAAGCTGGAGCTGAATTTCCCATTCGAGATAAACAGGGAGATACCATGCTCACTTGAGCTAACCAACCTAACAGATGATTACGTTGCCTTCCATATCCAAAACACAGGAATGCTGGAGTACTGCATAGAGCCCAACAAAGGTGTTGTGCCAGCACGATCCAAGTGCAACGTCAACGTAACGCTGCAAGCACGGGTGTCTGCGCCATGTGATATGATGTACAAGGATGGGTTCATCGTGCGGTGCACCGCTGTGAATGAGGGCCTTACAGCTGATGATATCTACGAAGACATGTTCAACAACGAGTCGGGCAAGCTGGTCGATGAGGTGACGTTAACGGTTGTAATTACCTAATGAACACGATATGTATTTGCAGTGTGCAGTGTGCAGTCTGGTAACAAGTTCCCTTTTTAACTCATAGAGAGAATAAACAATAGAAAATTATTCCGTGGACTAGTGGTAGCTGTGCATATATATGCGCATAAGGGCCAGGTCTCAGGTTCGACTTCTCACTTCTACCTTAATGACAAAGCCGGGGTGGAATCGCCCCTCCGTTCTTGTTGTTGTTGTTGAGAGAATAAACAATATACGACTAATCCTCCATGACACACTGTGATACGCATGACAGAATGTTGTAACTCGTACGACACCATACCCACACACCTAGCTCTCTCTGATAGAGGATCTAGAAATAGCATGTCTGACCCTATTTTAATCGCATCTCTCTTCATATTCACCACCTCCCCAGCGCCTCCAACTTCAAATCAACAAACACCTGTATGTATAAAGACACCTCTAAAAGCAGATGGTGCGCAAACAAGTGGTCAGTTTCAAGAATAATAGGTCGATGTAAATCCACAGTGAGTCAAAGGACTATAAACAAGTAGGAATTGCAATGGAATGGGTTTTGAAAGGACGGAGATTTTTTCGATAAAGCGTTCTTTAAGTAACTTAAAGAGTTTTACGTATTACACACAGCCTCTGAATAAACAAAATAAAAAGGCAAATTACATATCATAATAAGAAATTGTAGATACGCCTAAGGTGCTAGAGGGCTTATCCGGAGATTATGTTGTCATCCATGCTGGAAAAACAACCCCTTCACGGCCGCAGCCTCAAACCGCGTAGAGACCTCCGAAAACAGGTCCTGATACTCCACACGCAGTAGGGACGACCATGAACAAAGCTTAGTTGTGCACCGGTAGATAACCTGCATAACAAAAATATTTTTATCGTTAAAAACCTTGTTTTTACATAGTCACAGCGACCAAATAACGGCAATCGCTCCCACCCTAATAAGCAACTTAAACATAGGATCCACACCGTTTAGCTAATTGCCGAAAATATTCGCAACGCTACATGGTGGGTATAAGGTACAGCCTATCTAGATGGCTGACCATATAGAACTAGCAAACTTACACTGGAAGAGTAAATACTTTATTATCTCGTCATGGTGACAAAAGACACACTTTTTACTTCCGTGCCAATTACGTTTAGAAAGGTTGTCTTTAGTAAAAATTATCACACAACAAAGATACCACGCAAAGGACGGAGGTAGCCCGGATCCATGCTCATAGACATATCCATTTTTATTGCGTGCCTGCGAAGATATCTATTCTTTGCAATCTAAAAGCCTTCAACCCAGTGGCGGAACTAGGGGGTGGCGAGCAGGGGCCTTGGCCCCCCCTATGCCATGATAATCCAAGGAAAATTTTATGCATAAGTCAAGATTAGACACGATTTTTAGAGAAAATGACCATGGTTGGCCCCCTCCAATGAATGATTATCATGTTTGGCCACCCCTGAGCAATATTCCTGGTTCCGCCCCTGCTTCAACCACAAGTGTGAAGCCTACATTGTTTCCCCGGAATTGCATGTTTTGGAATAGTACAGGTTTTGCGACATGGCTAAACATAGACATGTTATTGATTGTGTTCAGGATCATGATTTGGATTTTGTCGTGATAATGATACGTGATAGACGTGATTTTCGGATGCATGTCAGCAATCAGCTTTAAGGTGGTTTCGACTTCACTTGGTATTGTCTATCTTGCGTGGTGGGTCGGTTCGGTAGGCATCTTGCTTGCTCTTGGTGTCAAAACTATTTGATGGATTTGTTGACTTATCAAGTGGAGAGTTTCATGAAACAATCCATCTCAAAACATGGCCGACATTTTCATCCGTGTCTAACTAGAACAGTATAAGATGTTCATCACTATCTAGATGAAATTTCAAACTTCTTTGGGCTATGCCTGATTGATATGATACTAAAACATATGTGTGAGGCAAGCATAGCATGGTTGTGCGCACTCGTCGTTGCCCTCCTCAAAAATACATTGTTGGTAGCATCTAGCTAGCTGAATAATACATCCGCGGGAATAGCGTGTGGGCTTCCTGGTATCGCGTAGCAGCTGTATTTGCGCTTGAGCAGCTGCAGCTCCTTGGTGAGCTCGACGGCCATGAAACAGACGACGCATCGTGGCTCTCTCTCTCTCTCTGTCGCAGCTGCTGTATGTCACCGAGATGCAAAACCTGCCGCCTCCAAGGGACATGCCATATCCGGCGCGCCACGTTTGGGAGTGGGAGAAACGCGCCACCTTGGGCCAGGACTCGACGACCACGGGCGGCGTGGCATCCATGTCGACGGCGCACAAAGGGAATTCCTCACCGGATCCCAGCGAATGATAGTAACGAAAGCCGAAGAGCAGCCGCCGGCCGGTGCCCAGGAAGTTGGGGACCAAGATGGCCTGGCCCAGGAACGGCAGCTCCCAGTCGCCCTCCCTGCGCCACCGGCGGCGCACCGTGTGGTACGAGTAGGTGCCCTGTCTCTGGAAGGAGACGTAGACGCGCTCGCCCGAGACGAAGTAGGCTCCGACGTCCTCTCTAGCTCGACGTCCCGGCGGGTCCGGGACGGCGGTCCAGGCCCAGCGGCCGGTGCGGGGGATCTGCTGCAGAGCCTCGAACCTGGGTCGACCCTTGTAGTGGTCGAGTCGCGGTCTGGCGGAGATGGCGAAGAACATGCGGTCTCCCACGGGGACAAGGAACGGGATGTTCATAGCGGAGTGCATGTCCGGACCGGGGGAGACGGCGGCGGAGGCGGCGTCGTAGATCTGGGTCTGGCCTTCGTAGCCGATGGCGACAATGACGTGGCCGTCGGGAGAGGCCGCGAACGCCATGTACTCATAAAGACGGTCGACTTGCTTGAAACAGGCGACCGGGGCGGGCAAGCAGAGCACCCGCGGCGGCTCGTCCTCTCGAGAGGAGGTTTGCGATTTCTCTTTGTGGGAGAAGAGATGCTTGAGGTGGAGGCTGAAGACGATGTTACCTAGCACGCCGTTCGCCACCACAAATAATCGACTCGGGCGGCGTTCGGCGGCCATCGATCCTTGCTCTTCTCCTCCTGAGAAAATGACACAAAACTACCACATTTGCGGCTGAGTTCAAGGATAACTACCGCATTTGAGTTTTTTGCCACATAAATACCACTTTTGGGGCTATACTGTGACGCTGAGCACTGATTTTTCCTGGTTAAAGTTTTAACCATATTTCTGGCAGGTGGGGCCCACCTGTCATCCTCTCTTCTCTTTATCCTCTTTCTCCCCTGAGCGTCGTTCATGGCGGCAGTGTAGGATGCGAAGGCGCCGGAGATGACCAGGGATTGAACCTGGCCCGGGAACGCCGCGGCCATCTCGAGCGCCACGAGGCCGCTGTAACTGAACCCCACGACGGTGCACCGGTCCACGACGCCGAGCTTCCGCAGCGCCGCCGCGAGGCACCGCGCCTGGAACGCGGCAGAGCGGTCGGGTGACTTCGTCGTGGAGCCGCCGAAGTGGAGCAGGTCCGGGACGTAGACGTCGACGTGGCCGGCGGCGGCCTCGTCGTCGACGGCGACGGCGTGCTGCCGGAGGCCGGCGATCTTGGCCAGACGGACCAGCCCCGTGCTCCCGTAGCACTTGTATCCACCTAGAATTAATCAACTAGGATTGCAAGCTATAAAATCCAGATTCATGCAATTTCCAGACGGACCAGCACCTGTGCTCCGCAGCAGCTGGAACCAGGTACCTGGGCGGCACCGCCAGGAACGACGCCAGCTCTTCCACGGCGAACACCGCGCCGGGCGACGTGCTGCTCTCCACGTTCATGTCCACCAGCGCCACGTCCGCCTTGCCACCGCTCGCCCCAGCTTCGGCCGCCGGCGGCGGCAGGTTCGCCCACATCTTGCACGTGTACCGCGGCCACGGCGCCGCGCTAGCCCGGACGCACACAACCGACACGGCCGTGGTGGCGCCGAGAGCGCTCGCGGTCAGGACGAACGCGCCGCCATCGTCCCCGGCGCTGACGAGCACCCGCCGCGACGGCACGGGCACCCGGAGGCGGTGCACCTTGCCGTACTGGACCGTCAGCTTGGGCCAGGCGTGCTCGGCAGCGAGGTGGGCGGCGAGCGCCGGGGCCAGGCCGGCGAACCCACACCCGGGGTCCGTGCAGCAGCAGGGCGCGTGCGGGCAGGCGCCGCGGTGGGCGTCCAGCTCGTGGTAGGCGACGTCCGTCCCGCAGCCGCCGTGTGGGCACTCGATCCTGGCTGCCAAGACGACGGCGTGCACGTGCGCGGGGCGGCGGCCTGCACGCTGAGAAAGAGGATAAAGAGAAGAGAGGATGACAGGTGGGCCCCACCTGCCAGAAATATGGTTAAAACTTTAACCAGAAAAAATCAGTGCTCAGCGTCACAGTATAGCCCCAAAAGTGATATTTATGTGGCAAAAAACTCAAATGTGGTAGTTATCCTTGAACTCAGCCGCAAATGTGGTAGTTTTGTGTCATTTTCTCGTTCGAGATAGCTGTGTGGGTTGGTACACATGGAGCTGGCTCCTGATCCTGTTTGATACTGTGGTGTATATTGTATTGCTTTGCATGGGTATGTATTCTCTCGTAGAAATAACTGGATTTTCTACTAGTACATGGCTGGCGAAAGCAGTTTAATACAGTAGCTAGGAATAATATGGTCACCGCGGCTATGCGCACTAGAAAACAAAGCAAAGCGAAAGCAGGGTTGATGTGGCCGGACGGACGACGGCGAGTGACGTCCCTCCGGCTCCGGGAGAGGTGAGAAGCGACCAAGCACCCGTGCGGGTGCTCTGCCCACTCGTCTCACGACACGCGTAAATCCAATCATAGAAGGCGGGGCCTGATCTGGCCGCACGTGTGGGGGATGTCAGCTGGTCGTGCCATCAACACTTCAACAGGACTGAATCCCAGGAAGCCACAGTTTCTTTTTTCGATAATCTCAACAGCTACTATGCCCAACTACTCCCTCCGTCCCAAAATAAGTGTCTCAATTTTTCCAAAAAGTGGATGTATCTATACGTGAAACATGTCTAGATACATCAACTTTTGGGCAAACTTGAGACACTTATTTTTGTACGGAGGGAGTAGTAGAATTTGTATCTCAAAAAAGGAAAACAGTAGAATTTTCCAGTGGAGCCCGAGCCCGCCCGTCGTGCACGCTTTGGATGGTCACCAAGCAAGTTTAGATTACTATTTTGCTTGCAAAGAGATTCTCCGCTCGATCTACTCTAACCAAAAGTACAGGATGAGGAGCTCAATTGACAAATAATGTAGTCAATGTTGTTTTGCTCAATGGAGTGAGAATTAAGTTAATGTTTGGTCAGACCTCAGATGATGTTATCCAGTTACATGTGTAACAAAGAAATTTTTAATTGCAAACCACTTGCAACTGAGACTCATGTGCAACCAAATTGAAGTTGAAAATTTCATTTGCACCTCCTGTGCAACCCATCTGCAATCGGGAAAATCTAACCTGCAACCATGTGCAACTGGAGAAAATTTAAGTTGCAACACATGTACAAATCACATACCGCAGGAATCACGATATAAATCTAACAGGATTAAATTGAGTGAGCTCTAACTTAATTCTCCCTCGAGTGAGAAATAGTAAAACCGTTTTGTTTCGGTTAGAATACTCTGACGTGGAATTGTAGACGAACCGTGGACTCTAAAACTGTTATGGCAAGGCCTGTTATTTATGATGAAATCCTTATGCTACTATGTATCGGCACGTCACACATTTTCTTTTTGAGAGAAAATGACACAAAACTACCACATTTGAGGCTGAGTTCAAGGATAACTACCACATTTGAGTTTTTTGACACATAAATACCACTTTTGGGGCTAATGTGTGACGCTGAGCACTGATGTTTGCCTGTTAACGTTTTAACCATGTTTCTGCCAGGTGGGACCCATTGTCAGGGCTGACGTGGCAAAAAAGAAAATAAAAAAACGGGTCAGCCACCCGGAGCAGGTAACCGACGCCGACGGCCGGCCGTAGGAGTGCAGCTGCGCGCATCGGTCCAGCCACCGACGTCGCAGCTCGTCGGCCTCTGGCTCTTTCTCGTGAACCTGCGCGTGGTCCAAGGATGGCGGACGTGCGCTGGCCGGTGTCCCGATCTGCAGCCACCGCGACATGGTATTCTTGGCGGGATTCAGGGAGATCGCGCCAGAGGATGGCATAGCCGCGCGCTCGCGCTCGTAGCCGTCCATGCAAGCGTTGCACATGCCCGGCGCCGGCCTGGCCGTCGTTGCACCGGTCATAGCAGACGAGAGCACCTCCACCGAGCTGCTCAGGATGCCTCTGTTAATTCCACCACTGTGACAGGAAAAATAAAATTAATCATCTACTCACGTGAGATTTGGGACAAAATAACGAGGAATATTTAACAAACCTCGGCGAGAAGCCGAGCGACGACGGCGGCGGTGGAGGCCGCGGCGTGATGGGGACCGCCTGGATGTCCCACTCGCGCGCCGTGTCCAGCACCATTTCCCTCCTCGTCTCCTGCGGCTTGCCGAATTTCACCGGGCATCTTTCCTCGACGAGCCATTGCAGGTTGCCGAGGTTGACCACGACGCCGGCTCCCTGTGACGCCATAGCCGGCGCCAGTAGCTCCGATCGTATCTCTTCGCCGAGCTCCCTGATCTTGGCGACCAGCTCGGACCTATCCATGTCGACCAGGTTGCCGAATTCGATGACCCGTGCATTGCCGAGGCGTTGCCTCTGTATCATCGCAACGACCTCCTGCACCACGGCGTCCACGTCCATCGTATCGCCGACGAGCACCGGGTTATGACGGCCGTGCTGGAGAAGGAGGCCTCCCGCATGACGCGCGCCACGGACGGGTCGTCGAGGATGGCGAGCACGAGGTGCGCATACGCCCGCTTCAGCGCGGCAGAGAGCGCGTTGGATAGCGGAGGCAGTGTTTGCGCCGCGGAATCCGTCCTGGTGGTTGTGGTGGTGCTCCGTGGAAGTAGGGAGGCGGTCTAGCGCGACGGCGAAGCAAAGGTCGAGCGCGTGGCAGCGGAACGGGTGCGGGGACGCAAGGCCGGTGACGCAGACGTCGCGGAGTAGCGGCGCCGGGCCAGTGAGCAGCGCGGCGGCGGCGTGGAGCGGCGTGTGACGGCGCCTGGACACGTCAGCCATGCCGCCATGCCGTTTTTTTATTTTCTTTTTTGCCACGTCAGCCCTGACAATGGGTCCCACCTGGCAGAAACATGGTTAAAACGTTAACAGGCAAAAATCAGTGCTCAGCGTCACACATTAGCCCCAAAAGTGGTATTTATGTGTCAAAAAACTCAAATGTGCTAGTTATCCTTGAACTCAGCCTCAAATGTGGTAGTTTTGTGTCATTTTCTCTCTCCTCCTGGGGAGGGAGGAGGAAAGGTAGAAATTTTGATTACTACGAAGTATAATATAGAGAGTCTGCTCCGGATGGGACTAGGAGAGGGTAGTACATGTTAAATCAGTAGGGTTCTCCTGTGGCCGGTGAGCCAAGGCCAGACAATCGTAACTTGCGTTTTCAGTTCTGAAATTGGAGTTGCAGATAGGTTTGTTAAGGATGCTTCTGTAATCTGATTTCTTTTTTTCTTTTTTTTGCGAGATTTCATCTTTGATATTTCCGAATACACATGGCCTGCAACTTTACTCTTCTTTGAGATTCAGCAATTCAGATTAGGCCCAACTGGCCCAGCAAGCCGTAGTGGTTTAGGAAAAAAAACTGTCTAACTGCAGACCCAACGATTCTCATGGAGGCTGCCGCCGCCTCCACCTTGCACGCGGCGCCGACGGTGTAAGTAATGTTGATCCACACTGACACATGCCTCTTATGTTTCAGAGAAAATGACAGCCAACTTTACCCAATGTCTATACACTACCACTCACTAAATTAGAAATTGTATCCCTCCTGCTACATTCAGTATCTACTTGCCTAAGTAAACATTCAGTTTTCACACACCAAAAAGATAGATCCTAGCTACAGGGGGCCATAAGATCTAGCATATCAACTATGGTTTTAAACTACAAAATTTGTGATGAATGAAAACAAAATATACCTTACTACCTTACAAAGTCGAACTTTTAAGAATGAAACATTGTGCTTTACCTCAACCTTAATGACGATGTATAACAAAGAACAGTCACTCAAGGTTTATTCAATAATGTGGTTTTAAGCATGATGATTAGTCACCCAAGCTCGTGTCCATATTTCCCCACAAATTGGAACTTGATTGGCTGAATATGTCAGATCATGAAACCCGACTCAAATATCCTTGTTGGAACTTCAGTAACACTTAAAAATATCTTCTAAAATACTACTGAATCTGATAAGATGAACAAAAGAATTGTGGGCTAGGCTCAGATCTGCAGTGGTGAGAAAAAAGTCACGTATGACGAAATATGGCCAGTAAGTTCACAATGCACCACCTGTACCGGCCACCACTTCGTCGACCTACTCCCCTCCCAGGCGCCACCCCCTCGCCGGCCTCCTCCCCATCACAAAATCTCCAACCCTCTCCCTTCGCGGCGGTACCGACAGTACCGAGGCCCGGGCGAGGGACCGCGTCGCGGTGGCACCCACACAGCCGAGGTGGAGTCACGGAAAAAAGTGACAAGGGACGCGCTATTATCGATGAGGACAACCGGAACGCCGCGGCGACGCAGCAGCCGGCCACGTGAGGGAGGCGTCGACGAGCTCGATTTAGGGTTAAGATAGCCAAGGGGCTTTTGGGTCGGGGGGTGGGGGATTTTCGGCCGAGGCCCGTTTTGGTGGGGGTACCACAAAACTTCTCAAAATACAACAAAGCTTGCTGATTGATAAATCCCACACTTTCCATCCCCAAAGATGGAATTGTTATGTAAATGCCAAGTCCTCCACCAGAGGAACAGAAGTTTCGACCTCATATTAGACTAGAGACTTTTGACTCCCGAACTCCACCCGTAATTGTTATGTAAATTCCAAGTCCTTCACCGTAATTATTTTTTATAATTTTTTGAAACTCACAGATGTAATTTTCGAATTTTCTTTAAATGGAGTGAGCACTAGAGCTCGGGAGTAAAGAACACTTTCTGCCTCATGTCATCACTATATTATTACTGTCATCCAATCTAATCTAATAAAGGGAAAGGAAAACTGATGAAGGAACATATGAACTATGTTGTCATCTTTGACGATCGACATGAAAGTATCAAAGATTGTTGTGCGAATGCAGGATCAACAACTAATTATTCCTGCACACATGAGTAATGTGCTACCTTTTCTTAACAAGAGATTTTGTATACTATTCCTAATCGATCACGGGTGTACAATACCGTGACATGGAAATTGACTACAGTCAGTAACTAAATCGATCACGTGGTGCGCTTGGTTCAGCCGACAGTCGCACGGCGCCCTGCAACACACGCAAGTCCCATTTAAACCCCACCCCACGCCGTCAGGCAAGAAACCAAGAACGAGAGGAGGGGCCGCAAAAACCAAGGAGAAGAAGCGGAAAAGGTAGACTGTTTTTCCTTTCCGTCGGGGACGAGTCGGCCGCTCCGGCGGGTCCATTGTCTCTTCTTCGTCCAATCGATGGTTCTGGCGGAATTTTGCGTTATTTATACTAAATATTTTTCCTTTGTTAAGTCATCTTTCTATTAATATTATGTTGTTTCATTCTTCTTTTTTTTGTACTTTTTTGATAAGTTCTCATTAATAGTCTTCGCGTTCTAAATATTTGACATGTGATAAAATATCACAGTAGTGAGAAACAAATTTTGAACATAGCGATTTTGTGTGAAATCCTTGTCTTAACAAACGATATACGCACTATAGTATAGCTAAGATGAGAGTATAATTTTTGAGCCGTAACCTACTGAATTAGCAATGTAATCGCACCGTTATATATTATGTGATAACATAATCATAATATTTACTAAATTTATACAGAATTTTCTAGAAAACAATATTTTACTTTATGCATGGTTTGAGATATTAAAAATCCATTATAAATAATTTAACCATTAACCTAGATTTAATTTATACCCTTTCTTACATCATAGTGCATTTATGGGTGTTTTTGTGTATCCTCAAAGTAGAAACAACAAAATAAGCACCACCACTTTAGGGTTTTAAGGGCATTGTGTAGTTCTTGGAGTGCATGAATCTAAGAACTAACTTTGCAGAGGTTGCTTAAGTATAAGAATATAAAGTTTGAGTGTACTAAACGGAGGATTCGAGAGTACTTGAGTTGCAAACAATTAGTATTTGTCCGCAAATTCTTTTCTGGGTACTCTTTTTTGGGGGTATTTTGTATGTGCGAGTGAGGAAAGGCCAATAGTTAGGCATCAACGGATGCATGTGTTGTACATTGATATTAAAGTGATCGTGTTCTTACATTCTCGAGTATTTGGATTCAAACTGGTGTTCATCATAATGTTGTTAGTTTTATTTTGTATAAATTCTTGAATAAAAATAGTTTAATGTGAAGTATACCAAACAAGAAGATACAAATGCTTGTCCTCCCTCAAGGACTGAACCAACCAAATTGAAAAGATATGTGTATTCTCAACGATACGGCACAAGGGTACTGCGTCCAAGCTCCCCTTCAATATCTCTAGTCCAAGCGTTTGCCCACAAGACCGTCCTGCACCCGACGCTGTTGTCTGAATCTTGGCTTCACCATAGCCAGCACAGCCGGCGCAATCGTGGTCGCTGTCATGCCATTAATCCACGGGTCCTCCCAAAACGAAACCTTTGACCCATCGGCAACCGAGATTCGAATAGATGCATTGAACATAGCGGTAGCCTCAGGGAGCACGTTGAACTGAAGGCCCGTCCAAGATCTTCCCGAATCAGTTTTCTAAAACCAAAGCCACCTCGCGCGGAGGGCGGCGTTCAGCCACCGCAAATTACGAAACCCCAGGCCACCAATGCTCCTAGGTTGGCACACTGCAGACCATGCCACCAAATAGTTGCCGCCCGTCGCTTCTTCTCGTCCAACCGACAGAAAACCTCTCCGAAGTTTGTCCATTGCCTTGAAGAACCACGGCTCAAGATCAAGGGCCATAAGCTGATAGATTACTGATGCTGTCATGACCCCATGTACATATACAATCCTCCCATCCTTAGTTAGCAGCCTTGCTTTCCAGAAGCTGAGCTTGTTCGCCAGCTTGTCCAAGACAGACCGAAGATCGGAACGAGTCAGCTTACGGATAGACAAAGGAGCCCTAGATAGGTGCATGGCAGGGATTTGATTGGACATGCGAGAGTTGATTCCACATTGCTGATCAGCTCATCTGTGCATCTGATCGGCATGGCCGCGCTCTTGGCAAAATTGACCAGCAGGCCGGAAGCCGCACCAAAACAGTCTAGAACAGCTCGAACCACACCGAGCTCTCTCTCCTCTGGCCTTGCAAAGATAACCACATCCTCCGCGTATAGAGACAGTCTATGCTACTCCGTATTAAATTGATGCACTAGCCAATTATCCCAAAAGTCCGAACTGATGGGAAGGGCTAGGAATTATATTTTAACACTCCCCCTCACGTCTAGGCTGGACAATCGGTAAGACCTTAGACGTGGAGTAGCAGGGAGGGCGCAACTATATTTATATTAAATAGCGCGTTAACCGGGGCTTTAACTTGAGACCTCCTGGCTCTGATACCATATTAAATTGATGCACTAGCCAATTATCCCAAAAGTCCGAACTGATGGGAAGGGCTAGGAATTATATTTTAACATATGCCTCAAGCCATCCGCAGACAGGTCCGTAAGCCACATCTCGACGCTCTGCCTCACTGAACATAGCACCTAGCACATCCATGACGATCACAAAGAGGAGCGGCGACAGGTGGTTGCCCTGCCGGAGACCACGGCCATGGGAGAACTGAGCGCCCGCACTTCCATTGATAAGAATCTGTGTTGTTGCGGTGCGAAGCAGGAACGGCCACGCAACACTGTCGAAAGCGCGAGCAATATCTAACTTCAACAGAAGTGCTTGCGATGCAACACCTTGGCAGACTGTTGAACCAGGAGAAAATTGTCCTGTATGCACCGGCCACGGATGAACGCGCTCTGGTTGCAACTGACAAGTTCCTCCATGTTGGGAGCAAGGCGGCGCGCGCAAGTAATTTAGCCATCAGTTTCGCAAAACTGTGAACCAAACTGATAGGCCTGAAGTCCCGCATATCCACCGCGCCTTCCTTCTAGGGCAGCAACGTAATCTCTAGTATTCGAATCAATTATCAACACAACAATCTGGATACAAGGTTTCAGCAAGGATTGGGGAAGAACAGAGAAGCAGGGAGGGGATCAGAGAAGCAAGAGGTCAGGGAAGATAGAGTCGTTCCGCCGTGATCCTTTTTTTTTTTAGAACAACCGTGATCCTTCTGGATGGTCTCCTCGTTGCGGTGTGCCCGATACTTGTAGTCCATGTCGTCATTGTCCATGGGAGGGCCCAAGCCCATGAAGACTGCTCCAGCACCGTACCAGCCCAGGCCCATGCCAAGGTATAGGAAGGGTCCCTGACAGAATCTTGTCCCTAATGTTGCCCACAAACTTCTGACTCCAACTCTTAAGCGCCCAGGCAAGGTGACGGAGCTTGAAGTTGATCTTCTCAACCGGGTCAGTCGGCGCACCTGCGGCATCCCAGCTGTCCTTAACCACCTCCGCGAATTAACCCCTCCATTTTCACTCAAAAACGCTCAAAGCAAAAACGTTTCTTAGCAGCAAAACTCACGTTGCCATGAGGATGGGACAGTGATCCTCATTGATCACGAACGGTGTTACAACCTCGAGTTTGGACTCGGACACACACACGATAGATGCCATCGCATCAGCTACCGCTGCCTTGACCACTAAGCGCCTAGCAGGATTGTTTAACCCTCGTGGGTTCCACACGGCGATTTTAAGGTTTTGCACATCCATTGGCAATACCCACAAAAGCGCACGACCAACAACGAGCGGCCTACGCGTCCACTCGTGCGTCCTCATCCGCTGGCACTTCAACATCCACGTCTTGGCCCACTTCCACATGATCCGCACACAAGCCGAACAGCGCGGCAAACACGCCCTTCCCAGCTATGCGTCTACTGCGCACCATCCGATCTGAAAAGAAAACATAATGGCCTTCACAACTCTAAGATGCATCATATCTAGTATATAAATTATAATAAGTTGATATCGATGAGATGAAATTTCTAAGGTGCAGAACAAGTAAATCTCAAGCGACTAATTACGTTCATTATCAATGTTGTTAGGATAAAATCTTCAAATAGAAGACGGTAAACTCCAACATATACATTTGTAATGCATTAGCAGTCTTACTCTTACAGTAAAATACATTGTTGGTACTAGCAGCTAGCTATTACAATAAAAGGCAACATGTGGCAGATATATCTTGCCTATTCTGCAGTGAAAAAGAGACGTTTAAACACTTAATATTTGACTGTCATATAGTGAGAATTGTTTGGGGTGAGCTACATAAAATGCTTGATTGTTCTGCCTTTACTAACTTTGAATCAACTGCCAAATTCTGGGTCAGCAATGATAAAAATGCTGCCATCAACATGGTCACATCAGCTATGATGTGGTCAACCCGGAAGTTGCCAAATGACATTTGTTTTTGCCGGCAATCCTGGATTGGCTTGCAGGTGCTGTGGAGGCAGATGCTGAACTTGTTGAAGAGATGTAGAATTCTATGTCCCAAGAAAAGCGTCGTTCTGCTGGACAAGTGTCACGCCTCTGCCACTCCCCAGGCCGGTTGGCGCTGAAGAAGCGACGCATTGCTCTAGTTGCGGGGCCCGAAGACTCCTGAGATCTTGGACTGGCATAGCCAGGCCCAGACTACACTGGCCTTGGCCTGGGGCGTGGAAGCTAGTTTCTTTGGTGATTGTAGCACTGTAGCTACTGTGTTTACTGTTTTACACTGTAGCATGTCGTTTGGCCTGGGTCGTAGCTCTATCTTGGCTACGCTACTGGCGTAGCTATAGGCCTGTCTACCTTTGATTAGCTGAGAGGAAATTTGTTCCTGTAGTAAAATTCAGGTTCTGGTGAGTCGCGGTGAACTGCTGTTAGAAAAAGGGCTGTAACGAGAGAGTTGTTAGACTGAACATGCAAGGATCGCTGGATGTTTGTGGTTTCATTTCTTGAGAAATGGAACTGGGCATGAGCCTTTTTTATCTAAAAAAACAGTAAAATACATTGTTGGTACTAGCAGCTAGCTCGATAATACATCCGCGAGAATAGCGCGTGGGCTTTCTCGTATCGCGTAGCAGCTGTATTTGCGCTTGAGCAGCTGCAGCTCCTCGGTGAGCTCGACGGCCATGAAACAGACGATGCGTCGTGGCTCTCTCTCTCTATCGCAGCTGCTGTAGGTCACCGAGAGGCAAAACCTGCCGCCTCCAAAGTAGTTCAGCTGGCTAACGCTCGGGACATGCCATATCCGGCGCGCCACGTTTGGGAGTGGGAGTGGGAGTGGGAGAAACGTGCCGCCTTGGGCCAGGTTTCCACGACCACGGGCGGCCTGGCATCCATGTCAACGGCGCACAAAGGGAATTCCTCACCGGATCCCAGCGAATGATAGTAACGAAAGCTGAAGAGCAGCCGCCGGCCGGTGCCCAGGAAGTTGGATAACATAGTATGTCTGCCTTGACGTATTAGTTTTCCAACAGTATTACTGTATCTGTGCTTTTGAAATTATTTTTCATTGTACTGCTACTTAAGCCTGTTTAAGGAGAAACCACAGTTCTTGCAAACCTGACATTTAGGCTAGTTGAATTTGATCATGGGTAGTTAACTCCTGAAATAAATACAAACTCCTTAGCATTCGTTACGCGTTGGGAGTATTTATATCACTCAGTATTTACTTTTTCATGTGAGGTGCTATTCGGTTTTCATGGTAGGTTCTTATTAACAGTCCTACCATCCTTGGAAGCATGTAGGAAACCATTCTAGTACTACATCTGCCCCTAAATATAAGGGAGTAATATTAGTTGAATGGATTAGATCCTATGCTAAACCAGGAGCACCTTTGTAAGCTTGTTGATTTAGTGTTGGCACCTATGTTGCAGTGTGAAGTTATCCTTGGGCAGAAGCTGGCGTCGCGGCTCAAGATGAAGGTGAACATGTAGATCGACAAGAAACACCGCAAACACGCCAATCGAGCCAAGGAGGGTTAAATCATGAAACTGTATATTCAATTTTCAGACAGCAACAATGAAGATCCTACATGGTAAGAGACCAGCTAAACTTTCACTACAACCCACTCGACTGGATGCCAAGTCTGAACTTTTACATCTTCAGCATGGAGACACAAATAATCAAGATCCTATGAGTTGCCGCAATAACACTAGCAGTTAAGCAAGTATAATGGAACCCTTCCAATTTATGCCACCTTAATGTTGATCCACTGACACATGCCTCTTATGTTTCAGAGAAAATGACAGCCAACTTTACCCAATGTCTATATGCAGTAGGTGTGAAACTAGCATTTCACTACCACTCACTAGAATAGAAATTGTATCCCTCCTGCTACATTCAGTATCCACTTGCCTAAGTAAACATTCAGTTTTCACACACCAACAAGATAGATCCTACAGGGGGCCATAAACTCTAGCATATCAACTATGGTTCTAAACTACAAAATTTGTGATGAATGAAAACAAAATATACCTTGCTACCTACAAAGTCAATCTTTTAAGAATGAAACACTGTGCTTACCTCAACCTTAATGACGATGTATAACAAAGAACAGTCACTCAAGGTTTATTCAATAATGTGGTTTTAAGCATGATGATTAGTCACCCAAGCTGGTGTCCATATTTCCCCCACAAATTGGAACTTGATTGACTGAATATCTCAGATCATGAAACCCGACTCAAATATCCTTGCTGGAACTTCAGTAACACTTAAAAATATCATCTAAAATACTATTGAATCCGATAAGATGAACAAAAGAACTGTGGGCTAGGCTCAGTGGTGAGAAAAAGTCGTGTAATTTAAGGCAAGCATCACGTATGAGGAAATATGGCCAGTAAGTTCACAATGCACCTCCTGTACCGGCCACCACTTCGTCGACCTACTCCCCTCCGAGGCGCCACCCCCTCGCCGGCCTCCTCCCCATCACAGAAGCTCCAACCAATCATCGCCAGCATCCCTCTCCCTTCGTGGCGGTACCGACAGTACCGTGGCCAGGGCGAGGGACCGCGTCGCGGTGGCACCCACGCAGCCGAGGTGGAATCACAGAAAAAAGGGACAAGGGACGTGCTATTATCGATGAGGACAACCGGAACGCCGCGGCGACGCAGCGGCCGGCCACGTGAGGGAGGCGTCGACGAGCTCGAGTTAGGGTTAATACTTTTTGGGCCGACGCCTGTTTTGGTGCGGTGCAGATTTTCTTCAGTAGTACGATTTGTACAAGTCACCTTTTTTGCCTAAATCATTTTCGCTTGTGGGACTAGATACTCCTATTATGAAAAAACATAATTTGTAATGTCAAAAAAAATCCAAAAAAAAAGGGTGTACATATATACATTTTATGAAGGCACACAAAATTTCGTCAAATAAATTTTTTTTGCCCTATGTAAAAAGACAAAAACATGTCTAGTAAAAAGTCATTTTTTAGCACCGAATTTGTCTTTTTTATACAGAACACAAAAACATTACTCCCTCCGTCTCTTTTTATAAGGCGTGTAAGCAGCTGTAGCTTTTCCCATAATACAAGGCGCGTAAGCAGTTTTTGTGATGTTTCTTCCAAGTCTACCCCTGCCTGCATGCAGCCTTTCCGATCGTTTCTCTCCGCAAATTACTCTGGCGATAGTTTCCTTACGTACGGTGTGATTGCTAATTGATTCATCCCCAACCTGGAAAGCTACCGAAACTCCAAGGCACATCTCATCTCCATGGCTAACCAAGCGCCGTCGGACTTGCTCGCGCTTCTAAATTCGTGTGTTTTGATTTGTTCATGTAGTAGTCGAACTTCAGTTATGTTTGATTAAGGCTGTGTGATTTTGGCATTACGTACTGCTTGATTATATTTGGCCGAAGTAGACTACAGTAATGCACTTGTAGCTAGCTATAGCTAGCTAGTTCATGTACGAGTAAGAAGAGTATAAATTCAAGTTACTCCGTGTTCACAAACTCACGTTAAGAAACAGAATGAAGTTTTCAACATTACAAATTCAGAACACACCCAGATTCTGTTTAATCGCAGGCAAGACCATGTTAACAAGATAGTCCCGGCTATCATCCTTCTTAACTGATGTCATTGCCTTTGTGATCAAGGTACCTGCATCTCTGTACCTACTCTTCCTCTTGGCATACTCTTTTGTAACGAAGGCAAATATTCCAATCTTCCCATCAAATGTGCATGTCCCATGTTGGTCAAATCTGGGTCTTGCAATCGCCGTGAGGAACATTACTTTGGGAATAAAGGCCTTGTTCCTAGTCACCCTCTTTGGCCTTGCTTCGTCAAGAGCCAAATAATATTTCTGACTTCTCCTAGTCAAGTAAAACCATTTTTCATCGATATGAACAACATTGTACATACCCCTAAAAGTAGGCTCTCGAGGAAGGCTAGTCGGATCCAACATATTGAGGCAGTACCTAACACGGGCTCTCATATTCTCGTCAGTCAGTATAGGCTTGATGTCGTTTGAGTGGCGCTTAAATTTGCCTTCCTTAAACCTCCTGTGCAATGTGCTTTTTGAAACATTCAGTTCATTTGCTAGGTCCTGTAGAGTGGTCCTTTTCTTCAGAGGAATGGCTTTGATATCAGCAGGATTGATTTCAATTCTCTTCCGTCCACAGCGCTTAACCTTCTTGTTAACTACGGCATTCACCCCACCGCCTCGGTGGCCTTCTTCCCACACACGCTGTACACATCTCAGAGAAACACCCATGTCCGCTGCCACTGATGCTGACACTCCTCGTTTCAAAATGTGACGTCCGGTCCTAACCAAAAGCATGGCGTATATATCCCTCTTTACATCATCTGTGTGCCATGTACGTGTCCTAAACACTGGATTGTGATCTGTCAACACAAGAAAAGACATTACTCTCAGAACCTAACTTAAATCAACAAGACTACTCCCAAAACATCATAATTGAATTGACGTACCGGCATGCTGGTTGTCGGCCTGATCGCCGTGGCCGTGCTCGGTGTCGCCCTGATCGTCGTGGCCGTGCTCGGTGTCGCCCTGATCATCTTGGCCATCCACGTTGCCATGCTCCATGTCTGCGTCCTCGTTGCCATCCTCCACGTCGGCGTGCTCGACGCTGCCTCGTCCAAGGTGACCGCGACCGGAGCAGACGTGACCAGCTAGGCCTAACCTCCAACGAACACGTTCGGCAACACCATATCCGGAGACGCCGCTCGTACCATGGCCACGGCCACGTACACGACGTCCAGCAATGCCACGGACAGGATCACCACGTCCGGCGTGGCCACGTCCAGCTACGCCAAGACCGGCGTTTGCACGGCCAGCACGTCCACAGCCATCATGCTCGTGCGCAGCGTGCCCTCGACCGGCGAGGCCAAGGCGTGTGCGCCCGCGGCTGCCGTTCCGGCCATGCCCGCGACCAGCGAGTCCACGTCCTCGTCCGTGTGCACCGTCCGCAGCTTCTTCGTCGATGTGGTTGTTTTCTTCTCCGCCCTCAGGGCCGGGTACCTCCACATGATCTTCTCCATCCTCAGAACCTTCATCTGTTTGCACACAACACATACTCCGAAAAATTAGAGATAGGCTGAGACGAGAAGAAACCTGTAACGCATCAATCGACAGAAACTAACCTTCATCGCTATCATCCCACTCCAGGTCGTAGTTAAGGTCAACGATTGGACCACTGTAATCTTCAAAATCGTCCCATGTGCTCCCGTCCATGATTTGCAGCCGAAGCAATGGTGGAATTGAAAGGTGAGGAAAGGAAGGAACCGAGCGCTCATATAGGAGTAGACTGGAGGGAACCAAAACGAATTGAAAATTTGAAGATTGTGCCGGTCCCGTCCTTTCATCTCTCCCTCCAATTTTGTGAATTTTTTCTTAAAAATTTCGTCAGCCCACCACCGCATGCAAGGCCATGAAGGCGCGAGGCTCCTGGGCGAGGCTCCTGGCGGGAATCACTTGTTGCTTGGCGGGAGGCAGGTCTGGAGCGCATATCCGCGTCATTATTACTGCAATCGATCAAATCGCTATAATTTCGTTTGTTTCCTTCCAACCCTCCATCGCTAATCAATAGAGGCAGGGGTAGAAGGGTCCAAATTAGCCCACGCTAATTTTCGTGCAAACCTCCTTACACGCCTTGTATAAAGAGACGGAGGGAGTACTTTTTAATAAAACTTTGTGTGTCAACATTAAATGTTCCGAGGTACACTCGAAATTTATTTCATAATTGTTTGACATTTTAACATGTTTTTAAAATACAGTTCACATAATATGACTAGATGATTCTATGAGCCAAAACACCATACCCCTTTTTTTGGCACTAGTATGAATTGATATAGGCCATTGGATGCACGAAAACGGATAGTTGTTATTCAATTGGGGTATCACAAAACATCTCAAGATACAATAAAGCTTGTTGATTGATAAATCCCACACTTTCCATCCCCAAAGATGGAATTGTTATGTAAATGCCAAGTGCTCCACCTGAGGAACAGAAGTTTCGACCTCATGTCAGAGTAGAGACTTTTGCTCCCGAGCTCCACCCGTAATTGTTATGTAAATGCCAGGTCCTCCACCCGTAATTTTTTTTTAGAATTTTTGAAACTCACACAAGTAATTTTCGATTTTTTTTAAATGAAGGGAACACTGGAGCTCGGGAGGAAACAACACTTTCCGCCTCATGCCTTCACTGTATTATTACTGTCATCGAATCTAATCTAATAAAGGAAAAGGCAAACTGATGAAGGAACGTATGAACTCTGTTGTCATGTGTGTCAATCGACATGATGAAAGTATCAAAGATTGATGTGCGAATGCAATATCAACATCTAATTATTAATGCACACATGAGTAATGGGATCGGCTCGCAAAGCACACGCTTGGTCATGTGCTATATTTTCTTAACAAGAGATTTTGTATCCTATTCTTAATCGATCACGAGTATACAATACTGTGACATGGAAATTGACTACGGTCGGTAACTAAATCGATCACGTCGTGCGCTTTTGGTTCGGCCGACAGTCCGGGACGGCCTGCAACACACGCAAGAAACCAAGAACGAGAAGAGGCGCCACATAGGCCAAGGAGAAGAAGCCGCGGAAGCCAAGGAGAAGAAGCGGAAAAGGTAGACAGACTGTTTTCCCTCCCCAATCGGCGGTTCCGGCCGCATACATTCGGGGTCAAATCGGCATACACGAGAGGGACACCTACAATTCGAGCGTGATACTGGAGCCGCCTCGTCCACACGAGGATCCAAGCATCATCGTCTTCGACCCGCGTATGCGCTGGATCCCAAAGCCCCTTCGTCGAGTCGCGCACGACAGGGATTCAGGGCGCCGACGTACCCACAGTTTGACCGCGATGCTTGAGCCGCCTCGTCGACACAAGAATCCAAGCCTCGTCGTCTTTGACTCGCGTGAAAGTGCATGTGCCCTCATGTGTGGTTTTGGTAATTAATGACAATCTCTATGGACTAATGTTTGTATTGAGATATTCTTATAAATCTTGTCCATGGAAAAAATTTGGAATTCATATGTTGGACTCTAGACGATAAAGTGATGACCAAAATAATATTCAAGGTGTGATCCACACAGATAGTCATCTAGAGTTGAGCTTATTACAAGTGTGGCTTAGAATAGAAGATTGAGTGAACATTCATGTTTATCTTCAAGCCATCATATATATTAAGAGAAAAAGATGAAGTGCAAGGTTGATCAATTCAATGTGCAAATATGAAGTCAAGATTGATCAACACATTTAGAAGATCATGGAGTGCAAGTTCAATATGATCCATATCGGAAGATATCATTTGATTGAAGCTTTCAATGGATACATGAAACGGAGCTAAGAGAGGCTCTCCCATAATGGAGTATGGGGGAGTATTTGGAGAAGTCTTCATCAAGCATGTGCTAGCAAGCACGATCAAGAAAGGTGTTCCAACTTGAGAGAGTCAAGATCGTCATCATCTAGCTCAAGTGGAATGCACAAGGCAAAGGTATGATCTTGATAGGGTTTCTATTTTACCGGTCTCATATTGTTAGTTCGGAGACCGGGTTTAGGATCGATAGTCGTACTATCAAGAGGGCTCTCAAGTGATTAACTTGATCGCATCTTTGTGGAAAGCTCAAACATTTGCATACTTGACATATCATCTTTCTTGTTTATTATTTGGCTTTTATACATGTGAGGATTTAGAGATTGTGTTCATCTCCATACCAAGTTCTAGTTCATCAAAAACGGATTTCATATGCATATCTTGTTGCGTTTTTTTATGTTGGAGGTTTTACCGATTTGTCTTCTCTAGAGAGGTTAAACTCTCTCCTTGTGGCTTCCTCCTCACATAATGGACTATGATTTTTCTCTGTATAATCTTGAAGAGCTCTTCATTACGATTCCAACGAGACCAAGATCATCGAAAACGAAGTCCGGATGCAAAAGTTATTGTCGTTTTTGTATTGGTGTTTCTGCAGTTTTCTGGGGCGGAAATTCCGGTCCTTAGGCCGGAAACTTCCGGTTTCCGGCCCTATTTCCGGCCAAAGTTCCGATCAATGTTCAGAACTGAAAAGTTAAGTGACTTAGTCGTTTTTCTGCAGTCCGAAAATTTCCGGTACATGCATCAGAAATTCCCGGTCCCTGTTTTCCTGCAAACGGCTATTTTTCGTTGGGACCTATAAAAGGCCCCCTTCTTCCCCAACGGTTTTTAGAGCTCTTGAGCACGTTTTTCCCTTCTCTCTCCTTCATTGTTGATCTTGGAAAACGGCTATTTTTCGTTGGGACCTATAAAAGGCCCCCTTCTTCCCCAACGGTTTTTAGAGCTCTTGAGCACGTTTTTCCCTTCTCTCTCCTTCATTGTTGACCTTGAAAAAGCTTGCCTTCCTACCAATCCCTCCTATGATTCTTGGATATCTTTGAGAGAAAAGTGAGAGGAGATCTAGATCTACATTTCCACCAATCCATCTCTACTCTAAGTGAGGGGAACCCTTTGGATCTAGATCTTGGAGTTCCTTTTGTTGAGTTCTTCTTTATTCGTCCTCCCTTCTCCCTCCATAAGCATTAGTTGCTTTTGATGAGATTTGAGAGTGAAAGATTTGAGTACTTGTGCCCTTACCATTGCATTTGGTGCATCAGTTTGTGCTCTCCATGATGATTCGTGGAAGTTGAAATTTGTGAGCTTGTTACTCTTGGGTCATTGGACCCTATACGACTTGTGGTGATTCTTGGGAGCCTCCAATTTAGTTCTGGATGTGTGCCCCAAGGTTGTTACTCGGGAGCCTCCAATTAAGTTGTGGATGCGTGCCCCGAGTTTGTTGTAAAGACTTCGGTTTTCGCCTCGAAGGTTACCGATAGTGGAAGGTGAACCAATCCTTTGTGGTGCGGTTCATCGGAGAATAGGGTGAGCCTTTTTGTGGCGTTGTGTAGACCTTTGTGGTGAGCTCACACCTCTCAAACGAGACGTACTCCCCTCAAAAGAAGGAGCTCGGGAATACATCCTCGTCTCCACGTGTCTCGATTTTTTCTATACCCGAGCTCTTTACTTATGCACTTTACATTGTGATAGCCTTTGTGCTTGAAGTATTATATCTTGCTATCACCGTGTTGCTTGTCTTGCTTAGCATAAGTTGTTGGTGCACATAGTTGAAACTAGTATATTTAGGTTGTTGGCTTGATAAATTAAACAGCTAGTTTTATTCCGCATTTATTCAATCCTAAATAGGAAAAGTTTTAATCGCCTAGTCACCCCCACCTCTAGGTGACGTCCTTGTCCTTTCATCGCGTACGCGCTGTATCCTGAATCCACCTTCGCCGAGTCGCGCACGACAAGGATTCAGCGCAGCGGCGCGCCCACGCGTCGAGCACGTCCTCGACACTTGCAGAGGGCCACGAGAAGACGCCACGACATCCAGGGACGAGCCGCTTCGTCGAGTCGAGCGGATGCCGCGGCGTCCAGGGAGGATCCTTCGTCTTCGACACGCTCCAGCGGACGTGCACTCGCCGCGCCGCCCTCCACCCCCACACGTTCGCCAGGTAGAATGTACTCGCTATTTCTTCCTCCCTTTATCATGACGATTACTCAACTCGTCTTCTTGTTGATACAGGTATGCAATGCGTCTCTTCTTCACTTATTGTTGACAATTTTAATTGTGCAGTGGCTTACCGTGTTCGCTCTGTATCACGTACCACATAGCATCGACATGACAGGTCAGGGAAGAAGCAGCAGCAACAACCATTGGGAATTGACGAACTAGCAATGCATAACCAGCATTGTTTAATTTGTTACTATATTTTTTCCATTAATTTATACTAAACATTTTTATCTCTATGTGATTAATATTGCCACTAGTTGCACGTCATGTTTGTAGTTATACATCACAATACGATCGTACCTTGTTCTTTATTTATCAATGCGAAACGTATTACCTTGCAAAAAAAAGTATAACCAACAAAACTGACACAATGCTCATGAATATTAGGGTACATATTTTGATACAATTCCTAGTATTAATCATTATAAATACAATTGATCATCTGCGAAAACGAAACTGCATTTTAAGATTTTTTAAATCACTTTATTTTTAAGGAATTTTTCTATAGTTTGTTAAATATCTAACATACTTGATATAGTGCACTACAACATATAGTATACTAAATTATTTGATAGAGGTTTCTAGAAGACAATGTGTCAGTTTAGTTTTGTAACCAAATAGTGAATTCTTCTGAAGTGCATGAGGTGCGAAAAGCAGGTTGCTGCCCTTTTACGGTTATAAATAGGTGAATTCTAAGATTTTTAGTGATTTCTAAATTTAAACCTTTGTTATGGTTTTGTAAATTCCAGATCACATGCTCTTTCACACCTTACTGCTAGAGATTGCCAAGTGCAGGATAAATGTTGCTAACCGTTCTTCAGAAACTCAACACACGATCAAAAGTCATGATAAAGCGGTCCTCTCTGCCACCGCACACTATATACACATGTGTTGACCGAAAACTCCGAAGTGAGCCGGAGCTCGTTTGCTCCCTCCATTCTAAGCACTCGTTTCACTAGCTGACGTGGTATAGCATTGTGTATAAGCACACCGTAATCTGTCCGGGGAATACGTCCCCAACCACCTTTGTCCTATGAATTGGACGGGATGCATCCTCGACGGCGTGGGGTCGCGTTGCTGAGCTGCTACCCCGGAAGGTTGGGAGATGAATTCAACGCATCGGACCTGTACCGAACATGCGTTTCCCTCGACTCCGCCTCTCCCCATCTCCGTCCGGCACTCCGGCCGTTCCCACCACCACCCCCATCCTCCCGCTGCAGCTGCGAGGCACTCGAGGAGAAGGAGGCAATTCGTCCGTCCGGCAATTGCTGAAGAACAAGAGCTCGTGCTGGTTCTTCTGCTGCTGCTGCGCGGCGTAGGGAGACACGGAGCACGCTCGCCTGGGCGAGTTGCCGCGGATGCAACCGCAGCTGCTGCAGTCAACGCCGGCCGGCCAGGACGCGGAGTCGAAGGAGATCGTTAGCACGGTGGCGTGACGTGACACCAGAGTCGAGGGATACGAGGCATCGCCGGCATGGGGAGGCGCGCGTGATCGTGCTAATTCAGCGGCGGCGTCGCCGGATTTTGGGCTGGATGCGAGGAAGGGGACTCGAAAGTCGAAACATGATGTACGGGGTGAGCAGCTGGCAACCATATCGTGCAGACAATAAATAAAATACTACTGCCCAACTATATCGCATTTAAGTTCACCCTCTACGTTGTACTTTCTCGTCCCTATATATACTGGGTATAAACAATATATGACAATTCCGACTTGCAGCATTTAATGCGCTCGCGTGACCCATATCACCATTCAGCACGGCAGTTTCTATGCGGAGCAAACGAGCTCGGGTGATCCATAACAGTTTGACACTACCATGGAACGGAAAAAAATAATCATAGGAGTCCATCCCCGGCGGTTTTGGAAACTGCTGTGTATACTGCGTCATAGATGAACCCTTGGTAACAAAACCATCATGGATCAATGACGGTTCTCGGCTGTCTCGATCGGTACCAAGGCCCGGCCGACCCGGTTCACATTATATTTTTTTTTGAAATTTCCTGCGTACAATCAAAGGTTGTACGACGTACAGAGTACATCATACAGAAGCCAAGAAGAAACAAACGTACGCAGAGGATACAGAGCAGAGCACACGGCGGCAGCACCACCGTCGTCGAGGAAGAAGACCGGCGCCCACCTTCTAGCCCCAGCCCGAGGGCACCTCAACAGAAGAGCGCCGCAGAAGCCGTCCGCCGCGCAGCGACGGAGTCTAGGCCGTTGAACGAGCACGGCGCAGACCCTCCCTCTCCAGCAACACCTCCTTCCCGCATCCGTCTTCGACATCGACAGCCACGGCCGCAGCCAACCTTGCTCCGCCCTGCAACCCCACCGCCGAGCCCTCCGCCTACACGGACCCGGCGGGATCCAGCAGATCTCGAGCACCCCGCCGGGCCTCAAGCACCTGCCCCTCGAGCGCGACGACGGCGAGGCCCGAAGAGCACCACCGCCGGAGAAGGGTCGCGCCGACACCAAAACGCCCATCCGCAGCACCACCTCCTCCACCGCGCCGCAGACGGGAGCACCACCAGGACCTACCTTATATACATGCCGGAATCGGGGATCCCCCACCCTCCCGCCGCCGCAGCGGCCGGCGGAGGGGAGGAATCCCACGATTCGGCGGCGCGCACGGTGGAGACGACGATGCGGTTCCAAAAATCGCCTTTCGCTTCCTCCTGCAACAGTAGACGGGGAGGGGAAAGTGAGAGCCCCCGGTTCACATTATATATAACACATGTGTTCTAGAAAGGTTTCAGACCGTGATAGAGAGCTCAAAAACCATCACAGAAGCCCATCCATGAAGGATTTATGGATCGTGGTGTATATCTCAAGACAAGTTTCACCCTTTTTTTTGAACAACATCAAATAATATGAGGAAAATGTCAAAAAACAAAAATCTTTGGCTTGGTCACAATATTTCGTATACTAGTTGGTTGGAAAAGTGATATTTCACCCTTTTTTTTTGAACAACATCAAATAATATGAGGAAAATGTCAAAAAACAAAAATCTTTGGCTTGGTCACAATATTTCGTATACTAGTTGGTTGGAAAAGTGATATCGTTATTTTTTTTAATTATTGGAAAACATCCTCAAGAAATGGGATTCCATGATGACCAAGGTCATGTATCATACCATGGTTAATCGTTGTGTTTCAGGTCCCGTACGTACGTGCAACTGAGGTCGATCGTTGTGTTGCACTAGTAGAAAAGAGGGCAACAGTGCGCCCCCTTTAGTACCAGTTGGACACAAACCGGTACTAAAGGGGGCATTAGTACCGGTTGCAGTTGTGAGCCAGCCGGGGCCCCACGGCACATGCGGCCGCGGTTGGTGGCCCCACGGCGGGACCTTTAGTACCGGTTGTGATTACCAACCGGTACTAAAGGCACCTCTTTAGTACCGGTTGGTAATAACAACCGGTACTAAAGGTTTCCCTATATTTGTGATACCAAGCCGGACTAAAGGTTCCGCATTTTTCATTTAATACGAAATAATTCATATCTTTAAATCCGTAAATCAAAATTTAACAAATAAAATGTCTAAATCAATTAGAAAAATGAGAGGAATCCAAATATGACAACAATATCATCTTTTGGATAACAAAAACGCATTTAATTTGGCGAAGTTAATTTCAAAAAATCGACATAAACTCATTTAAGGGTTATTTACTTCCTCCTCCTCACCGTCGTTGACGGAGTCGGGGTCGGATTCAGAGCCATGGCCGTCGTCGTCGCCCTCGCCTTGGCTGTCCTCGTCACCCTCACCGTCGTCGTTGTTGTCGAGGTTTTCCTGCCAGTGCCCGTTGTCCTCGTCCCACCACTGGATGGGGTTGCCCTCGCTGTCTGAATCGCTCGGAATGACATTCGTCCGCCATGGCCGAGAGAATGGGGTTTTTGGTAGAGAGAAAGAGGTCGGAGAGAATGGTTTTTTTTTGGCGAAGAGAGAGGAGGAAGTGCGACGGCGCGTAGATCGATAAATGCCTGCGAAACCGAACAGACGGATGGAACGCTTCGTTTGTAAAACGAATACATTTTTACAGATTATATTCGCAATGATGACATCCTGTGGCTGCACTTGACATCCAGAAATGAGTTACGGGTGCAACTAGATGCAAATTAGAGTTTCCTTTTTCAACCTTAGGCTTACTAGTTTGAGTTTTGAGATATCACACCAGAGACATGCATTTTTTGTTCGAATCTATCTAGACATTGTTTATCAACTTGAGTCGTTAGTATACGATATATTAAGACTATGTGCGCAGGTTTTTCAAGTTTTTTGATTGTTTTTTAATTTTTTATGCTTATTTTGAAATTGGTCAAACCTAAGTTTGACCAACATTTAAACAAGTTTAAAACATGAAAACGAAAAACTAAGCCTGGATCCTAGCTTCTTAGTCACTCCAAAATGAAAGTTTGGTGAGTTTTTTTTTAAAAATCATGTTGCGAATCCGAAACCACTTCTCTTCAACCTTAGACTTCCTAGTTTGAGTTTTGAGATATCACACCAGATACATGCATTTTTCGTTAGAATGTATCTAGACCTTGTTTATTAACTTGAGTCGTTAGTATACGACATATTAAGACTATGTGCGCAGGTTTTTCAATATTTTGATTGTTTTTGAATTTTTTATGCTTATTTTGAAATTGGTCAAATCTAAGTTTTTTGACTAACATTTAAACAAGTTTAAAACATGAAAATGAAAAACTAAGCCTGAATCCTTCTTAGTCACTCCAAAATGAAGCTTTGGTGAGTTTTTTGAAAATTTCATGTTGCAAATCCAAAACAACTTGTTTTCAATATTAGACTTCCTAATTTGAGTTTTGAGATATCACACCAGATACATGCATTTTTTCGTTCGAATGTATCTATACCTTGTTTATCAACTTGATTCGTTAGTATACGACTTATTAAGACTACGTGCGCAGGTTTTTCAATTTTTTGATAGTTTTTGAATTTTTTTATGCTTATTTTGATATTGGTCAAATCTAAGTTTGACTAACATTTAAACAAGTTTAAAACATGAAAAACGAAAAACTAATCAACTTTAATTCCTAGATATGATTGTTAGGATGGCATATTTGAATTCCTCTCTTTGTTCTAATCAATTTAGACATTTGATTTGTCAAATTTTGATTTACGGATTTAAAGATATGAATTATTCCATATTAAATATTATTACATAATCACTTTTATTTGTTCAAAAATATTATTACATAATCATTATTATTTATTCAGAAAATATATTACACAATCATTGTATTTATTCAAATAAATTTTGAAAATTTAAACAATAACGGATTTAAATATATGAATTATTCCATATTAAATATTATTACATAATCACTGTTATTTATTGAAAAATATTATTACATAATCATTATTATTTATTCAAAATATATTACATAATCATTGTATTTATTTAGATAAATTTTGAAAATTTAAACAATAAAAAGTGTAACATCATGACTTAGGGGTTAATATGATTGATAGTATATTATTATCAGTAAGTTCTAACTTCTCATTTGACAGCTAATTTGCAAGGAACTCAAAAGTTAAGCGTGCTCGGGCTGGAGCAGTTTGAGGATGGGTGACCGAATGAGAAATTTGACCAGAGTATATACTTTGACCTGAGATTAAGTGTATAACTAGTTTAAGTGTGTGGCTAGATTTAGTGTATAACTAGTTTAAGTGTGTGGCTAAGTGAGAAATTTCAGAATAGAATTAGGAATAGAATTAAGAATAGTATAAAGATTAGAATTGAGAATATAACTGAAAATAAAATTAAAAACGCGCAGCTACGCCCACGTGGATGGCCTTTAGTACCGGTTGTATATACAACCGGTACTAAAGGGGTATCCCTTTAGTCCCGACCTATTAGTACCGGTTGTACAACCGGTACTAAAGGCCATATACAACCGGTACTGTTGCCCTGTTTTCTACTAGTGTTGCAAGCTCTAGCAGCTGTACACGTGTGTGTTTATACTGTTTATATACAGCTAGCAACGGCACACAACTTCACTTACAATAAGAATTAATCAACGGAGACGTACGCACAAATGACTACAAAATTATCCAAGCCATGCACTTTCTCAATTATTGTTGTTCAAAGATTCAAGTCGTCGTTGAAATCTCTACACGTGCGTACACGTATTCTCTCACGAAATCCGCAATGTATACGCATGTTGATCTATCACAATTAAAATAAATTCGCAGCGACACTTGGAGAAACTGGTTATTGGAAGTGTGGAAATACCCAAAATTTATTGAAAGCGGTTATCGAGATAGACTTTTCCGAGTTTGTACGTCTCATGCTTGTCAATACAAGGGTTCATGACAGCCAAAGAAGGACTTCCGCGCCTACTTGAAGCCAAGGCCCAAGGATAAGCATCCATTTTATTTTATACAAGGCTTGTCCATTACAAGTTGAGCAAGAGATAGTTCGTTGAACAAGGTATATATCTTGATTATTTTCCTGTCACTTCATTCTCTTTATTGGTTTATTCGGTCTCCATCCAATGTATCAAGAAAATCCTGTGCACCTTCTTCACCTTCTTTAACCCGCCCTCTCAACCAATCCATGGACGATGACACTAGCACCCATCTTGAAAATTGCAACTCCACACCTACTTGGTCATCCCCACTTATCTAGGACGTCCAATTGTTTTAGTCGAGCAACAATGAAAATGATCATCCAACATTCAAGAATCTTTTTGTGTGCTAGCTATAGTTGTTTGGAGAGAATTCTTGCCGATTCACATTACGGACTTCATGTTCTCCAACCCTTAGTTTTGTATATTTCTCTATAAACCGTTGATTGTATTTTTATCAGCTAGCTGTGCTGGCGATGGGTGTCTATGGGTTGCCACAACCGGAAGAACCCCTGCAGCCTCCATAGTGTCTCTATATGCAATTGATATGTACTCCCTCCGTTCCAAATTACTTGACTTGGGTATGTGATGTATCTAGACACTAAACAAGTATAGATACATCTGTATTTGGATAAAACCAAGTCAACTAATTTGGAACGGAGGGAGTAACAAACAATGATTGCCGCCCTAACCCTCCCTACAACCTCGGGGAGCACATGTTTTCCACTGTACGCCGCAAGTGCACCGCAACGCCCAATCCTAATCCAGTAAACACTAAGCCTCGTTGCTTTGGAGTGTCCCGGTCATCACCTGCACTCCAATCTTATCTCAGAGGTTCCTATCACTCCTTCATTCACAATTTGTGGCATGATTTAACTTTTGACATAAAGAATGCATATATCTTTTCAATTCGATTGGTTTTGATTGCTTGGGCTGGATTGTCATTTGTATCTTAGGGTTTGGCAAACTTCAAATTACACTATTTTTTTCTTGAAGAATATATATGAAAAAATGACAACATTATGATGAACACAAGATTGAATCCTATAAACACTCGTGAATGCTACAAACAATATGATTTCAATATCAAAGTACAAAGAATGCATCCACTCAAGGCTAACTATATCTCTTTCCCCATCCGCACATATGAAAGACACCCAAAAAATAGTACCGCGAACAAGCGGGCGAGAAGAGAATATGATGCACTTTCATGATGGTTTTACCTAATCTTTGCATGTTAAGGATATAAACGAGTTCAAACGTAATCTCAATATTTCACAAGGTTTCGATTAGGGAGGTTGTTAAACATTTTTTGTACGTATCCCTATAGTCATGCTGTACTACACCACCCTAATAAGGACTCACTTTGCACTGCCACGTTAGGGGCTTTCCATACCTTAATATAACACATATGCAAGTCTCGATCAGCGTGGTTCTCGACATACCTTCCAGCAAAGGGCTCCCAGCATGTGCCTCGTGGCAGAGTTATGCCGAGGGTAGCACTTGGAATAGCTACAAGGCATGTGCCATGTGCGGCACTCGGCATAGCTCCGCCACGTGGAACATATGCTGTGAGCCCCTAGTCAGTTGTTTGCCGAAGGCTATGTACACGCTTTGACGAGTGTAGCGGCACTCGAAAACCAACTGGAGCCGTCAAACGACCATCTTCCGTCACTTTTTTGTGCTGAGAGGCCGTTTGCCGAGAGGAGATATTTGTTTGTCGAGTGCCACGTGACGGACACTCGACAAACGTATATAGGCTGACTGATACTATCCCGAGTGCTTTTTGCCGATCGTAATACTCTGGATATATCCAGGGGGATCCAGGGGGTGCTAGTAGGGGTCAGACCCCCCTAACCTTCGGCCCCCTCAACAAAATTCGTACATAGTACTGGGTACTAGTATGGCATACGACAGCTAATTGCGGTTAGTGCCCGGCCATTAGGCAATGAAATAGAGGCGCAGCACCCCGTGGTAAGTGAGAAAAAGCCCAATAGGCCTCTAACAGCCCATCGTGGTTAGTACTCATGGATGTATTACAACCGTAGGGCATACCAGGTGATGGATCCATTGCCTCCCTGTTCCTCTTAGTAGATTATTGCCGCCGTCCGTCCAGGCTAGGGCATAACTAGCAGCAGCCTGCCTGAGCCCACCGGTGTATCCATCTGACTGAGGCTTAATCAAACGGCGATCTCTCGGTGATGGCGCGGCTGCTGCGCGTCCCCACCCGTGTAACCATCTGCCTAAGCGTCATACTTCGATCAGGTGCACTCTATATACTATAGTTAGTTGAGTTACCAGTTAATGTTTTGTGGATTCATAATAAATTACATACTACGACCCATTATGATCATGTGATGTCTTGCTCCTGATGTGGAATTGCATAAAGCAATGGATCAATTGGAGTTCAATCTTTTTTTTTCTTGATATGGAGTGGGGAGATTACGTTTTTAGGTACTACAAAGTAGTTTATATCGAGAATAAATTGATGTGGACGCATATATTATAATATATTGAGCAAAAACTATTTTTCAGTACTACAAAATAGTTCGATAAGTTTGTTGACCTATAGCCACTTCCAGTTAACAGAACATAGCTTTCTTTCAACATACTTGTTACATGTGCAAAAAAAAATCTTCGCCCCCCTCAAGCATAGTTTAAAAAACCGGACCGGCGATCCAACCGGGAAAAACCGGAACCGGCGACCTGTCCGGTTTTTTTAAGCGGAAAAGACCGCAGTAGCAAAAAACCGAGAAAAAAAATGCTAAACGTAATATGTCCTGGACAAGATTCGAACCTGGGAGCTATTCCCGACCAACAGAAAGCTCGCATGAAGCCCAATACCACCTGGGCTAGCATTCTTTTGTGTTATTTCACAGAACTAAATACTATATATAGGATTTAACACTGATTTTTTACGAAATTAACTTTGCTATTTATTAAATCTGCCGGTTTTTTGTCGCCGTTGAACCGGTTAGGCCAGCGGTTGGACCGGTGAACCAGCGAACCAGTCACCTCACCGGTTCAATCACCGGTTCGGTTTTTTAAACTATGCCCTCAAGATCAAATCCTGGCTCCGCCCCTGGATATATCTATGCAGGCACTCGGCATTGTCCCTGGATCTTGTTATTGTAGGGACATACGTACGCAGTATCAAGTGTGACACGATGTACGGCGAGCAGACGACAGCAACATCGATCATGGACAATTAAATCCACACGCGGATGGCCGATGCTGGATATTGGTGGTGCAGTGCGAGTGCGAAGCGAACCGCCGATATATTAGCATGGACGCACATATATACGTGATTATTTGTACAAATTTAGGATCAATTAGAGATGCATGGAGTGCTTGACAGACAGAATTTAAACCACAGATTGATTTACACTTGTGTGTAAAGTCGGAATAGTGGGAGGCGACGCTCTCGTCAACAGCGAGCCGTCGGTGGTGAATTCGTCAATCTTAGACCCGAACCGTCGGTGTGTTTGTTTGGTTATAGGGGTGAGTGTATATATGAGTGTGTATGCATGTGAGCGTATACATACTGTGTTTCGCAATGAAAAAGACTCGTACAGCAGGAATGCCCCTAGAAAATAGTCTGGATATGTTGCAACTACTGCCGTCCAGCACCGCGTGAGCATATTTCTCTAAATGGGAAAAGGGAAACAATTTCGATTAATACAGGAGTGGAATGGCTAGCGAGAAGAGCTAGCTAATAAATGAAAGCAGTGCCTTAAACAAGTATGGAGTGGCTTGGCAGGGCACTGTCATGACGGCCAGCAGAGCAGCAATGCAGCATCACGCCAGCACTTTGCTTCATCCATCGATGAGACTGAACACCAGAGTGTACGTAACTGGGGATACCATTTTTACAAAGTAGCAACTTCTCAAGCAGAAATAAAAGTTAACACCACCGTCCAATTACCGACACCAGCCGAATTTGCCGAAACATGGAAAGAAAAACCTAGAGTCTTCAGTCCTAAGTATCACATATATGAGTGGAAGAAATGATCATCCCAAGGTGACAAGGACGCTATACAGACGTCACATCTGCAAGCTAGCTCAACTCGGAAATGTTAGGCATCTTAGATAGCATCAAATCTGGGAAACAACGCTTTCCACTACGTCAAAGGAATGTGGTTGAACTGCAGTAGTGCATACTGATTCATTGAGATGATCAAGTCAGTTAACCCTCCGCCTTTTATATGATGTGCTACTTCAGACAGAGGCCTGTAGTTGTGTGTTGAGTACTGGTCGCGCAACCCTCCGCATTCCATGGCGCGCTCCTCTCCGGCCGTCCTCCTCTCCGTCCTCCTGCTAGTCCTCGGCGGGCTGGCCGCCGCCGTCGAGGCGACAACGACGGAATACCAGCAGCTCCACGCTCCCCCGCCTCCGCCGCCGCTGCCTGCACATCACCGGCTCCACCCAGCAGTCATCGCCCTCATCGCCGTCGCCGCCACCCTCGTCATCGCCGCCATCGGCATCACCCTATGTTGCTGCTGCGGCTGCTGCGCAAATGTTGCCGTCGACGAGCAGCCACATCCTCCGGCCGGGCCCGCACAAGTCGTGGTTCGGATGCCGCCTGTTCTGGTTCAGAGCTAGGTTCTTCATCACGGCTCAAGGCTCCATCGCTCTGCTCTGCTTGCGCTGCTAATTAAGTTTCCTTTGTTGATGGTCTGGTCGTGTTTAGTGATTATGCAGTATTGCAGGCAAGACTAAATAAGAATTAATGGTGACGCCTCGTTGGTTAGTTGCTATGTGCTCTCCTTCTTGGATTTTGCATAGATTCGTTGTATGCATGGTGCTATGTTAAGTTGTTAACATTCTGGACATGAACACCCTTCAGCTTGTCAGGGGAGACGATGCTAATCAGATCCTTATGACACGGCTGTACATACATTTCCAAATTGTGAAGAACTCTTTTGGCATTTTGAGGCCTTCTACAGTACATTAAATTTTGTATGTTCCTAGCACATTTAATTTTGGGTAGTGCACTGTTTTAGATCCTACAGGTAGTTTTCTCCCGAAACAATATGGCGGGTAAAATTGGAATTTCATAAGGTGCAGTCAACGCCTCGTCGTATGCCCTCTGCATCGTGACCTCCATGCCGCTGGCGGCGGCGCCATGGCCGGAGGAAATCCCCCGCCGTCGCTGCTCCATCCCGCCGCTGCCCCTCTGCTACCCTTTGCCAGACGCCTCCATCCCCATCGATAGCGGCATCGATAGTAGTGCGTCGGTAGTGAGGTCCCAGCTCGAAGAAGCTATCCGTGTAAACGGAAATATAAGCTTATGGTAGATATCTAGCTACACTAGAGATTTCCCTGATCATATGCTGTCGTTTTAAATGTCAGTTTCTGCTGAAATGTGGGCACTGAAATTCACTCCCGGAGTTTGAGCCCGTGAGGCCAAGGATGGAGAGCTCCGAAACTTCCGGAGCGACGTTAGAGGCGACTCGGGGGCGGTTCTGGGTGCTCGCCGGAGATCCGGCAGACGGCGACACCCAATCAGAGGAAGAGGATGACACCAGGGAGGAGGGGTCGGAGGGCGTCGGGGGTAGTGCTATGCGCTATCTCTGCCGCTCGCCGTCGCCGGAGACGGAATGGAACTTGGTAGATAGGCCGTCGAGGGAGGCGAAGAGGGTAAGTAAGCGACAGCAACAAAGGTATGCAGCTCTCGCTATGTCTGTGCTGTCGCCGGAACGTTTGTCTTGCCGGGGTCACTTGACCTTCGACGGACGGCGGCCGGAACGGAGAAGATCGGGGCTACGGTTGCCGTTTGGTAGGCCGGCAGTCTTGAAGTTGCCTGTTCTTCCACCATCAGTAACGCGTACTGATGATGGTGTGGGGCAATGGGAGGTGGTGCGTCGACGACGGGATCGGCGTGCTGGCCGGCCATCGCCGGAGAAGATGCAATCCTCCTCGTTTTCCGGATCTCAAAATTCAAATTTGGAATGTCAAAAAGGCCATGCGGGCCGTTTGGTTTTGGAACCGGAGAATTATATTGGAAAAAGCCCATCTGGCCATGCGGGCCTCTTTGTTGTCGCGACAGGCAAAATCTCGGGACATATCTCTTTATCACAAAGACACGGGATAAGATCGCTGCTAGGGTTTACCAGAACACAATCACATCGCCTACCGCCGCCTGGTTTTGCCGTCGTCTCGATGGCGAGCAATGGCGGAGGTAGAGGGGGTGCGGGAGAAGGACGTGGTAGTGGAGAGGGCCGTGGCTTCGGCCCTGGTCGTGGCAATGGGGAGGGCCGGGGTTTTGCTCCCGGGCGTGGCAATGGAGAGGGCCGCGGCTTCGTGCCTGGTCACGGCAATGGAGATGGCCGGGGATTCGTTCCTGGTCGGGGAACTGGTGGTGCTGGTCCGGTGGCTCGTGGAGACGCCGTCGGGCATGGAAACTTTTTTGTTGGTGGCCCTAGCGGGACGGCTGGGCAGAATGATCAGGTGCAAAACAACTTTGGGACAGCTGGATCGAGGGGGCAGCTGGTCAAGGTGACCGATATAATTCTGGTTTCATGGCTGGGAATCAGGCGGCAGGTTTTGCTACCTTCAACGCAGGTACGGGGTTCAACAACGGAGGGCAGCAGCGACAGCACTATAATCGGTCGTTTACATACCAACGGGGGGGGGGGGGGGACGATCTGATGGTGGCCGAGGTGATCAGCGAGGGTATCGGAGCGACTATGCGAGTCGTACGGATGATGGAAACTCCTTGCCTGCGTTTAGTGAGGATTTGCTAGCTCGGATGGTGCGGCCAGTTGCCGAGGCGCTCAAGCAGCCGGGGGCGTTAGTGCCTAGCCAACCCGCTACTCCTGTGGCCGCGGCACAGGATGTGGGAGTCTCTTCGGTGCCGGCAGGGACAGTGGCGGCTGATGGGGTTGCTTCGGTGGGTGTGCAGGCCGTGGTGCAGCAACAAAACTTATCCATGGCTAGGACGGGGAATGCTGCTACGCGGCAGCCAGCTCAAGAGGGTGCAGCGGCCAAGAAGGCCAAGAAATCTGACCGATGCTTTCGGTGTGACACACAAGGTCATCACGGAAAGGAGTGCCCGACAGAGCTATGTGACTATTGCGAGAGTCACGCGCATGTGTCGGAAGAATGCCCTCTCCTATCTGCGCCCAAACCGCAGGTGATCATGTATGGGCTTATTAATGAGGGACTGATGTTTTTCGAGCTAAAGTGGACAATGTGTGGCAGGCTATGTTAACAGTTACAAAAGGTGATCTTTCAATTCCCCAAATTGTATCACAACTGCAGCGGCTGATTCCCATGGAGCAGTTCATTGGGAGGTGACACAAGTGGGTCATAATGTGTTCAGGGTGCCGTTTCCTTCCAAGAATGAACTAGAGAGGATGAAGAATTTTGGGCCATGTCGGGTTCCAAATAGCGAATGTGAGATCACAGTAGTTCCGTGGGCTGCCAAGGTTGAACCTCTGTATTTGCTTCCGAAAAAATGGATTCGTATTTATGGTATCCCGGATAGACATATAGGGGACTTTCTCTCGTTGTGGAGTTTGGGCTCGCTGTTCGGTAAAACTATGAAGGTGGACATGAAGTTTACTAGGAAATTTGGTGTTTTGCGGATTTTTGTGGGATGCGTGGATTATACGCTAATCCCGCCTTCATGGACTATGTTTATTAAAGATGGTTTCTACAAACTCATCTTTAAGTTGGAGCATCCGGTTGATGTACCAGATGGCGAGGATGACGTTTCTATGTCACCTCCTCCGGATGATGAGGAGGAGAATAATTCGGATGGAGCTTCTAGAAATCAACCGAGTGAAATGGACAAAGATACTTCTGAAAAGATGGCCACGGATGAGGCTCCGAATGCGTCGGAGGCGGGTGGCAATCAAACTGGCAAGGGGTCGGATAATATGCAGCACAAGACTTCAGGAGTGATTTTTTCGCCAAGGGTACAGAAGCAAATCAGTTCGGCTAGGCAAGAACTTCTCCAGTTGGCAGCTAGGATGAACGATGATCATATGCAGAGTAATGGTGTTGGGGTGTCGACGGCAGAGATGGCATGTTCTCCCTCTGCTGCGGTGTCGGACATGGCAGCAGGTGGTGTTGCGCTCGAGGCGGAGATGGCGCTTCCGTCGGCGCGGGCGCTGATGGGCTGCAGCAAAATCGCCTTTTCTTCTGCCGCGGCAGCGAATGAGGCTGAGACGGCCGATGTTCAGGAGGTTATTCCGAACGTGCTTCCGACGCAGGAACTGGACGGCTGCCGCGGCAGCGAAGCGCCAGTGGACCTTGCTGGGCGTTCCTGGGAGCATGATAGGACGGATGAGGAGGGTGTTGTGGTGAGCTTCGAGGAAGGTGTTGCGTCCTTTGATCAGCTATGTCGGGCAGCGGGATCTTCGCCGCGAACACCAAAGGAGGCTATTAATGAGACTGTAGTTTTGCATCGATCTCCGTACATGTCTCCACGACGTGGTCAGTCAGGCGGGCTGAACAACGAGGAGCTGAGGGAGAGTCGTCCGTCGTGGGAGCAGGTCCGGTCCTTCGGAGGGCTTCAAGAGTTCGAGGTGCGAACGAGCGAGCGGCTGAGGGCGCAACCTAATGCCGACGTACCACAGCTGGAGCGGGCTGTGGAGTTGGCGTATAAGAAGAACATGGGCATCCCCGCAGGTACTTCCAAGTTTTCAATTTTGTCTTTTTCAGATTCGGAAATTAGAAATAGGGCGGATCGGTTAGGGGTTTCGTTGGGCAAAACTAGGGAGCAAAAGGAGTCTTCTATTGCCGTAATTAGGGAGGTGGAGCATGAGCGAAATGTTATTTTCCTTCAAAATTCACTGCCATCTAGAGATGAGGAGTATGATGATAGTTTAGTCATGCGGAGAGCATCAAACTTGAGTGAGGATTTAGGAGAGGAATTTGATGCAGCTGAAGGTCATACGGACTTTGAAGCTGTTTGTTTGAAGGCTAAGCGTGGCCGAAAAGGAAAAACTGTGTGTTCTCAGCGCTCGGTGCGGCGTAGCGCAAGAATTAAAAAATTGAGTAAAAAGTAACATATATCTGAAAATGAAAGGAATGATTTGGAATACAGATGGTTTTGGGGACACGGCTAAACATTTAGCTGTCAATGAATATGTTAGGGAGCACAAACTGGACTTTGTTGCCCTAGTTGAGACGGGTAGATCATCCTTTGCAACACCTTTTCTTAATTTTCTTGCGGGAGGGTCGGATTTCACTTGGTGTTGCATACCACCTCATGGGAGATCGGGTGGGATGCTAGTTGGTTTCAATAATTCAGTTTTTTCGGTTAATAATGTAGTCACTGGAGATTTTTGTGTTAAGTTTCATGTGCGATCGAAACTTGATGGTTTTTTGTGGGCTCTTGTGGTAGTTTACGGGGCTGCCCAAGAGAATAGAAAGCCGGATTTTCTTGCTGAACTAGTTAGAGTTTGTGAAGGAGAAACTTTACCTATGCTGGTGGGAGGAGATTTTAATATTATTCGAAGAGAAGAAGAAAAAATAACTCAAACTTTAATGCACGTTGGCCTTCCATTTTTAATGCGATTATCGAGAGTTTGGATTTGAAGGAATTGAAACTTTCAGGAAGGCAATATACTTGGGCTAGTAGGATGGCGACACCAACATATAAGAAGTTGGATCGTTTTCTTGCAAGTGTAGAATGGGAACAGAAGTTTCCCTTGGTGACGGTTCATGCTCTGACCCGCACGGGGTCCGATCACACGCCGTTGGTTTTGGAGTCAGGAGAGCAAGCTCATGTAGGGAATAAAAATCATTTTTCATTCGAATTATCTTGGATGCGCCAGGATGGTTTTTATGAGATGATTAAGAAAGAATGGACATCGGTCAATTCTGGAAATTCCCCGATTGAGCGTTGGAAAAACAAGATTAGACAGTTTTTGAGAGGGTGGGCAAAAAATTTAAGTGGTGAATACAAAAAATTAAAAGAAAAGTTATTAAACTTAATTGATGAATTAGACGTTAAAGCAGAGACGGTACCCTTGAGTGCAGCCGAGCGGGCAGCTAAAAAGGACCCGATGTGCAGTTGGCGAAACTGCGAAGGGATGAGGAATCCAAGTGGGCTCAAAGAGCAAAGGTTAAGTATATCCAAGAAGGTGGTAATAACACAAGATATTTTCACATTATGGCTAATGGTAAACATAGAAAGAAAAGGATTTTCCAGTTGGAGCAAGATGAGGGGACTATTGTGGGGGAAGCAAACTTGAAGGTGTTTATCTCGGAATTCTACAAGAAACTATTTGGAGCACCGGTTCCAAATTATTTCTCTATGGATGAGGATGTCACTAGTGACATGCCGAAGATCTCACCTGAAGAAAACTCTATCTTGACGGCTGAGTTCTCTGAGAAAGAGGTGTTCGATGCTATTTCTCAGATGGAGCATAATAAAGCTCCTGGACCAGACGGGTTCCCAGCGGAGTTTTATCAGAAATTCTGGCCGTTTTAAAAAGATGATCTGATGGCCTTATTTGCCCAATTGCGAACGGGTGATTTGCCTCTTTTCAAGCTGAACTTCGGGATTATCACTTTTTACCAAAAAAAGAAGATGCGAGCAGGATAGAACAATATAGACCGATTTGCTTGTTAAATGTGAGTTTCAAGATTTTTACGAAAGTGGGGACCAATAGGGTCACTTCCATTGCGAGTAGAGTTGTGCGTCCAACTCAGACCGCTTTTATCCCTGGGAGGAATGTTTTAGAGGGAGTTGTTGTGCTTCATGAGACTATACATGAGTTGCATCGGAAAAAATTAGATGGGGTGTTGTTTAAAATTGATTTTGAGAAAGCTTATGACAAAGTTAATTGGTCTTTCCTTCAACAAACTCTACGCATGAAAGTTTTTGCGTCGCAATGGTGCGAATGGATTGCTAGATTTGTTCAGGGAGGGAGTGTCGGGATTCGTGTCAATGATGATATTGGGCATTACTTTCAAACTCTTAAGGGAGTGCGTCAGGGGGACCCCATGTCTCCAATACTCTTTAATTTAGTTGCTGATATGCTAGCCATCCTAATTGCACGGGCAAAGGAGGATGGTCAGGTCGGTGGATTAATACCGCACTTGGTTGAGGGTGGGGTATCAATCCTCCAGTACGCGGATGATACAATATTGTTTCTAGAACACGATCTTGCAAAGGCAGTGAATATGAAACTAATATTGTCATTTTTCGAGCAGTTATCAGGATTAAAAATAAATTTCCACAAGAGTGAGTTATTTTGTTTTGGCAAAGCTGTAGAAGTTCAAGATGAATATCGAAATATTTTTGGGTGCGACATTGGGTCACTTCCATTTAAATATCTTGGTATTCCTATTCATTATCGAAGACTTCTAAACAAGGAGTGGAAACCGGTAGAGGATCGTTTCGAGCGGAAACTAGGATCCTGGGTGGCTAAGATGTTGTCATACGGAGATCGTCTTGTGCCCATTAATTCGGTTTTGACTAGCTTGCCAATGTTTCTCTTATCCTTCTTTGAAATACCTAAAGGGGTACGTAAAAGATTAGACTTCTATCGTTCTCGATTTTTTTGGCAAAGTAACCAGCAGAAAAAGAAATATAGGCTCACCAAGTGGAGTGTTGTATGTCGACCCAAGGACCAAGGGGGGCTTGGTATTGAAGATTTGGAAATTAAGAACAAATGTTTATTATCCAAGTGGCTGTCTAAATTACTTCATGAGGAAGGGATGTGGCAGGAGCTTCTTACTAATAAATATTTGAGTGACAAAACGTTGTCACAGGTTCAAAGTAAGCCAACGGATTCGCCGTTCTGGAGGGGATTGATGGGCGTTAAAGATGACTTTTTTAAGCATGGATCTTTTATTCTAGGGGATGGGAACAATACTAGATTTTGGGAGGATATTTGGATGGGGGATACTACACTTGCGCAACAGTTCCCGTCCCTATATTCCATTGCATCAAATAAAAACGTAACAGTTGCGACTGTTTTTGAGACTACGCCTATTAATTTGCCGTTTAGACGACATTTGGTAGGAAACATTCGAGAGGCTTGGTTTCAGCTAGTTGAGCGTCTCATGAGTGTAGACTTGACAAGTGAAAATGACAGATTTAGATGGAGACTAACACAATCGGGTGTATTCTCTGTTAAATCCTATTATGCTGAGCTCCTTAATGGGCACACACGTTACTTACGGAAATACTTGTGGAAGTTGAAGGTTCCTTTAAAAATCAGAATTTTTTTATGGTTTTTATATAGAAAGGTTCTGTTAACTAAAGATAATTTAATTCGGAGGAGATGGATTGGGTGTAAAAAATGCGTTTTTTGTGATGCAGATGAGTCTGTAGAGCACCTCTTTATCTCCTGCCCGTTTGCTAGGGATATCTGGCATTTGATTCACTTCACTTTTAACATTTATCCACCGACTAGTGTAGCGAATTTGTTTGGTTCTTGGCTGAATGGAATAGATAAAAAGACGAAGGAGCGTATTAGGATCGGCGTGGCGGCTGTACTATGGACAATTTGGAACTGTCGTAATGATGTGGTTTTTAATAAGGCACAATCTATACATTATTTGCAGGTTATAAACAAGGCGACTTACTGGATTCACATGTGGTCTTATCTTCTCCCTGCGGGACAGCGTGGACTCATGGATTCCGGATGTTCTCGCATGATGATGGTCGTACGGGCTATCTTCTGCCGGGTGGGTGGCTACGACATAGAAGAATCGATGGATAGAGCTTTCTTTAAGTGGTTGATTTTTGTTGCTACTTTGTGTGATCCATGAATTGTAACCGGATGTTTATTTGATACTATGCAATAAAATGCGGTAGCGGCTGTGTGCATCATTTTGATGCAGAGGCCGGGGATCCGCGCCCCCTTATCTAAAAAAACGTAGGAACCTTGGCAGTGGTCCTGGATACTTTTGTTGGATTGTTCCCAGGTCGTTGATGATAGTTCTTTGCATCTTTTTCTTGTTTTCGTTTTCCACTGTGTCAAAATAAAAGTTCGCACAAGTTCTCCGTGGAAGGCCTGGTGATTTAGAAATAGGGCGTATCACGAAAATCTACTACTCCCTCCGATCCATATTAGTGGGCATAGCTTTGTCTAAATTCATATGTATCTAGTTAAGTATTTAGACTAGATACATGTGTATCTAGACAAAGTTGTGCCCACTAATATGGATCGGAGGTAGTAGTTAAATCATTGTGCTCCTAGGTTTACTTTTGGGTTTGTCGTTATCCGTAATAGCAATGCTGAACTGAAACTTTTATTCTTCTGTTCAGGGGACATGAAAGTCTGCCTTCATTATGACCGATTGTAAGCTTCGACTAATGATTTTGGACTGATATCAGTTCATGACTAACTGAGCATACTTTTGCACTAGACAATATTAAGCCAGCTGCTTCAAGAATATGATATTATGCACTAACAGAAACCTGACCAATACGCACAAATCAGAAATGGATTCGTAGGTCGTAGCATCAAATATACTCATAATATCAGTCCAATACACTCAAAATGAAACCAGATGCCTGAACTTAGCAACTTAGTATCCCTTCTGTTAACATTTTTTGTTGGGGCGGATGAAAATTTGAATAATACTTCAGTTTAGTTGTGCAAAAGGATCCATGGACAAACGAAAAGTAAAAGCACATTTCTCTTTCTTTAATAAAGGACTCTTTAACTGATAAATAAATGCGGGTATGGAACTATATTCTACTAACTACGAGTCTACAACTAAATCTCCTGATGTGTAATTGCTTACTAGCCGCTTACATGTATGTCAATGAACGGATCTACATGTTGTTTAAAAAAACTCTAAATGCCGAAATCCGAAAGAGAGGAATCTATGAACTTACCGCGGAGCTCGTGCAGATGGAGCAGGCGATGGCGCGGCCAGTATAGATGTATTTGGTCCGGCAGCGTCCCTTTGTGATGTACTTGGAAAACAAGAGTTGGGCGGGAGTGTCGGCAACGCCGGCTCGAACCGGGGTCCGAGGGGAAATCCTGGCGAGGGACCTAGCCCCGATCTATTCACCGCGACTGCTGCTACTAGCTGCGCCGCTCTCCGTGCAGTATATTCAGATAGGAGATCAAATCGACCCAGGGCCTCGGACCAGGGAGGCCCAAATGGCGTCGGTGCCATCTTGGTGGCCGCTAATGCTGGCGCAGCTGCCGACCATATGGCCGCTTTGCGCTGCAGAGTCAGCGAAGGCTGATTTAGCACTAGCACAACGGCTAGATCGTTAGGTGCTACGGCGGTCCGAGGATGCTAGACCACACCGGTTCGGGCGCGAACTTGTTTGGTGGGGTGATCGGCGCTGGCGGCGGAGGAGGCGAAGAGTCCATTGTCCGCTCCACTTGATGAGACGTGGAGATAGATAAATAGAGACGGGGTGAGTGAACTGGTGACAGTTGTGGCAGAGTGAGAAATAGGAGTAACTGAGGCATCTCCCTCCATTCTCCACACGTGTAAGTGTAAGAAGTGGCTGGTTTCGTCCGACATGCTCTCTCCTAGGCCCAACTCCACGGAAATGGCTGAATCGGCAGTGTCTAGTGGATCTGGCTAGGCGCTGCTTTACGTATCGTGCCAACCTGGCTCGTGGGCTCCTGCGGCCAACCAAACACTTGATTTTACATCGAGCGGGGCTGGTCTAAGTGGATTCAGGCTACCAAACACGCCCTTAGCATGCTAATGTTTGGTTGGACGACTTAATGGGCCGGAGCGAATATGATTCGAAAACGAGCCTCCTTGCTGGTGCATCCCCACATCTACTCCCGTCGGTGGGCAAAGTATTAACGTTAGTGGGTTTAGACTAGGTGTGGGCATAAAAACCGAAAACCGAAAACCAAAACCGAAATGACCGAGACCGAAAAAACCGTTAAAAGTTTGGGTAGCAAATTAGAAAAGACCGAAATTAGATCAGAAATTCGGTCATCACTTATAAATAACCGAATAGACCGAAAGACCGATTTTATTTTATTTTGAGTGAATTATGTACGGAAGCAGCTAGATTTGTGTGCCAGCCCAGCTTATGTGTACATCTAGTCTATAGGCCAACTACTAAACCAAGTATACCATCTAGTCTCTAGGCTCAACAACTGAGTATCCCATCCCAGCGTACTGTAAATTCTCCCGTGCGCGAGAGACTAGTCGATCGCTTCTCACTTTCCCAGTCCCGGGCGCTGATTCCACTTCTTGCGCCCTATATTTTGGTCTATTTGGTCATGACCGAAAACCGGACCGAATAGACCGAAGACCGAAGAACAGAAAACCGAAAAGACCGAATTTATTACGGGTATCATTTCTGGATGACCGAAATTGTTAAAGACCGGAAAGACCGAACCGAACTAACCGAAAAGACCGAATGCCCACCCCTAGTTTAGACGGTCATTAGCTCTGGCGATGCGTCGTCGGTGTAGTGCAGCATGCCGCCTCACGCCAGCCCCTGCTAGTAGTCTTCATAGTATGTGTCATCCATATTATTTATCAAGGATCAACGGTTTGAGAGAATAGCTCAAACAAAAAATATTACAACTTATTTCACGCAACCTCCAGGTCCCCCATAAAAGCATCCTGCATGATCAATAGGTGTAATATTGTGGCATTTGTCCTCGGTAACTATCTTGGGTAGGTCTGTCGTGATGGGGCTGCTTTTCCATCGTGATCAATTAATTGAAGGTTTGTGAAAGATGCAGCACGACCTTGTCCACCATTCGGTAGGGCACCACTCCCCATTGGAGGAGTTGGAAGTACTTTCTTGTTAATCACATAGGCACCAAAAGTCAACTGGTTTGCCTTTTTCTTTTTTTTTGCCTTTTCTGCTAAGTAGGTGAACAACGACCTTGGGAAGTATCCCACCCCCGTGGGGATGGTGTTAAAGCCATAATACACCCACCAGTCTCCGCTTGTTTTGTCCTACCATTGAATGGATCATATTAGTTAAATAATTATAGAACTTGTTGTGAAAATGTAAAAAATCTGACCATAAGGGGGGACTAAGATAATTTATTTTGCATCGGTGTCACTTAATCAATAAAACAATGCCTTGAAAGAATGTATAATTGTGATATATGTCAAGAAAGATGCAACTATTACCTTAAGCACTCTTAGTGTGATGCTTTGTATATGTCCACCAACAACATCAGAAACTGGGTGTATAACATCGCCAGGAGCTATAATGGCGCCATCTACCCGTATGAAGCCAGGGCAGTCCATGTTTATGCATCCTGTTTCATTATTTCCATCTCTCTGTTGCATATATGTTTATTCATTTTAATAACCTTATATATTTATATATATGATTTCCTTCGAGTAAGATACATAATTGAAACCATCACAAACACATTACCGTCCAATGAGTATAGAAGTGTGGATGTGAGTCGCCATAATGGTCTGGATAAATCTATAAAACCAAGGGTACAAATAAGAGAAACACAATGAATCATATATTAATACTGAGAATAGGGAAGACCACACACTAAAATCCTAACAAATGAAGTGGCAATGCTCTTCCACTTTTATAATTAAGGGATACTTAGTTTGGAAAAAGTTTCATTGATGATCCACAAAAGGTCATTCATTTTATTGTTGAAGAAAAATAAGAATGTTGTTACAAAATTTACTCACTTATTAGGTGACTTGAGATTAGCCCATAAATCACTTTTTATTTTATTTTTTTATGCACATTGTAATCAAGTTTAATGATATTTTTTACATTTCCAATTTGGCATGGAGCTATTGTGTTCCATGATTATTGTAAGGAAAATTACCCAAAAACTGTTTAAATTGAAAAGTTATGTATGAATCGAAAGTAAAAAACAAAACGTACATGCCAACCAACACTTATTCCATTAAAACTTGATCTAACCCCATCCCCATCGTTGGTAACCCAAATTCCTGTTGAACTCCCTTGGCCAGGCTTTAGCTTGTGGCCATACACGTCCATGGTGGCATGCAAGCCGTAATAGTTGTCATCAGTACCACCAGAAGTTGTTTGATGTACCGCAAACTGCATGGCGAAAGCTCATAATTAAAAAAACATGACACTAATAAAGGAATGAGCAAAACATGCAATTCTAAAATTGTACAAATATATAATTCTTGAAATCTAAACAATCCAAACTCAACAAAACTATGTCCTACAAAGAAACATGGACTTGTAAAAAAATAGTTCACAAATTTCACATTGTTTCATCCTCATATTCAAGTATGTGAAGGAACCAACAAAGAGTAAAAATTATAAAAGTAATCGAAACCTTGTTGGAGTACGAATAGTTTCATCGACTCATTTCACAATCTAGGAACCATTAGGCTAAATAATTTACTCCTTATGACACTAACATGTCAAGACTAAACCTAGTGTGCTTGGTCTTTATAATATATGTTTCCATTATTTCTCCAAAATCACTCGCACTAAGCGCCCCCCACCCCACCCCCGGAACTTTTTTGACATCTTTTAAAATGGTGAAAATTGAATATTTGTATATAAACATCACAATAGGTTACTATAAATAAATGCCGTTATTGAGTACCATAAAAAATTCACAATAAAATATTGGCTCAAAGTTTAATATTTCAAAAAGGTGTGGCATGATAATTCGTGTAGATTTAATGTACTACTATTGTCATTGCACCTTAAAGTTGTCTATTTGATAAACCTAGGTACAACAAGTAAGTAAACTAAGTAAAGACAAGAAAATATAACTCACATATGGTTCTTCATATGAACTAGAATCTTGTCCAGGGGATGTCACCTCAATGAAGTTTGACTTCAAACTTGTCTTATTTTGTTTGGTTGGACCATCCACCACATAAACTGCTAGTGAATCATTTTCCTTCAACTATAATGGTAAATGCATGTTAAGAGGTAATAAGGTCATACGAAGCATGCTAACCACTTGGAGAGTACATCTTTTTGTTGGAATGTAATGGTTTATAAAATATGTGTATCAATTTATGTTTATAGTATTTTTGAAATATATGTGGTGGATGTATGCTTTAATGTTCCACAGTGTAAAACTTGATCCATTTTCATGTCATGTTTATCATGAACTACCATTTTGTATAGTTTACTATCCATGAAGTCAAATGGAAAATAAATACATGTATACAAAAAAGTCCAGAATGGTGAAAAGAAAATAACCCACCATTTTACCTCATCCTTCAACAACAACCTAGCCTCGAAAGTGTAACAATGTATTCTAACTAGACCACGCTAATCCAACGTGAAGATGGTAGTAGGGTGTGTCATTGTCAAGACATGTGAGTTGCAGCAACGCTTGGTATAAACCAAATAAAGAGATGTGGATCTAAATATGGATTGTTGGTAGTATCATTGTTGGTGCCTAACAGTTAGATTCGATGCCAATGGCCCAAGATCCAAAAGTAGCGGATCCACTCTATGACCACCTAAAGGACAATAAAGCAGTTTCCCTAACATTGGGTCTACTAACCACACATTGGATTGCTTCGATGGATGAAAAACGACATATATGCTTACTGACCCTTTAGGATCTGAATTACTTATAGACCAATCCTCCAAAATATCCACACCATCTCCTTAATTTCTCCACAATCCGTACACTTATGAGAATGACTTGAGACATTAAAGAATTGACCAATTCACACTTAAACATACAAATGAATGATAATCCTATAATACACTATTGCACTACATAACTTGATTACCTCTTGGATGGTTCGACACAGTCGAACACCTTTAGTTTGAAGTGCATGAAAAACTAAGCATAGAGTAATCGCTCGTCCAAGTAGAGTAACTATAAACATTTTGATGTGTGAAAGGATGATATTCACTATAGGCATTGAGAACTATTTATAGACTTGTTTTTCCTTATGAGAGGATAAAAATACTTTCATAAAGGTAAATTATTAATATTTGTGCATATCTTTCATTTATTAATTAAATTGTGTGGTATTTTTGTAAAATATTTATTTAATGCCAATAAAGAATTGGGCATTTATTGTAGTATGGTGTAAATTTTTTGCATCGTAAAGACAACAATGAGTAATAAATAGAATATGCATAAATCTTTTTTAATTAATGCGCCAACTATAAAATACTAATTGACAGTGGAAATAGATCTTTCTTTATAATCTTTAACATCGACAGAATCAAATAAATTATAACACATTGATCATCATCATAATAAAGTGAATTCTCTATAACTGTAATGGTCAAAACCACATGTCACTACACAAATAAATCCATATGACTTTTTAAAAAGAACAAAAATATTTGATTCAATCAAAATACAAAAAATGTGTAAATTATATAAGCACCTACCATAAATTGCAATGTGATATAAGAAACTATTTATATGGGGAAAAGAAAATCATGGTAAAATACAATTGTGCCATTAGTGATCCCAGTTTTTACATCGATGACTCTTGGGCAATTCGTAATGCGCTAGGAGATTGACTTATAATATATGTCTCATTTAGCTCATTTAGCCTATTGACAATGTCCCCCTATATTTTGCCTTTACCGAATCAGTATTGTCTATGTCTCATTCAGCTTACTAACAAGATCCCTTATACTTGAGGTTTGATTGCATTCAGCCTCCACATGGCTTAGAACTATTTTGACGCCTCTTTACTTGTTACGAATATGACCTCGACACATGCGCTGATTTTGGATGTAGACTACTCCTCCATTTTTTTATACCTTTTAATTTAGAACATAAACAGTGGGAGTAAATGAGAAAAACAAAAGTATTAATTGTGAAATACTGCATGTAAGACAATATTATAAGAAAATACTCCATGTTACAACACCTTTTATTATAAGCTCGATTAACTTGATGGAAGACATTAAACAAAATTTTGAGTAGCCTTTATGCCCTTCCATTACCTTCATGATTACAACACCCAAGCAGAACTAGTCAAACCTTTTTAAAATTATATGTCGATTTATGAATTCTAGTGGTAAGTACCCACTACATGACTGATACATCCAAAACGTATATATAATTTTTTATTTCTCCATGCTACTTTTATATCATTGGTACATGTTTCTACTGTGATTTAATACTCCTTGGAGTATCACTTTATAGCATTTCCTTGGACTAACCTTTTAGCGCGGTGCCAAGTGCCACTTTTTGTTTTTATTGTATGTGCATTGCAAAAAGGGGAATACTAAAAATCGTCGAAAAATTCCAAAAACGATATGGAAACTCTAAATTTCTGAGAAAATGCCGAAGAGCCCAAACCCGAGGGGAGCCAGCAGGTGCTCACGCTGTAGGGTTGCATATATGGTAATTTGACAAAAAGATCTTGGTAGCTGCGTAGTATGCTAGACAATTCAATGATCTAGCTAAGGTACGTTACCCTCCGAGAGTTCGCACTGGGGCAGGTTCAGCACAGCTTTGTTGTCCAGCACTTAAGCAACTAATAGTGGAGATCTCAAAGAGAGAGAAAGATTAGATTTAAGTCTAATCAGAGAGAACACCTCTCACTAGAGATGACGCCTCAGCTGACTAATGCTGATAGGAAAAATGAAACGTTTTGTGTGTTTCATTTCATTCAGTCTTGTTTCCCCAAAATAAAGGGGAACTCAATGATTCATTTCGAGCAACTGACTCAATTGATACATGAGAGACTAGGTATCTAGGATGATTTTCAAACATTCAAGCAGAAACATGGCATATAACGCACATATCTGAAAAAGCAAAAGCTCAATCATTGAAGTTCATCAGCACTAACATTTTTATATAAAAAAATTATATTTTGTGTACTTGTAGCTACTGGTTGATCAGAGATTTCACTCTGATATCTTTTTGTTAAAAAAGACTAGAAACCTGCAAATAAGTGGGCACAGACGATACGATTATCAGTGCATCCCAATATCAACTTAACAAATAAGTACAGTCTGCCCACCGTGTCTTGCAGCATAAGATAACAAGTATATAGGAAAGGAAATTCCGGTAAGTTAATGGTACAGCAAGAGCATCACATCTAGCTATATAAATCGTCATCATCGGCTGCTGCGGCCGAGGATGCAAAAGGGTCGGCAGCGGCGGCTGCAGTGCCCGAGGCCGGCTGGTCAGGGAACCGGAACTCGCTGCCAAACCCACGCGACTGCTGCAGGGTCTGGGCAAAGGCCTGGTACTTGCGGATGTCAGCATCGCTCACACTCCGGCGGGCGTACTTCATCGACTCCTCAAAGTGGGCGGCCCTGATCTCCGCAACCTCGTCCACCTCATCCTCCTCCATGGCCTCGGGGTTGTCCTTGTTCCGTCTCTCCCTCTCAATGTCCTGCACAGATGAGTTTCATTCGTTAGATATAACAGGTAAATAAAGCCAGTCGATTTTATTCACAATAAAACTGAACATTGCAGAGACCAACTCATGGTAAGTTGCACATACCTTCTCGATGTTCTCCCTGATGGCATACTTGCAGGCGCGCTGGCAAATTTCAGTGATATCAGCACCGCTGAACCCTGGGTGTACTTGGCAAGAGCATCCAGGTCAACATCCTTGGCCACAGGTGACTTCCTGAGGCACGCCTTAAAGATCTGGAGCCTCGACTCGACATCAGGAAGAGGGATGTAGATGAGCTGATCGAGACGCCCTGGCCTAAGCAAGGCGGGGTCGATGATGTCGGGCCTGTTGGTGGCACCGATGATAAACACAGTTTTCTTGGCGTTCATGCCATCCATCTCAGTCAGGAGCTGGTTCAGCACTCTATCAGCAGCACCTCCAGCATCCCCAACACTGCTTCCTCTCTGCAATATGGTTCAGAGTGATCAGCGGCTAAGAAATATACAACAAAGAAACTTACTCAGTGGCCACTGCTGCTCAGTCACTTAACAGGCAGAGGTAGAGATACTGACCTGGGTAGCAATCGAGTCAAGCTCATCAAAGAAGAGGACACATGGGGCTGACCCCCTAGCCTTGTCGAATATCTCACGCACATTAGCCTCACTCTCTCCAAACCACATGGTAAGCAGCTCAGGTCCCTTGATACTGATGAAGTTAGCCTGGCACTCATTGGCAATTGCCTTCGCCAACAAGGTCTTACCACAGCCAGGAGGACCGTAGAACAGAACACCCTTGGAGGGAGACATGCCAAACTTCTCGAATTTCTCTGGATGCTCCACAGGGTATTGGACAGTCTGCAAGAATTTCATTTATGTTATACGCCAAGTTACAGCTAGAACACAACAATTTAGGAGTAGAGAAACAAAAAATACCTCCTGCAACTCCCTCTTGACATTCTCCAGACCGCCAATATCTTCCCAAGAGACATTGGGAACTTCAACAACCTGATTTTCAAAAGATGGATAGAAGGTCACGACCTAAACATGTGCAAAACAACAATACAAAATATACAAAATTGAGACAGAAGATAGAACCAGGAGATACTCACAGTTTCACGAAGAGCAGATGGGTTGCTTGTCGTTAATGCAGTCTTGAAATGGTCATTGGTCACAGCCATAGAGTTAAGAATCTCAGCATCAATTGTCTCATCATCGAGATCTATAATATCCATTTTCTCACGAATGCATTGGAGCGCAGCCTCAGTGCAAAGAGCAGCGAGATCAGCACCAACATACCCATGGGTGTCCCTAGAGATGTGTTCCAGTTCAACCTGCAATACAATTAGAGAGTTAAGTCAAGAACAGATTCCATAAAATGGGCTATTATCAAGAAAGTCATGAAATTCAAATATTAAAACATATCACTCACATCTTCAGCCAATTTCATGTTTTTGGTGTGAATCCTGAGAACTTCCAAGCGCCCGACTTCATCAGGAACACCAATGTCAATCTCCCGGTCAAATCTACCAAATCTCCTGAGAGCAGGATCAATACTGTTTGGGCGGTTTGTAGCTCCCATAACAATAACATGCGCACGGGACTTGAGACCATCCATAAGAGTCAAAAGCTGTGAAACGATACGCCTCTCAACTTCTCCATTGGTCTTCTCTCTCTTTGGGGCAATTGAATCGATCTCATCAATGAAAATGATTGATGGTGCATTCTTCTCAGCTTCTTCAAATGCCTTCCTGAGATTGGATTCACTTTCTCCTGCTAGCTTGGACATGATTTCTGGGCCATTGATCAGAAAGAAGAATGCACCAGTCTCATTAGCAACAGCCCTAGCAATCAGGGTCTTGCCAGAGCCAGGTGGTCCAAATAGCAATATGCCCTTTGGAGGCTTCACACCAATGGACTTGAAAAGTTGGGGATGACGCAGTGGGAGTTCAACCAACTCTCTGATCTGGGCCATTTGCTTCCTAACTCCACCAACATCATCATAGCCAACCTCGTCAAGCCTTTCCTCATCCTCCCTCTTAATAGGCTCACCGTCACAGAATATCTCAGTGTCAGGTGCGACAATGCAATACTCTGCAGGGTCAGTCTCAATCACTTTGAACTCCACACTCCTCATTCCACCCCTCACAAGGAAAAGGTCTCCCTTTCTCAAAGGACGGTAAGCTTCAAGAAAGTATGCTGAAAAGAAAGAGGAATAAAACATTTAGTGGAAGGGACTGGATGCAATCAAGCATAGACTAAAAAATGCAGGAAGTCTAGCATAAGGTATATCAAGATTCTATCATATAGTTTCAGCAGCAATTTTACGATTAATTTGTTTCTTGTGGTGATAATAATTCAGATGCTAAACTACAATACCACATAATGGAAAATTAGCAGTTTTAGTATGAAAACTAAGTAAACTATTTCTGTATACAGTCATGAACAACCTTGTAAACAGATTCACTTGAATAACCCAGATACTAGTATGCTAATTTTGTGCAAAAGTACTGGTGACTTAATTAACTAAGGAGATGACAAAAGAAAAGCAGAAATTTCTGTAAAAAGATTTACAATAGTAATATATGAGTGATGTAGAAACTCACGTTTCAAGAAGGCATCGAACAAGTTTCCAGTAATGCCTTCCACCGTGTCATCAATAGGAAGTATGTGCACACGCTTCCCGTATTTGACATCTGGGCATTGGTGAACAGACACCACATCGCCAAGTCTCACCCTCAAGTTCTTCCTGACAGTCTTGTTCATTCTGACCTTTGGCTCCTCGCATGTGTCGTCTGCAAGCACAATGCAGATTGTGTCCTTTCTCTTCTTACCCTGCAACACAGTGATCCAAAGCATTAGCAGCAGCTATGAATTTGGTACTAGCTCTAGTGCTAAAAGAATAATTATGAAAGGAGGGCAATACAGAGAGGCATCCATAATTCAACAAATATGTCCTAATTGCCCCCCTGGCCCAGCAGAATCATTGAACATGGCTACTTATGAAACTACCCACTGCAGAAGGAATTGCAGTTCACAATGTACACACAAATGTTTTGCATCTGAAATCCATGTATGTGCAGTGGTAACACAAATCTGGCACTACAATTTCCAAACATGAGGAAGTCCACACTATTAAGGGAATGGGTAAAAACTAAAGCTTTGGTTTTTAACTACTATTATTGCCTCAGTTATCTAATAGAACCAGTCAGCTTGCACAGCTTATACCCGAGACAGTGAACAAAAATCGCATCTAAGAAGATAATGACCTCCAGCTATACAAACTCAGTCAGCACAGTTTGGCAAAACATACTGAATTTCAATTAGACTGATCCCTCGGTAGTACAAAACCAGCAAACATGTAACACAAACCCCAGAACCCACTCCAAACTCGAGACCAACCTAATCAATTGGCACCAACCAAGGTAGTAACAATCTTAATACCTAACCAGCAAAAACTAGATCCGCAATTATCCCCCACACAAGGAGGCTAAATCGCCACCAACCAAAGCATACAGGAGCGGTTAAATAGACAAAAGCTAGAATTTTTCGTACAGATTTGACAAAAGCTAGAGTTTTATCTATAGATTTGCGGCCTGGACTCTTAGCCAGCACCGCCAGCGACTTGCATCGGCCGCACGACACTAGAATCCCTAGATCGGCGCTCGGACTCGGAAGGAACCGGAGGGGGGCGTACCTTGAGGAGGACGGTGTCGCCGCGGAAGAGCTGGAGGCGCTCCATGGTGTCGGGGTGGAGAGCGACGACGGAGTTGTCGTCATTGGTGGCCTCGTCGACGACGAGCCTGTTGGGCGACTTCTTCCGCTCGAGGATCGCCGTCGAGTAGTCCTTCTTCGCCCCCTTCCTGCACCCCAGAAACAAAGGAAATCAGCGAAAATTCCCACCAGATCGGAAGCGCCGGAGATCCCAGATCGGGGGGCGGGGACTTACGGATCGGAGGAGGAGGCCTCGCCCTGCGGGGTCGGGGTCGCCATAGCGGAGTACCGCGCTGTCGCCTGCGGCGGCGCTAGGTTTCGCCGGCTGGTTCGGGAGGTTGTTGCGGACGGAAGGAAGCGAGTTGTGGGATGTCGAAGTGAGAGGAGAGGGGATTAGTTTTGGATTTTTATAGCTTCTTTCTTGGAAGAGGGGTTTGGGATTGGCTCTGGCCACGTGGACGAGTCCTACACGAGCTCAATGACGTGTGGGTCCCGGGTTGGTCGTGGCCCACCGGTCAGGGAGGTACGGGCTCGGCGTGTAGTCGGGGGAGCGTCGGTCCGGGCCCACGTGGAATACTCTAGAAGGTCTCGTGTTTGTGTGTAGGTTGTTGGATCGGACGGGAGATGATCTCCGTTTACAAGTTTGGTATCTTGACGACGACGATGCCCTGTATTTATTCATGGAGCCAGCCGTATTCTTTACTCTTTTTTTCCCGAAAATTACAAGAATTGTTCCAAAAAAAGTGTTTTTTTCCTGTGTGAACATAGGAGATGTAGTACATGTGCTGCTGAAATTTTACATTCTGAATTTGTCTTTTGGCCTTCTTCCTATGCTCTCTAGCTCTGTCGTGCATCATGGCAGACGATTTCAATGCCACAGATCACTCGTGAGTCGTGACGACATTACATACACATATGATGAGAATTTTCGAAGGGGAAATCTTACTGGACCTTTATTGCTGCCAGAAATGAAATGTTTCTGCCTTCTTTGGAACCGAGAACAAACAAAGAAAAAACATGCCAATCAGACAGTAACAGCGACATAATTGCAATTAATGACTCTCTAGTGTCTAGTACAACAACCATGCCACACACAATTAATCCCTAACAAACAAAAAATCTCTTTGTGTTTCGCGAGACTATCTGAAAATCATGTGTTCCATAACCCAAATTCTGCTCATACGGATCGTACCCATTGGGCGGGCTATACGGATCACCTCCTGACAAGTGCAAGGAATATCTTTCCGCGGTTAACACGGTTTATATCTGTGCAACGGATAATAAGCTTTATTTACATCATCCTCCCTTTACAAGCAACGCCTACACGTATGGATTGGCCTCAAATTGCTTACAGGCACTTCATGATACAAACTATATCTGTCACGCTCTTTGATATACACCGGAGCTATTCATCAGGACGTCGCTGGCTTCGGCAACCTCTTCGCGATTTCCTGTTCCAGCAACATATGACCTTGTTAGAAGGAGGATATCGGCAAAGTTTTCTCGATGGGTGTGCTAATACAGAAAACCAAGTGCGACCGAAAAGAATTGAACATGAGAGTAGCGTTTGAAAAATGTCGTGACTGGTACTGTTTGTGGACAATCAATTGAGTACATACATATCCAGGCAAGATAGTTCTGGATTGATTTTCTAGTTTTAACCTAGTTCCTGTTCATTAGACGACTGATCCATAAAAGGATTTTTTTCCAATGGGCCTAAAACAAGCTCAAATTTTCTCAAGTTCAAGGCTTTGATGAGCTAGCTTGATTGCTTTGCTACAATAACATTTGCAAATTTTCGCTACAGCTGTTAAGTTGCTAGTAGTTTTACTTATTAACCGATGCCCTTCTCATCATGTGGGAACAAGTAAGCCTAATATGGATGTAATCGGAGGGCATAATACCTCAAATACTTGATTTATATTATCAGCTGTTTTCGCTGATGTCTCCATGAAAAGCATATTGTTCTTCTCCGCATACTCCTGTGCCTCCTTCAGAATGTGTGCCACGTTATCAAATCAATGTGACGTTCACTTTCAAGTATTTATCTCAGACTTCACGGTGAAGTGTAAATTCTTACCTGAGAAGTTACACTTCGACTTTCATGTAGATCAGCTTTGTTACCAACCAGAACCATGATAATACCAGGACTGCCTTGTTTTTGAAGTTCCTGCAACGTAAGAGATAGAAAAAGGGAATTCTAAATACATACCATCCAGTCTGAAAACTCTACCGTACTCCCTCCGTTCAATAATATAAGGCACTAAGGCACTGTACCTACTATTTCAATCTTCGTGATTCAAATGTATCTAGACTTATTTTGTACTCACTCCGTTCCTAAATGTAAGCCTACTATTTCAATTCCAAATAGATTCACTCATTTTAGTATCTATGTAGTCAAAATTGAAATGATGGGTCCAATGCCTTATAAAAATGAACGGAGGGAGTATATTATATCTATATAATAAGTTGGTATTGACGAAGTGAAATTTGCAAGGTGCACGCAGAAGGAAATCTTGTAAGCGCTTCGATTACGCTCACTTCCAATGATGTTTAAAGGTAATTCGCCCAACAGAAGGTGGTAATCTCCAACATATTTGTAATCTATCAGCAGTCTTACCTTATGGTATAATACAGACCTTTATTACCAGGAGAGTTTGAGCACCTATACAAGCCCAAAACCCAGTACTGAAGGAAAAGACGGCAAAATCGACCAATAAAAATCGGAACAAACGAGATTTTGTATAGTTTACCTTCACCCAATATTGTGCTTTCTTAAATGATTCTGGACTCGTTATGTCATAGGCAACAACAGCGGCAGCAGCTCCTCTGTAATAAAGAGGTGCCAAGGCAGCATACCTGAAATTTACAGGTTACCTCATTAGTCTTGATTTTTTTGGTTGATAAACATTGCACTGTGGGTGCAACATTCAATGCAAAAAATCGTGGAGAAAGAAATATCTACCTCTCTTGTCCAGCAGTATCCCAGATTTCAAACTTCACTGCTGTCGAATCCTCCAATGCCAATGTTTGTGATAAAAATGATGCACCAACAGTTACCTAAAATTATTGTTTTAAAATGAATTAAAAATAATGGAGGTTGTGAAGCAAGAGGAATGCAACCAAGGCAGAAGTAACATTTTCATCCGTAGCTCAGTTACCTTGGAAGTTGGATCAAACTGACCACGAACAAACCGAAGGACGATACAACTTTTTCCAACACCTGAGTCTCCGAGCAATACCAGCTGCAACATGAAGATAATGAGAACATCAAACAGAGCCACTAATTATCGTTAGACACGATACATTCCTTCAGCAGGGACAACCATTCAGAAGGAAAACAGAGTATGAAATCAATCATGTGCATAAATATGTCTCTTCTTTTGTTATATTGGCTGCCACACTATCCACGGAGAATCACATTCGCAGGATGCACAAACTAGAAGACCGAAAAAACAAGAGCACTGGGATTTTGCGTAAAATAAGAAACTGTTTCACACAATGTGATTCATTTGAGGTTGTCAAAACATGTGCAGGCAACAAATGGTATGGCTTACATCTCATGTTGATTGACAATTGTACATGACATGCAACCAAGCTTAATGCGGCACCTTGGTCATGGATTATGCCTCGTTTACAAAAAAAAACATCCATACAAGACAAGCCAAGTGTATGCACATATAGGCATATACTGCGCCATGGGGGTCAGTGCTACCCATCATGGTTTTACTCGAATATGTACGTTACACACATTAGTTGTGAATTAATCGAATAAGAACAGTCGGATGAAGCAGTGACAGCTTTTATTTGATTAGACAAAGAGAAACCCAAATTTATCCCGTACGGTTTGAGATATCCAAGACTTGAAATGTTCAGCTAAGCAACTGCATAATTCCCACCTTGTACAGCAGTACTTGTCCACGATTAAATGATTTCTAGCCTCACGCATAAGCAAGACAGAAAATATAAATACTACAGTAGGCACAAGTAGACAATACACAAACATCATTATAAAACTGTATTTTGTATGGTACAGTACAGATGGAGATAGTTGGCTGAAGTTCAGTTGACCTGTGAGGCTGATGCCGAATAATAACATTACGTTCACACACTAGACTGTATAGGAAATTAACCAGATCTCGAGTGTAGAAACACGATGGTATGTTTGGAATGCTGTTTGCAGCTAGTACCATATAGCTGAATCTGGCCATTGGGCCGTCTTTCTCTGGATTACCGGACAACGAGGCTTTAGATTAAACTAAACGCTAGGTAGCTCTAATGTCATGAGAAGGGAAACAATAAATAGTTTACATGTACTTTCAATTGCTTGTGCTGATGCTGGAAGCAACCTCGGTATTACCTTGGCACGCAGCTCGTTGGAATCGGTAGCAGGGGATCTGCCGTCTATGGTGTTGAGCCCTCCGGTGCCTCTAGCTGCACAATTAGAAGAGCTGTGTGTGTTAGCACATGATAATAGAGGGAGTAAAGGTGACTAGTCCTTGTGTAAATTCTCCAGGAAACCTCGATTTGTCTACCCTAAGTAACACGCCGAAGAAGGAATCCTATCCAAAAGGGGGCAGGGCTTTTCCGGAGGGGAAGGGGGGACGAGAACTAACCTGGCACAGAGGAGGAGCAGCCCATGGCCGGCGCTTCTCGGCGGCCGGGATCGGGAGGGAGCGATCGGCCGGGAGGGGGGCGGATCCGGCGGTTGCGCTCTCCTCGGTTCGCTCGCAGCTTGTTGGTGTCTGTAGACGTGTTGGTTCGTGCCGCGCGAGCGATGCTTTCCTTCCTTCGCAGCACGGGGAAAGCAAGCAAGGCGGAGTCGTTACTCACGTGGGCTCCATCTGTCGGTGTCACGTCCGGCAAATCCAGGTTGACTGGGCTAGGCTGGGCCATACATTGTGGAGGCAGGAGGCCAGACATACATAGGCTGGCCCTTGGTTCTGTGGGATGAGACGTCAGCTATCTTCATTGTTTCTCTTTTTCGGCTGACTTGTCCTAACTGCCAAACAACTTTCAGCTAATCTATCTATCTATTTTGCTCTCGTTAATAAAAATCAATAGCAGTACAAATAAATAAAAAATTATTAAACTTTGCTAGAAACCGCTACTGACTATCTGCTTGAGGAGCGCGGGTCGGCCAAAAGAGTTTGGCGACTCTAGGAGGAGTACATCTCGTTTGTGTCCGTATGACAGTATTATACGTACATTTTCCATCACTATATCCTATCACAATTTACCCTTATTCGATGATATGTTTCACATTATAACTCAATTTAATGTAATGTTCCACTTGTTTCCATGATTTTACATCAAGAGGGATATCGTCATAGGTCTGGAAACATGAGCTACAAACCATCATAAGAGAATAAGAGAATGCTATTTTCCAAGGCCCAAAAATGCTGAGAAAAAAACAAAATTCATTCGGAAGAAAATATCTGAGAGCAAGAAGATTGACCAAAGGGGGCTTCCATGTGGAGGAGATGGGGTCGCAAACCACCCTTGTGGTTTCCCTCCCGATGCCATGATACGTCTCGGATGTATCTATAATTTTTGATTTATTCATAGCGATATTATATAATTTAGCTATGATTTATCTATTTTTTATTAGACTAACATATTAACCTATATACTCATGCTATTAATATTAAGTTTTACTTTTGTTGTTTTAAATAAATATTTTCGGCACCATATGTTTAATCCTTGTGTTTTGGTGATGCGGGAAGCTTGACAACCTTTCTAAACATTGGGGACAAGTTGGTTCTGTGTGTTTATTTGCTGATGTCTACGTCATCCCTTTCACTTGGGGATTTCCAACTAACGCCATCATGTCCCTTTGTCTATAAGTTTTCCTTGACCTAAAAACGTTGGGAGCCTTCAACATATTTTTTGCATTAGTCTCGGGGGCAAAACAACGACAATGAGATATTGACCTCCGACAGGCTAATCATGTCGGGGATTCTTCCCACTGGGAGGGGGAAAATGAGTCCATCATCATCATGATCACGTTGTGCGTCACCAGGATCATCTGTTTATCAACACCTTTATCAACACTATATCCACCGATGTCTCCATTTCATTCATTGTTCAATCTATGAACCGTAACCCCATTTATGTCATTGGGAGTCTTTGTCGGTGTTGATTACCTCTTATAGTTGATGCATACAAGTTTTATGGTGAAAGTTTTTCCAAAAAAAAAGGTGCTGTTGACAGACCCATCCAGCCCAAAACATAGTGCATTTACGGCCCATCCTCACGTGCGGAGGCAGCAGAGCATACCCATCCTTCTTCCTTCCGACTGGAATTCCCCATTCCCCACATCCATCGGACGACGGTCGGCGCGGCGGCGGCACCGCTATGGCGAGCGGAGCTGGCTGTTCGGCGGAAGTAGGGAGGATGCAGCAGAATCCGGCCGAGGCCATGGAGATGTGCGTGCCGGGGGAGATGGGAGAGGCCGAGGTTCCCAGAGCGGTGCCGTGGCTAGGTTTTTGGGAGGTGTCGCGGCGCCGGTTGCCCCGGACGACCCCTTCTTCGCCGCCGGCGACATGGAGCGCCAGCTACTCGCCAAGCACGTACGTACACTCCGCCCTCCCTCTTGCACGAGCGTGTAGCTGAAGATCAACACAATTCTTGTCAAGAATAAATATACTGTAGGTAGATTTTAGCCAAATATTGGTGCCTGATCCTTAGGTTAATTTTGCACAAGTCGTGACCGTGGACATAAGACACTTGGATACACACACCTACAGTAGCTTGTATAGGTACTGAAACTTTGTGTATTTCCTTCATTTATTTATTTATTTTTGACGAAAAACAGCCAGCACTGATTTCATTAGCTTAAGAGAAAAACCCACATACAGAGTATCTTAAAAGAAGCTCGAGGACAGAGTGGAGGAAAAAGAGTAAAACTAAAATCTATCTAGGAGAAAGATCTAAACACAAAAAGAAAGATCAAAGCTCAAGTGATGGCAGTCCATTCTGCCCCTTTGCTGCCAGCTGCCCGCCAAACTGCTAACTCCTCGACAATTTGGTCACACACCGAGAAAAAAGAGTGTTGCTTTGCTTTAAAAATTCGGCTGTTTCGTTCACGCCAGATCTTCCATAGCACCATCATCAGCAGCGAAGAGAACTTTCTGCCTTGCACCTTGTTTTGAGTGAGGTGAGCATTCTGAGCCACCATTCCTGAATGTGGTCAGTATTAGAGACAGGTAGCAGGCTGCGAGAGAGGTTGAATCTTGTGAAACTGAAACCCCAGATCCCCGCAGCATACGGGCATGAGAGGAAAAGGTGATCAGGTGTTTCGTTTGTCAGGTTACACAGCACGCAGCTCGGATTGTGAGGCCATCTTCTTTTTGCTAAATTGTCCGCTGTAAGACACTTGCCCTGAACCGCCAACCAGGCAAAAAACTTTACTTTTGGGGGGATCTTAATTGACCAGATCATCTCGTTGAATGAGGTACTTGTTCTCCCCAAAGCTGACAATCATATGCTGACTTGGCTGAGTATAACCCGTTAGCATTCCACTTCCAAGAAACCTTGTCTTGTTCCTCCGAGAGCTCGATGTTCTGTGTCCTGTGCCAAAGATCAATGTATTCTGTCAATACTTGCACATTGGGGTTGGCCTTGATGCTTGTTATCCATCTTTGCTCGGCGATTCCTTCAGCCACTGTAATTCTCCTTCTTCTGCTATGTTTGAAGAGGTTGGGGAAAATAATTTTTGGGGTTCCACCATCCAGCCAATGATCATGCCAAAACAGTGTCTTATTCCCATTGCCAATTGTTTGCAATGTAAACAGCTCTTGTGTTGTTTGATATGGGTAGTGGTAGTCCTTGCCAAGGCATGTCATTTTCAGTTGCGTTTTGCCATAACCATCTCACCTTAAGAGCCGTGCTTTGGAGAGCGAGGTTTGGAATCCCAGTCCACCCAAGACGAGAGGTGTGCACTGTGCAGACCTGGGACCATCTCACCAAGCATTTGCCTCCACTCACAACATCTTTTCCGGCCCACAAAAAATCTCGCTGAAGTTAATCAATCATCAATCTTTTTGAGCAGCCATTTCAGGAATTCAATAGCTATCAGAGCAGAACAAATCTCACCAATGTGACTCGGCCAGTAATAGCAACCCATTTTGTTTTCCAACCCGAAGCTTTTTTGGCTTGAACGTCTACCACTTCTTGAAGTTGAGGCTTGGTTAGCTTCCGATCAGAGAGTGGCATACCCAAATACTTGCAAGGGAAAGAAGCAACTTGACATCCAAGAATTTCCTGCAGAGGGACTAGATCCAATTCTTCACATCTGATAGGCAGCAGCTTACTCTTACTAAGGTTGGTTTTGAGCCCTGTCCAAAAACTGTTCATATCCCATTTATAATTCTGAAATCCAATTGTGAAGGCTTGGCGAAAAGAATCACGTCATCAGCATATATTGACGCCCTATGCCGCAGCTGCTGATTTCCAATTGGTGATAGTACTCCTTCTTCCTGAGCTTTATCCATCAGCTTGCCGAAGCAGTCAATCACCAGGTCAAACAGCAGGGGGGAGAGCAGGTCCCCCTGCCTTAGCCCTCTCCTGTGATCAATCTTGTTTGTTAATCTTGAGTTCACCATCACTCTTGATGATGCCGTTAAGAACAGAGCTGCCAAACAATCTGTCCACCTTGGCCCAAAGCCTCTAAAGGAGAGAAGAGCAAGGAGGAACTCCCAGGACACGGAATCGAAAGCCTTTGATATGTTAAGTTTGATCATCACCGAAGGAATCCTTTTAGATCGCAAAGATTTATCACGATGCAGAGGCTGGGTTTCCCTTTTCAAAAAAAAAAAAGATCGCAAAGATTTTGGTTATTTACATTGTCGACTACATGGAGTGGAGGATTTAGGATCTGATCGGTGGGGATGTCGAGCTTTTAAAAAAAGTCACTATTGGGCTTGTGGAATTAGAATTAGCCATAAACAGATGTGGTGCTTCACTAATTTGGAGTTTTGACCACAAAGATATGTCAATTTAGCATTTTTTACCTGGTATACACATAAGATTAGTTCAAATACTAGTAGGTAATATTTGTTTTTGTATTTTGGAGGGGGCACCCCCACTTGATCCGCCCCTGACTACATGTTGTGCAACCCTCTCATACTCAGGTGTTTCGTTTTGTGCGTGTAGGTTGCCCTAGATCTCACAGATGATGACCGGTATCAACTTGAGAGGATGGATGTGGCGAGTTCAAGTTCGAGGTTGTTTGCATGTCATTTTGTCGGCCACTGGCAATTGGTATTAGATTATATACTTTGCATCATTTTGTTGGACGTTTTATATATGTGCTGATGCCATTTTCACACATCTCCTTTGTGCCACATGTCAGCTATAAGCCTATAACCAGGGGGATATTTTGCTACTGCATTAAGTACTTATTTGTGCCTAGGGTTAGATTTTGATTCCTCGCATATATGTATGTAAAATCCACAATTCTGGTTGGCCTGAGTGTTTTGCATCATCATATTATGAGACGCACAAAAATGCTGCGTGCAATAACTATATGTTTGAGAAAATGAAAATTCTCCTTCTACAACTGGTCTGCTCCGTGGAGTTTTACATTTTATAGCGATAGATGAATGTTTTGTTCTGACAACTGATAATACACGCCATACTGCAGTCTCTCTGCATATTATTATGAATTAATTTGGTCTTGTTCCATTTTAACGTTGATTGACCCATGTTTCCTGCAGCACTGTGTGTTGTCCAATTGCTGGTTGTGGTGCCCATCTGGATTGCTTGGAGGATTTTGAAGACCACTACAGCACTCGGCATACTGCCTCATGCTCTGTATGTTCAAGAGTGTATCCGACTTCAAGGTTGTTGAGCATTCATATATCTGAGGCACATGACTCCTTTTTCCAAGCAAAAGTTGCTCGTGGTTTTCCAATGGTAATAACATCTATCCCTCGGCACTTGTATGAATTGTTCACTACTCCTATATAAGTAAGCAATCTACTCCCTCCGTACACAAAAGGATGTCTCAACCTAGCCAAAATATGTATGTATCTACACACTAAATCATGTCTAGATACATACAAATTTGGGCTAGGTTAAGACATCCTTTTGTGGACGGAGGGAGTAGTTCTTAACATACATATTACTCCTTAAATTGCACAGTCATTTTTTACGTTACCTTCCAGTAGTTTCCCGTGTTGATGGTTCCTAAACAATTATCTGCTGCGGCATCAGTCAACATTCGATAAGCATATCACTAGCACATCTAACCCTGACACAGATCCTTTTTGTCTGAAACAGTATGAATGTTTGGTGGAGGGTTGTGGGGTGAAGTTTAAGACCTACAAAAGCAGGCAGCGGCATCTTGTCGATAAGCATCAATTTCCCAAGTCATTTGAATTCTTTAAAAGGGCACAACCTTCCCGGCGGCATCGTCAGAAGTATCATGATCGGAGGCAAGTCACTTACAACGGAGAAGTGGCAAGGGATTCTTCGATGGATGTCGATGGAAATAGCCCAAGGCAGATGAATTCAAGATATCGACCAAAACAACATGATCATAAGGAGCCAAAAGAAAAGTTCAAAAAAAATAAGGAGCCAAAAGAAGATGAACATCAGAAGGAGGGTGAGGAAGATAAGATGGAGGTTGAGCACAAGATTGACGAGCTCACTGCCGCCGTATCAAAGCTGAGCACGTTTGGCCACCGTCGCTCCCGTGGTCTTACTTTTGTCCCAAGGTCTATTAGGCAGCAGAACAAGCAGGCATGTACTAATCCAGAAGCAAAATGACGAAACTTGCTGTTGCACTAGACTAGATCACTTTGACAAAATGACGAAGCAAAAATACGCTTGGATTCGGGTCAAACTGTTACTAGACTGGTTCACGCTTTCTACACCAGGAGACGCAAATTGTATAACATTTCACATGGTGTATCTATACAATAGTAATGAATTATTATGCCTTCGCCATCCGTGATGATATCCATCGTACCTCAAATCGATTATAAACTAGTTCGTCCAGGCTTCCTAAACCACGAGACCCAATTTGACAATCACCCATGTCTCAGAGCTCCCTGCTAGCTCGCAAATAGTCTCACGAACCAAAACCGAGATTTTTCCAAGAAGATATCGTAGTAAAATTATTTAGTGAACGATAATGGTTTGTCCTTTGGATTTCACCTGTGATTCTCAATGCCAAAAAGAATGGTACTAGCGGTAAGTTCTGACCATGCCATCAGTAATCCGTTAAGTTCTGACCATGCAAGTTACAGATTGTTTTTTTTTAGGGAATACAGACACGAGGAAATGGGTTGCTGAAACGAGCCCCCACGAGCAAGGGAGGCCCAGTGCCCCTCCGCGTGGGCGTGCCTGCTGGAAAATGGTCTTGGCTGCTTCCTCCTTGTCTTTTTACCGATTCCCTAGAGACAGAGAGATCCTCTGGCCTGTTCGTTCTAGTACTTGTAAATATTTAAATTCAAAGGGTAACGTGAAAAGAAGCAAATGTAAAAATGAAACAAAGAATAGGGCTAAAAACGGTCAGTGTAAAGAAAAATTGGCTTTCAGTTTAGCCGGGAGTTTACGTTCTGACGATGTGATGCGATCCAATTTCAATCGCATTTCCTTTCATGTGGGGATGGATTTTCTATCCAGTCATCCATCCACGATATGAAAAGAGTAAAATCCATCGGACATCACTGAATATGGTGCAATATTTGATGACGTGGCAGGGAGGGGATGGATCCGGCATCGATTACGCTGTCCTCGGTCCGCTCGCGTGTCCACCTGTCAGCATCACGTTGTGCAAAATTCAGGTTGATTGGGTCACTGGCCTGGGTTTTACATTGCATTAGCGAAAACCAGGAAAGAGGTGGGGTCACCAAGGGCTAGCCCAATTATGAGGAAAACTTGCCTCTATTTGCTAAGGCCATACAAAGGATGTTCCTAGTTTTGTGAGATGGGACACCTCGTCAACTACTCTGCTGCTGGGCCTGAATTCTCCACCAAAAGAACAAAAATGTTGCCCACCTAAAACTCTCTCTTGTTCTTTTGTTTTTATAGGGAAACTTTCTCTTGTTCTTGTTTGAATGAACTCTCACGTTTCTGTAAGGATTGTTTTTCTTTTTCCAAAATGCACTGCAACACCATTAAAAAAATGCACTGCAACATGTGTTGCACGGACTACCTGCTTATGACCGACTTTTTTTTATCATATGCGTCCATTGTTGATCTGCTGAACTCGTTGCAACCGTGGATTGGGATGGCATTGGTGACCTGGTTCACGACATAATGGTTTATCGCGGAGGCTTTCTCGTATGTAAGTTTATTCCATGTTAAACGTTTGGCAAGCATCAATGCATGAACTTGTGTGTTTGTTGTCTGCTTTTTTTTTTTTTTTTTTGCGAAACACAGTACAACGCAGACGCTCATATACACGTGCATACACTCACCCCTATGAACGCACACACGCACACCCTACCCCTACGAGCACCTCCGAGAGACTGAGCCGGCGGATCAGGTCTTGAGATTGACGAAGTCACCACAGGCGCCTCGCTGTCGACGGGAACGTCGCCTCCCACTGAAGAATATTCCGCCTAAATGAGAAACATCAGCGTCAAACCTGTGGTTTGAACTCTGGTGGGCTGGGGGTACAACCACCCTCCTAACCATCTTGCCACAGACAAGTTCTCTGTGTTTGTTGTCTGCTTGTCCTCGTGGCTATCCTCGTGGAGTGGAACAAAGTGTACAACATGCATGTGTGCACATGGCCGGCCAAATCGTCGGGGTGGGGTTGCGAAGTTTACGTGAAATTTGTAGCCGGGACGTGTAATGTCAATGTGGTCCGTTACAACATGTACACTTTATCTTTCCTCAAAGGACATGTCTCTTTTATACTTTCATCATGGTAGAAAAGGGAAAGTAAAGATAAAAGGAAGCGTTGGAGACTACATAAAGGTTGGCTTCACAAACCTAGACACTGTAACTGCTGTACAGTAAAACAAATCAAATGATCATCCTTGGCCACCATCTGGTGACATATATACCAGACTGAACATGACATCTGACAAAAGAAAAAATGAAGCTTTTTTTTACATGAGAAAAGATGAAGTTGCGTAGTAGTACGGTAGTAGTACAGCGGTTGTAGTCGGTTAAGTTGTGATCTTGCACGTTACTAGGCCACCTGTACAATGAGTTGGATGCTTGAACCAAAAGTAAGGGTGCGTTTGGATTTTGCCTACGCTGGCCTCGCCAAAGTACGGGCAAGCCAAAATATTGGCGTGGCTTTCCGCCGCCCACGTCTGGCCAAATCTTTGGCGTGAAAATGTACTGCAGAGCTGAAGATAGGGTTAGTACGCCAAATAATTGGCTCCAATCCAAACATCACCCAAACACTTGGTCAACGCCAATATTTTGGCTTGGCAGCCTGGGGCTCCCATCCAAACAGGCTCTAAATGACATGACATCCTTCACCAGACCAAAATTTGAAAGCCAGACACGGTGAAATGGGCAGCAGAAATAAGATTGCGGTGGGCAAATGTGGGCCCAAATATGTGAGTAAAGGGAGGCCCACGAACAAGGGAGCTCCGCGTGGTCGGAAACTGCCTTGTCTGCTTCCTCCTGGCAGCGTGATCCGATCCAATCCAATTGCATTTGCTTCCCTGTGATGTGAGCAATGTGGTCGACATCAATCGACAATTTGAAAAGTAGACGGGTTGGTCGGTTGCTGGCTAGTACTACTGATTCTTTCAATTTTCAAATGGTTAATAATAGCACGCGCGTGGCCAGCCTGAGCCAGCTCGACGCACGTCAGCTGAAACTATCCGAATACATAAATCAGACCTGATTTGTCATTTGAATGTTCTTTGTTGAAGCTTACTCCATTAGTTGAACACTAAACTATCACGCCGACGAGAACGGGGCAAAGGCCCAGTGATTGGGGTAGCGGTGTGGCGGCCCAACGACATGAGTTCGATCCTCATTGGGGATCAATTTCTGGAAATTCTCACAAATGAGCATTTCTTCTGTAAAAGTATGCCCTGATTGCTAGTGCTCATGGGTCACTTTTTTAAAACTATCACGCCGACGGGTACTAAACTACTAATATCTTTCCCCATTAATAATGCCCGTCCTGCCGTTGCTCACAAGACTAGAAGAGAAGGATTCGCTGCACTAGGCATTTTCTGAGCTTCAGAGCCCGTTTTGCTCACACGCCGCTTGCGTGGAGGATATATATTCCTGTTCATAAGTAACACGTGTTTCTTTTCAATCAAGCCATTTGGCACCGTCTCGGCTCGATGATTCAGAGTCGTCGTTAGCGAGCAGTGAGGATGGTTAAAAAGAAAGAGCATCGCACTTGGAAGCCGATGTTCTTTATTTCCCAACAGTTTCTCCGGCCGCATCATTTAAACACAGGCATATATACTTGGAAGACAAGCAAGTAGGTAGGTGGCAAACCTGCAAAATGTGTGCGAAAAGGACGTGCATATGTGAATTTATAGTATATTCGAACCAATTTTCCCTTATCGGATAACGTCTCCCACTAAACCATTGGTCAATACTGGCGCGATCCATAGGTTTTGACAGTCCACTCTACCTAGTCCCGCCCGGGTAGATCAACTGGGAGGAAAAAGAGGCATCGGTTGCTTGGAAATGGTCTCGAGATCGAACCAAGATTTTCTAAGATGATAACGTAGTGGAGTAATAAATTACAATAAACGAAAAGGGTGCGTGCTTTGGATTTACCGTTGATTCTGTCGTCCCGATAATGTCAAAAAAGATGTGAAATGTAGGAGCAAGAGACAAGGACGTACGGCCTAGCCAGCCTTTCAAATACCAATTCAATAAATCAATGTGAATGCAATAACTAAATATTTTTCCAAATGTTGACGAGCCATAGCACGCAGAAATCATCAAAACAACAGCCGTCACAGAGACTAGAGGAGAGGAGAATATCTAGAGCGGCGAACGTAGCTACTACTCCATCAGTATCAAAATATAAGACTCTCTAGCTAGCTTGTACACACATGTATCTAGACATGTTTTAGTGTAAGATTCATGTGAGGTTGATCTCGTTGTTAATGAGATTGATCCCGTATTGATTAGCCCAACGGCTAAATCAATCCCTTGACTGCGCCCTGATCGGGGGCGTCCGTTTCCATTATGGACGGTGGGCCCCTGTGACCTGCGCTATAAATAAAGGGTGGGGGCTGGGGCACACGGTACGAGGTTCACCGTGCTGCCAGTCACCCCACCGACATCCCCTCTCCGATCTAGGGTTAGCGCAGTGCTCACGGGAAGCACCACTGCCCCGCAGTCGCCACAGTCGATCACCATGGCCTCGGCCTCGAGCTCGTCCACTCACGGCGAAGGTATCGCCCCAATCTCTCTCTCTCTCTCTTGTTCTTACACACACACATGATGAACACGTCGATCTACAGAAAGGAGTTAATCTAGGAATCTAACAATGGTATCAGAGCATTTAGATCCTAGATCTAATGTTTTCGGTAGCAACAGTAAAGGAAAAGCAAAAAGAAATCCCTCCCGTATGAACCCTAACAAGAAAAGGGACAAAGGAAAACTCACTGGTTTCACCGGCAAAGGATGCCGCTGTCATGGCCGCGTCAATCCTCTCGATCCCGATGCGCACCGAATGGGGCATCGGGAAGAAGATGCAACCCCTCACGGGGCAAAGAAAGTTCACCCCGCAAGGGGCAGAGGGCACCGCGTGCTGCAAGAGCACCACCACTGTGCCGCTTGACGGCGGCGCGCTTTCCTTTGGGAGCTCGCGCACACCGGCAAGGGGGACAGCAGGGGCGCCGTGGTTTTCTTCGTCGTCGAGTTATTCCGGCGGCGAGCTCGCGGGGAAAAGAATGGAAAGGTGGGGGGGTGGCTCGCGGGGCGGCCGTCCAAGGCGCGGCTGTGCGCGGCGCGGTCGTCTCCGGCCAGCCGCCGTCACGGCGCGCGCGGCACGCACGGCACGCACGCGCACGAGGCGCGCACGGCACGCGCGCGGCGAGAGAGGCAGAAGAAAAGGGGGAGGGGCTCGCCGCGCAGGGGCATGCCGCCGTCGCCGGCTTGCCGGCAGCGCGCCGGAACCCGCCGGAGCCCTAACCCTAGCGCGGCTCCGCCGCCGTTTTCGTGCGAGAGAAGAGAGGCGCGGGAGGAGTGGCCCGAGAGGCCGCTGTGCTGGTTTTGTTCCAGCGAAGAGTGCGGCTGGCCGTCGGATCTGATGGACGGCCAGGATGCGAACCCTAGCTCCCAGCTGGGCCAATTGGGCCGAAATTGAAAACGGGCCGTGGGCCGCGTCCTCAGCATCCGCGTCGCTGCGGGCGACAAATAGAAAAGGCGGCCGTGGGCCGGGCCGGTTTTCAGGCCGAGTTTTTTTTTTATTCTGTTATTTTTTTTTAACAGAGCAAAGTTGATGTTTTTTGTCTAGTTTTTTGGACAATTTTCAATAGTTTTGAGTTCTATTCAAATTGATCCAACGAAATATTTGTTTAGAAGAAAAGTTACAGAATTTTTTATGAAAAGTATAAAGTGTATATTATTTATTTAAAGTTTCCGCTGCAAATAGTTAAAAGAAATTGCATAAAAGCAATAAAGTGAAAATTAAAAGCATGATTAAAATGATATTAATGCTGATTATGATTCTGCTATTATTTGACCAACGTTATTAATAGCATTATTATGATTTAAAGTGAGAATTGAAAGCATGATAAAGTGATTTAATGATGATTATGATTTTGTTGTTAAATGACCAACGTTGTTAATAACATGATTATGATCTGTCTTAAAGGTGCATTTATTTCTTTTATTGCCCAACGGTAATATAGTTTTAATTGCACAAACGGTTGTATGTTTTAATTTATACCAACGTTGGATTATTACATGCAATTGTTTTTTGTTATCTTATATCCTTGTGGTTTCAGGAAGTTTTCACCTGATGAGTTGCCTCAAGGACGTTCCGACGCTCAGGGGTGACAACTACGCTGAGTGGTGGAAGAAAGTGAGCTGGCTTTTGTCTGCGCTGAGGTCGACTGGGTTGTGAGTACTCCACAGCCAGTCAAGCCAGCAGAGCCAGTGAGAGCATCTGATGATGATGATTCTGCTTGGCAGAAAAAGCAGCTGGACTATGGTCCAGTAGAGATGGGTTACACCCTAGAGAACCAAAAGTGGGTGAACGCCAACAAAAAGTGCATGGCATTCATAAAGAACACAGTTGAGAACGCTATTGTGGGCTCAATTGAAGAGTGTACCTCTGTGGGAGAGTATCTCCAAAAGATAAAGAGCCAGTTTACTGGTTCTTCAAAGACATATGCTACCCAGCTGCTCAAACAGCTGGTGACAGAAAAGTATCATGGAGGTTCACATGGAATAAGGGAGCACATTCTCAGAATGAGCAACATGGCTGCTAAGCTTAAGTCCATGGAGGCTGATCTGGAGCTCAAGCCTGCACTCATAGTTCACTTGGTGATGGCTTCACTGCCACCACAATTTGAAAATTTCATCATCAACTACAATGTGTCGCCTGAAAAATGGGACATTGAAAAGACCATTGCCATGCTGTCGCAAGAAGAGGAAAGGCTGAAGTCCCAGAATGGGGGCTCCTTGAACTTTGTGAAGGACAACAAGAACAGGAACTACAACGGTTCCCCTTCTAAGCCATATGGCAAAGGTCCTCACAGTATAAGCCACATGGCAAAGGTCCCAGCAGTTTCAGCAAGTGGACAAAGATACATGCCACCACTGCAAGAAGAAAGGGCATTTCAAGCAAGATTGCCCAGATTGGCTCAAGATGATAATGGCCAAGAAAGGTAAGACACAGTTTCTTTTGTAAATGAATCCCTGTATACACAGTTTTCAAAATCTACTTGGTGGATTGACTCAGGTGCAACTGTTCATGTTGCAAATTCTTTACAGGGATTCCATTCGACAAGGAGTTGCAAAGAAGCGAAAGACACATTGAAGTCGCAAATGGAGTTCAAGCAGAAGTTGAAGCTGTTGGCGACGTCTCCTTGGAGCTAGCTGATGGTTTCAATATTATGCTTAGAGATGTTTTATTTGTTCCTTCGATTCACAGAAACTTAATAAGTGTATCGTGTTTGGATAAAGACAGTTATGAATGTTATTTCGGTCATGGCAAGTGTGCCATATGGTTTAAAGATGCTTGTGTGGGTATTGCTTTACTTCATGATAAGCTTTATTTGTTATCCTTGCGTGAAAAAGTGCATTCTGTGAGTAATGTGAATGAACAAATTCCTTGTCGAACAAAGAACAAAAGAAAAGAAAGCGAACTCATGACTCTTCGAAGTTATGGCACTGTCGATTAGGCCATATTTCGAGGGGAAGAATAGAAAGCCTCGTTAAAAATGAATTCTTCCTCCGTTAGAGTTCTCAGATATGAACAATGCATAGATTGCATAAAAGGAAAATACGTAAAACAAATTAAAAAGGGTGCAAACCGAAGCACGCGACACTAGAAATTATTCACACTGATATATGTGGACCATTTCCGGTGAAAAGTGTGGATGGTTATGACTCGTTCATAACGTTCACAGATGATTACTCCCGATATGGTTATATTTATCCAATTAAAGAAAGATCTGAAGCATTGGATAAATTTAAAATATTCAAAGCTGAAGTTGAAAATCAACATGATAAAAGAATTAAAATAGTCAGGTCCGACCGTGGGGGGGAGTACTATGGTCGGCACACTCCATATGGTCAAGTACCTGGACCTTTTGCAAGGTTTTTACAGGAAAATGGAATAGTCGCCCAGTATTCTATGCCGGGCGAACCACAGCAAAATGGAGTAGCTGAAAGGCGTAACCGTACTCTTATGGATATGGTGCGCAGTATGATGAGTTATTCCACACTGCCATTGGGATTATGGATGGAGGCGTTAAAAACCGCCATTCACATTCTCAACAGAGTACCAAGTAAGTCGGTGCCCAAAACACCGTACGAGTTGTGGACAGGGAAAGTTCCTTCTCTACGCCACTTGAAAGTCTGGGGGAGCCCAGCTGAGGCAAAAGTTTTTAATCCACACATTGCAAAGTTAGACCCCAAAACAGTAACTTGCCATTTCATTGGCTATCCTGATAGATCAAAAGGTTATCGTTTCTACTGTGCAGACAGATACACAAAGTTTGTAGAAACGAGACACGCGGTCTTCTTGGAGGACGAAATGATGAGGGGGAGCATGGTAGGCCGGAAAATTGATCTTGAGGAGAAGAGGGTGTGTGCACCTTTTCCGATGATCCATGAGCCATTTTTCGCCCTACCTGTTGTACCTGCACCGATAATCCCAGAGGTTGTGGTGCAAGCACCTGTTGTAACTCCACCCGTGACCACAACGAGGCAAGATTCGGAACCTGTCCGTCAGGACCGACTCAACCCGTTGTTGAGCATGAAAGGGAGCGACGACAGCCACATTTAGAAGAAGAGTCGCACGTTGAGACACATGATGTGCCAGAGAATGAGACTCTAGAAGGTCTAAAAGAGCTAGGAAATCAGCTATTTCTAGTGATTATAGAGTTTATAATACAGAAACAGTTCATATGGAAGAAGATCCCACTTCATATGAAGAAGCCATGAGAAGCGTTCACTCTTCGAAGTGGCTGGAAGCCATGGAAGACGAGATGAAATCGATGAGTTCTAACAATGTTTGGGATTTAGAGGAAATTCCTAAAGGAGCCAAAACAGTAGGCTGCAAATGGGTCTACAAAACAAAGTATGACTCCAATGGAACGTAGAAAAGTATAAAGCGCGACTTGTGGCAAAAGGCTTTACGCAAAGAGAAGGGGTAGATTACAATGAGACATTTTCTCCGGTCTCATGTAAGGATTCTTTCAGAATCATCATGGCACTAGTTGCGCATTTTGATTTAGAGTTGCATCAAATGGATGTAAAGACGGCATTTCTAAATGGAGATTTAGAAGAAAATGTTTACATGAAACAACCCACGGTTTTTTCATGGAGGGGAAGGAACATATGGGATGCCGCCTAAAGAAATCCATTTATGGGTTAAAGCAAGCCTCTAGACAGTGGTATTTAAAGTTCAATAATACAATTAAAAGTTTTGGTTTTAAAGAGAATGTTGAGGACAACTGCATTTATGCAAAGTTTAAAAGTGGGAAATATATTTTCCTAATTCTGTACGTGGATGATATCTTGCTTGCAAGCAATGATGTCAGTCTACTACTAGAAACAAAGAAATTCTTGTCCTCAAATTTTGATATGAAAGATCTTGGTGAAGCTTCATATGTTTTGGGCATAGAAATTCACCGGGATAGAAAGAATGGAGTGCTAGGACTATCACAAAAGGCATATTTAGAAAAGGTTCTAAAGAAATATAATATGCATAAAAGTAGCGCATCACCTGCTCCGATAGTCAAGGGCGATAGTTTTGGGAAATTTCAATGTCCCAAAAGTCAATATGAGATCGATCGAATGAAAGCAGTACCATATGCTTCGGCTGTTGGAAGCTTACAGTATGCACAAGTGTGCACTCGCCCTGACTTAGCTTTTATCACCGGGGTACTCGGTAGATATCAAGAAAATCCAGGCCATGAACACTGGAACATGGTAAAGAAAGCATTGCGTTATGTACAAGGCGCAAAAGACCTCATGCTAACATATAGAAGATCTGATTCCCTAGAACTAAGAGGGTATTCAGACGCAGATTTTGCGGGAGACAAAGATGATAGAAGTCCACGTCAGGGTACGTGTTCACTCTCGCAGGAGGGGCTATTTCGTGGAAAAGCTCCAAACAGTCATTAGTTGCTGCATCCACGATGTATGCAGATTTATAGCATGTTATGAGGCCACGGGACAGGCGATATGGTTAAAGAAATTTATACCCGACTTGAAAGTGGTAGATTGTATTGACAAACCACTAAAGATGTACTGTGACAACCAGCCCGCAGTATTCTATGCTCACAACAACAAGTCGAGTAATGCTACAAAGGCAATAGATATAAAGTATTATGTTGTGAAAGATAAGATCCAGGATCAAACTATAAGTCTCGAGCATATAAGGACAAAGGAAATGCTTGCGGATCCGCTAACGAAAGGCTTACCACCCGATGTGTTCCAGAAACACATAGCCGGCATGGGATTAATGGAAAGCCTATGATCACTGGATCACAGAGGCCCAAAAGTAATAGTTTATTGTTTCAAAACTGAAAAGTATATGGTGGCTGTCTGATTCTATCGGCAATTGAGCTGTGACGATGAAACATGCTCTATGTACTAATCGGTGATGAAACGAGTAAAGTAAAAGGTAAAAGTTAAAAGTAAAAGTTGAGATCAAGGGGGAGAATGTTAGGTTGATCTCGTTGTTAATGAGATTGATCCCGTATTGATTAGCCCAACGGCTAAATAAATCCCCTTGACTGCGCCCTGATCGGGGGCGTCCGTTTCCATTATGGACGGTGGGCCCCTGTGACCTGCGCTATAAATAAAGGGTGGGGGCTGGGGCACACGGTACGAGGTTCACCGTGCTGCCAGTCACCCCACCGACATCCCCTCTCCGATCTAGGGTTAGCGCAGTGCTCACGGGAAGCACCACTGCCCCGCAGCCGCCACCGTCGATCACCATGGCCTCGGCCTCGAGCTCGTCCTCTCACGGCGAAGGTATCGCCCCAATCTCTCTCTCTCTCTGTTCTTACACACACACATGATGAACACGTCGATCTACAGAAAGGAGTTAATCTAGGAATCTAACAATGGAGGGGAAAACCTGTACCTCCTCCGTGATTTGGGGCACTCGAGATGCCGTCCATGGTGGACGGCGGCGGTGATTGCAGAGTGTAGGTGGCGGTGGCGGAGCTTCCCGCTGCTACTGCCGCAACCCTAGATCGGTAGGGGGTCTTGGTGGGGTGCCTGGCGCACCAGTCAACCTCGTACTGAGTGCCGCCGGCCCCCACCTCTTTATATAGGCAGCGCAACAGGGGCCCACCAACCAGGGTACGGCTGGACGCCCCCGATCAGGGCGTGGTCAAGGGTCCGGTGTGACCGTTGGGTCACACGGGAGGAGATCAACCTAACATTCTCCCCCTTGATCTCAACTTTTCACTTTTACTCATTTCATCACAGATCGATACATAGAGCATGTTTCATCGTCTCAGCTCAATTGCCGATAGAATCAGACAGCTACAATATACCTATTTGTTTTGAAACAAATTCTTTGATCTTTTTGGGCCTCTTTATTGTCCGGAAATAATATAGACTATACCATAAACCCATGTCGACTATGTGTTCTCCAAAACACACTGGGCGGTAAGCCTTTAATCAGCAGATCTGCAAACACTTGTGTGTTTATTTTATCTGTTCCTCTTATGCTCTAAGCATTTCAACATAATTCTGGACTTTCTCCTTTACAACGTATATCTCTGTGTCAATGTGTTTGGCACCACACTTGACTCGTTGTCTTAGGAGTGAATTACTTAATGGTTATTGCTGTTGTCAACCATTATCAATTCCGGGTACAGTTTCTTAACCATTTTGCCTATCCCTCAGCCTCATATGATGCTATAACATATCTTTACATCACATTGATGTCAAAACTTTAATTCTTTGGAGATTTTCCATACAAAAACTCCAAATGTGAAAATTTAGCGACAATTGTGGATTTCGCTATACATTTCACAAATTCTTTCAGAGTACTCACAACCTTTTGAGAGCACTCTTATAGATCTATCTTTGTACTCACAACCTTTTGAGAGCACTTGTTTCTTTTAGCATGAGGCCAATATTTTTTATTCCATTCCAGTAATCTATATCTGGATTGGACATTGCCAAAACAACCCGGATACATGAATTGTCAGGGTAATATTGAGCAACCAACAGCGGAAGCACATGGTACCATATCCATTTGATCCGTTCTATGTTATCTCTTGGAACACTAAAGTTCCCAATTCCATTACCCTTTTCAATAAGAACAGGCGTAGGTTTTCTCGACATGCATGCTATAGAGACTTCTTCTCAGCATGTCCATGTGATATTTCTAATACCCCTTTTCTTCTTTTCTCAGTAAATCTCGATACTTATAACGAGAGACACTCTACCGAGAATACTCTTTTGAGGACAAGAACTTCTTTTCTCTGCCGGTAGTAGATTGACATCACCACTAGCAAGTAGGATATCATCCACATACACGGGATTAGGAAATGAATTTCCCATTCTATAAGTTTGCACAAATGCGATTGTCCTCTCATTTTCTTTAACCCAAAATAACTTTTGATTCTAGAGACTTGCTCTAGTCCATAAGATCACTTGTGATCTTTACTTTCATCTGATGTAACTCAGATCATTATGTGCCATTAGCACTCATTTTAATCTGTTTATTCTCTTAGCGCAAATCTTTCGATTTAAAATCGCTTTTTACATATTTCCTTTGGAGTCACATTGGTGTTGTAGACCCTTTATAGCCTACTGTTTTGGCTCCATTGGAAATTACTTATGAGTCCCAAACATCGTCGGGATTCACATAGTCTCTAATCATTAAGACAAGTAGACACTAGTCAAAATTGATTGAGCGCTTCTTATAATTTCTGTAAATGAGGTGGGATCAACCTTCATTTAAATTTCTCTGATATAGACTTTATAGTCATCTATTTTTCTCATATGGGGATGTTGTTGTTCTGTCATTGCCTAGAGGCAATTAATTATGTAGTCTTCTATTGCTATAGCTCTTACAAGGACCTAAAACACAAGATCCATGTTTGCTTGTTCATCTCTATTATAAAGCAACAAGCTCCCCCAGATAAAATCTATTCGAGCCTTAGGTATGTTCATACCATGCTCCCCCAGATTACTCCATTTTCTCCAAAATGGTGTATCCTTAATCTTTTTATTTGGGTTTATTCTGTTAACCTGTTAATCTGTATTCTTTATGGCACTTTGAGTACCGTCCTTAGTCTCCTTTCGGAGCTGTAAAATATCCAAGAATACATCTATTTCTTTACTTTAGGGGTATCATTATTATGACCGTCGTACTCCCGAACGATCATGCATCACATTATCTGAAGTATAGGGGAGTTTATTCTGTAACATTCTCTATCTCCCCCTCGAAATGTGGCAAGAACCTTTTGCCACAATTTCGAAACTTTGATTATCTGCTTTATTCAATATGAAGTTATCTTTTAACGTATGGGAGTACTTTTTCCTCATTCCTTTTTCAAAACTCACAAGAGTTCATACTCAATGGTACTGCAAGTCACACTTGCATAACATTCTTATCTTTAGGTTCATTTGTAACTTTATTCTCTTTTGACTCATTAAGTGCTTTGTAACTGTGACACATAAAGTGTGCGGTCGATATAAAACCATATGAGTCATCACATCTTCTTCCTGTCATACAGGATTAGTCCTTTGTCAAAATTTTCTCCCGCCATGCGGGTATTTTCCCAGACTTTTCCCACCACGTGGGTATTATCATCGTCTTTTCCCGTCATGCGAGTAATTAAGAGACACAGATGCCACAATTGGCTCTTTAGACTGCATATTCAATCATCAAATTCAGAACTAAATCTGAATACTCTTTTATACACATGCTTAATCCAACGTTGGTCAAATTAAGCATTCATGTTGCTCGTTTAAATTTTTTCTTCATATAGGTACATGAAAGAAATTCGTTAAACAAAACTCTGAATGATTTATTTGTTTTTTGCATGGAGAGTACATGAAAGACATTTGTCAATCAAGACTCTCGATGATCTATTTGTATTCTTGGATTAACATCCAAGAATTCTTTTTCTTTTTGCAGTCATTCTTTAGAGAGAACATACTCTCTCACTTTATGACCTTTCTTGGTCATCTTTCGGGTCACAAGTACCCATTCTTTTGCTTTCACGAATGAAAACATGAGAATCTTTGTCTGAGAAAATAGATTCTTTAATAATAAACAATAATGAGCATAAAAATAACCCTACGTTGGTCTGGTTAAAGATATGCACATTAAATCTTTAAAACTTTCTTCAATATTCTAAATCACCGTTGAGCAGAATTAGAATGAAACATAATCTTTCTACACTAATTCTACATCACCGTTGGGCAGAAATAGAATCAATGCACAAAACTTATAAACAGTACGATGACAATATTTCTATTGCAATAAAGAACTCTGTTCAGAAAATAACATTATCATCAATTCTATTGCAGCGGAAACATGAAATGTACATATTTCTATAGTTCAAGAACATTTCTTGATCTTTTATCTTTTCTCTGAAAATTGATCACTTTGATGCAAATTATCAGAGATCTAGCCCTTTGACTATAGAACTCACATAATTATAGTACTGCTATTATCAACGTTGGTCAGAAAATAACAATACCATAATTTAATCTGTTAAACAAATATTTCTCTTTTTCCTCCTCTCCAATTAAATTTTCCCGTTGGTTCCAATTTAATTAGAGGAGAGTCCTTTTACTTTACAGCAGAAACTGTAATGTATTCTCTGTATTTCACAAACATTGCACTGTTCAACATTTAACAAAACATGATTATGTTATTAACAACGTTGGTCATAAAATAACAGAATCATAATTGTTTCAATAATTTCTTTAACATGCTCTTGTAATTTAATTCTTTCTTTATTTCTATTTACACTTTAAGAGCAGTTTTATTTATTTGCAGCGGAAAAACATGAATAAAATTCATGAACTTTTTATACTTTTCACAACTATTTCTGTCACTGTTTGTGCAATTAAAACTATATTACCGTTGGGCAATAAAAGAAATAAATGCACCTTTTAACACATAATAAACAAATCATGATCATGTTATTAACGACGTTGGTCATTTAATAACATAATCATAATCATCATTAATATCACTTTAATCAAGGTTTTAATTCTCACTTTAAATCATGATAATGTTATTAACAACGTTGGTCAATTAACAACAGAATCATAATCATCATTAATATCACTTTATCATGCTTTTAATTCTCACTTTATTGCTTTATGCAATTAATTTTAACTATTTCGCAGCGGAATAAATATGAATAAAATTCATAAACTTTTATACTTTTAACAAGTATTTCCTTTTCTTTCTTCTGTTTCCTAAACAAAAAAAATTCGTTGGATAAAAAAACAGAATGAAATTTGCCTAAAAAATGGACAAAAACAGATAAAACACATGCTTTCGTAAAAAAATAAAAAATAAACAGAAAACATGTCTTTTCTTTTCAGCAGAGAAAAAATCGCGCGGCCCACGGCCCTTTTTCTATCTGTCGCGCAGTGCGACGCAGAACGTCGGCCCACGGCCCGTGAGCGGCAGCGTTATCTGCCGCCCGTGCGACGCGCGAAAGCGGCCCACGGCCGCAGCCTGCCTTTCCTTTCGGCCCATCGGCCGGTCTGGGAGCTAGCCCTAGCTCGCGGTGCATCCTGGCCGTCCGTTTCATCGGACGGTCCAGCGCCTTTCTCGCGGGATCAAACCCAGCGACGCGTCCCCGACGAAAACCCTAGCCGCAAAATTCTTTCTCTCCCCGTGCTCGCTCCCGCACGCTCTGCTCCCGTGCGACGGCGGCTGGGGTTGGGCCGCGCCGCCGGCTCGCCGGCCGCCGGAGACGGCCGCGGACACCGCGCTGCCCGACCCTTGCGCCCGACCCCCTTTCTCTTTCTTTTCCCTTTTCTCTCCCGCTGGTTCCGCGCCGCACAGTGCGCCGCTCGGGAGGCCGCCGGAGCAGGCCGTTGAGAAGGGGACGGCGGCGCCGTTGCCAGCCCTTTTCGCCGGTCGCGCGTTCCCTTGCGGAGAGCGCGCCGCCGTCGAAAAAGGTTTGGCCGCGGTGCCCTTTTTCTTTGCCCCTTTCGGGGTTGCATCTTCTTCCCGATGCCCCAGTCGGTGCGCATCGGGATCGAGAGGATTGACGCGGCCCGTGACGGCGGCGTCCTTTGCCGGCGAGCCCGAGGGCGTCTCCGGTGAGTTTTCCTTTTCCCTCTTTTAAATTAGGGTTCTACGGGAGGGGATTTCTTTTGCTTTTCCTTTTCTACCGAAAATAAAACTAGGATCCATAGTGCGCTCTGATACCATTGTTAGAATCCTAGAATCTTCAATTTCGGTAGAAGGATAGGAGGAGGGGAAAACCTGTACCTCCTCCGTGATTTGGGGCACTCGAGATGCCGTCCATGGTGGACGGCGACGGTGATTGCAGAGTGTAGGTGGCGGTGGCGGAGCTTCCCGCTGCTACTGCCGCAACCCTAGATCGGTAGGGGGTCTTGGTGGGGTGCCTGGCGCACCAGTCAACCTCGTACTGAGTGCCGCCGGCCCCCACCTCTTTATATAGGCAGCGCAACAGGGGCCCACCAACCAGGGTACGGCTGGACGCCCCCGATCAGGGCGTGGTCAAGGGTCCGGTGTGACCGTTGGGTCACACGGGAGGAGATCAACCTAACACCTTGCACTAAAACATGTCTACATACATGTGTGTACAAACTAGTTAGAGAGTCTTATATTTTGATACGGAGTGAGTAGTATCTAGAGCTACTATAACTATCTATCCTCCTCCTCCTCGGCGCCGCGTCAGACAGGAGAACATCAAGATCGAATTTGCCGCCAGCCACGACGAGATCGACAGATATTCTTGCTCATCACGAACATCGAAGACCAACTACGACTATGTATGCACTGCGCTTAATTAGTCAGATCCTCCTTTTCGAAAAATCAATCAGAGTCTAATCGTGGTGATCAGTTAATTAACAAGTCTCTGATTTGACACTAAGAGTCCACGATTTGGCACTCACTAATTCGCGACCAACAAGCCACGCACGCACTCTGCGACTAATAATTCACCTATATATCGTCTCGTACATTAGTTAATTGACCAACGGAGCTAGCTAGTGGACAAAAACAAGGATCGATCATCAGAGTTCCCCGTCGATGAACACTGCGTACATGATCTCGTCCTCGTGGTATCTTCGTGGAATGGAACAAAACTGCGCGTGGCTACAGCGTGGACCGGAGTTGACTGCAGAGTTGAGGTGAATTTCGTAGGAAGGTGTGAGAAATGTTGATGTGGTTCTTTTACAGCACACTTTTAAACCTTTCCTCAAAGGACTCGTCTTTTTTTTTTCCAGTATACTTTGATCATGGTTGGGCACTTTTTTTTCCCACAGTGTTGGGCACTTGCATTAGAAGTTACCAGCAACGAAATGAAGATAAAAGAAGTTATTGCTTGGGCTGCCATGTGGTGACAATCGAGAGCACTGAACTGAGGATGACATCTGACAAGGAGGCTGCTTTTGTTCAAAAAAAAAAAAAAAGAAGGAGGCTGCTCTTGCTGATACTATTAGCAGGTAACTATCTGTCGTGTACTCCCTTCATTCCAATAAGTAAGACGCCCTCGATTTACGTGTTTTTTCTTTGACCAAGAATTACTCCAAATATATCAGCAAACTCAGACACGAGGTGGAAGGCTGGGAGTGGAAATTTTCAAAACTCAGACACGAGGAAATGGGTAGGAGAAAGACGACGAGTTTTAGGGTGGGCCAAGTTAGGGTTAACAGTGGCCCAAGCATGTGATTAAAGGGCGACCATGGGAAAGGGCAGATTGGCTTTTCATTTAGCCAGTAGTTTACATGGATCACGTCCTGATGACGACGTAATAATAAGCAAATCCCATTGCATTGTCATGTGAGCAATGTCGATCCAATCATGAGTCCACCTAGGCCATGATTTGATCTTCAAATAAGTTGCGCGCATGCCAGCTCGACATACGTCGGTTGATATTTATCCAAAAAAAAAAAGATCATTTGAATATGGAGCGTCTCATCCACACGACCTATGTCCTTTGATACTTACGGCATGCCACTTGGCTCGGTAATAATTTATACGCAGAACGCAAACAATTCGATTTTCGCTTCGTATATACGGAGTATTAGAGTATACAGTACTAATAATTAACTAGAGGCAAAACTAGAGTGCCAACAATGGGGGCATTTGCATCAGTTCCTAGCCTGCCGTTGCTCGAACAGCCAGGGGTACTTCCAGAAGAGAAGATTTCTGCTGCACATGCACGTATCATGATCAAATTAAAATGGTGGTAAAATAATTTGCAGAGTTTCAAAGTCCATGTTGCTGACGCGCTGCTTGCGTGCCTGGAGAATATCCTTGGTCAACTCAGCACATGCGTGGGAACAAAACATGCCTAGTGCAGGGTTCGATCTGTTCCACCCATTTGGCACGTCTCAACGATTCATTAGTCGTTGTGGTTAGTTAGCGATGACGATTAATTGAGTAGTAGGTCGCTTGGAACACCATATGATATAAACTGTTGCCGTTTTCAGGGATAATTAGCTGGTCGCTTACGCACACACAACATTTTGCCGAATACTAGCATTCATGGAGAGTAGGTTTGTTCAATGTCTATGCATGTTTTTTTTTCTTAGAACAAGAGTAGTCCTACCATGCCGGTGTTCTTCACTCACGGACAATTTCCGCATGCTTCGACCACGGGCACACCTGCGACTGAATCCTAGTTGCTGAAAAACGTGTGCGAAAGAACAGTATTATTACCATTTTCTCTTCCGGATAACGTCTTCCACTGAATCCGGTCGTCCCACTGGTCAGTCAATACTGGTGACAGTCCACGATAGTACCCAAACCCGCGATTGCTCGGATATGGTCTCCAAACCAACTCAATATTTTCTCGCGAGATATCCTAGTAAATTGAGAGCGGTGTGCTTTGGATTTGTTGCACAACCTCCGCCGGCTGGCCGGTCTCGAGGGTGTGCAGCGTAGTTGAAGGAGACGGAGGCACGAATAACATACACGTACAGAAAAGTAGATGACACAGAGTGTAGGCAAGGATCTCTATTTCTCTGTTTTTTTTACCGGTACATACAATGATTGCCTTGCTTATATAAGCGGGAAGAGATAGATAGATAAGAGCCCACTCAACCCTAAACTTGGGACTCAAGTTGGGCTAATGTGGACCGGGCACGCACCACCGAAGTGGGCTACGCCGGTCACACGGCCCAAGTTTTCCAACACTCCCCCTTGGGGTTTTATCCGTATAACCATGACTCAAAACTCCGAAAAATCCAATGGAAAAAATATGGAGAAAAAACACATGGTATACTTTTGCTATGTTGCACGAATTACCTCATTAAAAACCTTACGTGAGAAACTTCATAAAAACTCACTAAAGGGAAAAAGAGTACAACTCACTTAACTTTTAAGTCAAGTACTCAATCACCGGGATCGAGATTTCAGCGATGAGTTTGTGAAGATTCTCCCCCTAAACCTTGCATCTCCCTAAGTCTCATCATACCCATTCCACGAACACATCTCTCGAAAGAAGATGCTAGTAATGATTTAGTGAACAAATCAGCAAGATTTTCACACGACTTAGTATGCAAGATTCTTACTTCGTTCAACTTTTGCAATTCATGTGCATAGAAGAATTTGGGGTCGATATGCTTTGTGAGATTGCTCTTCACATAACCCGTCTGGACTTGTGCAACACGAGCGGCATTATCTTCATAGATGATAGTTGGGGTTTGGACGGTGTTCAGCCCACATGTCAGCTGGATGTGACCGATCATCCGTCGAAGCCATGCACACTCTCGTGATGCTTCATACAATGTTATGATTTCTGAGTGGTTCGTCGAAATTGTTACTAAAGTTTGCTTAGACGATTTCCAGAAAATTGTTGTTCCACCACAAAGGAAAACATATCCCGTCTGAGACTTCGCAGTATGCGGGTCTGACAAGTACCCAGCATCAGCATATCCTACAAGCGTAAGGTCTTGATTCCTCCAGAAAAACAAGCCAAGATCTTTGGTCCCTCGTTGATGAACACTGCGTACATGAACTTGTCCTCGTGGTTATCTTCGTGGAATGGAACAAAGTGCGTGTGGCTAAAGCGTGGACCGGAGTTTTTTTTTGAAAAAACTTCCAATCTATTCATCAATTGTCAAGGTAGTACAAAGAATGCAAGAAGTAACAAAAATTATATCCAGATCCGTAGACCACCTAGCGACGACTACAAGCACTAGAACGAGCCGAAGGCGCGCCGCTGTCATCGCCCCTCCCTCACTAGAGTCGAGCAAACCTTGTTGTAATAGACAGTCGGAAAGCCGTCGTGCTAAGGCCCCACAGGACCAGCGCACCAGACGAGCAACCGTCGCCGATGAAGAGAAGCGTAGATCGGAAGGATCCAACCCGTAGACACATGATCACAGACGAACGACGACCAGGTCCAATCGGCTCTGCCGAACACAAACGCCGACCGAATCCCGCGAGATTCGACGGAGACACATCTCCACACGCCCTCCAACAACGCTAGACACGCTGCCGGAACGGGGGCTAGGCGGGGAGAACCTTATTCCATCTTCAAGGAGCCGCCGCTGCGTCGTCTTCTTGAGTAGGACACAAAACCTAACAAAACACAAAAACGCATCTGAAAACGAAGCCCTCCCGCCAGCAAGCACCGGGATCCACCGCGTCGCCATGGCCTAAGGCCACAAGGACGAGGCAGATCGGCGGCGGCGCTAGCGGGAGGCTGGGAACCCTATCGCCTGTTTCTCTCCTCGCGTAGCGTGGACCGGAGTTGACTGCAGAGTTGAGGTGAATTTCGTAGGAAGGTGTGAGAAATGTTGATGTGGTCCATTACAGCACACTTTAAACCTTTCCTCAAAGGACTCGTCTTCTTTTTCGGTATACTTTGATCATGGTACTACTGTTGGGCACATTTTTTTTTTGCACAGAGTTGGGCACTTGCATTAGAAGTTACTAGCAACGGAATGAACGGAAAGCCATTTGTGCTTCCAAGCTTCAGTGCTTTCTTCATTTTAAAAATCAATAAAATCCTTAGAAGTTTTAAGAGATATTGAAAATAATTCTGGATGTAGTCCATGATGTCGCCTACAAACTTGCAAAATCACAACCCGAAATTCTTTGTGTTATGGGCTACAGAAAAATGAAATTTTTTTAATTTTTTTGAAGATCTGAAACACTATATTCAGATATGTATATTTGTCTTTTTCCTGTAGCTCAAAATACAAAGTATTTCCAATTAAAGTTTTACATGTTTTTAGAATACATCATTGAGGATATCCATGATTTTTTACATATTTTTTTGAAACTTTGAAATATTATTTTTAATTTTTTTGAACAACGGGGAGCACCGGAGCTCGGGGGTAAGAAATCTCCGCTCATGAACTAAAGCTAAAAGAAGTGTATTTCTTGGGCTGCCATGTGGTGACAACTGAGAGCACCAAAATGAGGATGACATCTGACAAGGAGGCTGCTCTTGTTGATACTACTAGCAGGTAACTAATTTGTCGTGTAGTTAGTAAGAAGTAGTGGCCTTGCAAGAGCTAGAGATTTCTTGCTCCCGGGCTTCAGTAATCCCTCTAGTTAAAAAATAACAAATTATAATTATAAGTTTCAAAAAATCTAAAAAAATCCTGCATGTCGTTAATGATATATCCTACAAATGTGTAAAATCTCGTTTATAAATATTTTATATTTTGTTCTACAAAAAAATGACAAATGTGTGATCTAAATGTAAATACTTTCAAATCTCCAAAATATACAAGATTTGTTATTTTTGTGTACACCAAGATATAAAGTATTTCAAATCAAAAATTTGCATGTTTGTGGGATAGTACAAGATTTTTTTTTTTTACACCAAGATATAAAGTATTTCAAATCAAAATTTTGCATGTTTGTGGGATACAACCTCCGTTCCAATGAATAAGGCCTATATTATTTTTGAAAAGTCAAACTATGTGAAGTTCGATCAACTTTTTTGAATAAATTATGAACATGTACAATACAAAATAAACATGGTTTGATGCATCATGAAATATATGATATCCATATAATATTATAGTTGTTGATATTTTTTCAAAAAGTTGGGTCAAAGTTTACTTAGCTTGACTTTTTCAAACAAATATAAGCCTTATTCATTGAAACGGAGGGAGTACAAGATTTGTTATTTTTGTGTACACCAAGATATAAAGTATTTCAAATCAAAATTTTGCTTGCATTTTTCCATATTTTTTAAAGCTTAAATATAAGATTTTTAATTTTTGGGATCAAAAAGTGTTTTCCGCCTTGCAAGTGACCAGGTAACCAAGAATGACACTTGTTTCTCACAGACCCTGCTGGCACACCAAGAATGAGAAAGGGAAATGGTCCATGAGCAGAGGTGGAAGGCTGGGAGTGGAAATTTTCAAAACTCAGACACGAGGAAATGGGTAGGAGAAAGACGACGAGTTTTAGGGTGGGCCAAGGTAGGGTTAACAGTGGCCCAATCATGTGATTAAAGGGCGACCATGGGAAAGGGCAGATTGGCTTTCCATTTAGCCGGGAGTTTACATGGATCACGTCCTGATGACGACGTAATAATAATAAGCAAATCCCATTGCATTGTCATGTGAGCAATGTAGATCCAATCATGAGTCCACCTAGGCCATGATTTGATCTTCAAATAAGTTGCGCGCGTGCCAGCTCGACATACGTCAGTTGATATTTATCCAAAAAAAAAAAGATCATTTGAATATGGAGCGTCTCATCCACACGACCTATGTCCTTTCATACTTACGGCATGCCACTTGGCTCGGTAATAATTCATACGCAGAACGCAAACAATTTGATTTTCGCTTTGTATATATACATAAATAATCTAACAATGATGCTATCACCGTCAGGACTATCCAGTCCGCTGGTATTTCATACAAAAGATGCAGTCAAAATCATTTCTAGACCAGCTCGTCCAAAGCTACGCGCTACTTACAACACCGACAAATTTTCCTTGTCGAGGCTTACTTAGGACACAAACTTATTACAATAATAATTAGAGACCGAACATGTGCTCGAGTGGCATGTGGTGAGGGTGTGCACACTGCCCACCAGAATTCGAGCCCCAGCGGGAACGAATTTTTGGCGACGTCTAAAAGCTTCCCGGAGTTCGCAACTTCAGAAGTCTCTCAGAATGTGGGGCATATATGTTGTAGGTCTTGTTAGGCACAACTTGTATCCTTGAGGATCAAGCAAAAACATTTGCAGAGTATTGCGTCTGAATAGATGCTACAGCTTGTATACTTGAGGATCAAACAAAAAAATTAACAAGAGGCAAAACTTTTTTATTTTATTTTAACAAGAGGCAAAACTAGTATGGCGATGACGGGGGTATTGCATTAATTCCTGGCCTGCCGTTGAAGAGAAAGATTCTGCCGCACATGGATGTATCGTGATCAAATGAAATGGTGCTAATATATATAATTTGCAGAGTTTCAAATTCCATGTTACTGACACGCTGCTTGCATAGGCGGAGAATATCCTTGGTCAAGCTGGCACATGCGTGGGGACAAAACATATACCATAGTCGTCGTTGGCGATGATGATTAAAGAAAGAGCATCACGCTTGCAAGTCGGTAATATAAATTGTTGGCAATTTTCCAGGACAGCAGATAATTAGGTGGTCGCTTACGTGCACACCACATTTTGCCTAATACAGTAGTAGCATTCAGGAACGGTATGTCTGTTCAAAGTCTATGCATGCTCTTGGGAAATCGGTTTTGACTTATAAGTGTAGATGCATCCACTATTAAAAAAATCACATTTGAAAACGTCAAAAAGAAAAAGTCGGGTATATATAAGGACATTTTATGTGTGCACACAAAGTTTTATGGAAAAAAATTATCATCGTCTGTTAAAATAGACAAATTTTGGTGTTACAAAATGATTTTTCACGATACATTTTTTTGTCTTTTTTATAAATGCCACAAAAAATATCTTTTTTGTTGCGAAACTTTTTGCGCGGACATAGAATGTCTTGAATTACACCCAATTTTTTTTGGAATTTGCTGACATTTTGAAATGTATTTAAAATACATTTGAAATGCTCTCTTTCTTGTTCTTTCTTAGAACAAGAGTAGTCGCATGCACGGGCACACGGACGTCCCGGGCACACCTGCCACTGAATCCTAATGGCTGCAAAATGTGTGCGAAAAGGACACACGTGTGAAATATTTTCCAACCATTTTCCCTTGCGGATAACGTCTTGCACTGAATCTGGTCGCCCCACTGGTCAGTCAAATACTGGGAACACGCTCCATCCATGGGTTTTGACAGTCCACTATACTACCTAGTCCCTGGTAGATTCAAAGAATTGGCGTGGCTAACCCTGGGATTGCTCGGAAATGATCTCCAAACCAACTCAAGATTTTCTCCCAAGATATCCTACTAGTAAATTATTAAGAGCGTGCGCTTTGGATTCACCGGTGATTCTATCTATCGTCCCAATAATGTCAAAAAAGAGTGTGAATATGACATAACAACGACGGCCTAGCCAACGTTGAGCCCTCGACATTATCCGAGAAATCAATCTGAACGCAATAACTTGTCTTCCCAAATCCATGATTAATTGAGTAGCAGGTTGCAGCCGCAATGCAGCTTTGATTAATCTCTAGCACGCAGGAAGCATCAAAACAGCTCCGTCACAGAGGCAGACACAAGAACTAATCGAAGAGAAAAAATATCGATTTCCAGAGGAGAATATCTGCTGGCGGGCGGGCGTAGCTATCTTATCCTCCTAGGCGCCGCGTCGGACGGAGACCAAGATCAAATTTGCCGCCACGACGGAATCGGCGGTGCCGCCAAGCACATCACCGATCATTAGATCAATTTATGATCGTGTATCGACGGACGCTTTATTAATCGGATTCTAATCGAATCGTGCCCGTGAATTACCACGTCCCCTCTGATTTTGACACTAATTGTGACGGACGGCGACCAAGACAAGATTATACTACACCAGTCCACAGCTAACTCGCAGCGACCAATTCGTCTCGTCTCTTACTTAACTTCATTCGAAAATCGCAAATTGTACTACAAGGATGAGCGTGAATCAAATTAACCAATGGAGCTAGTGGAAGAAACAAGGATCGATCATCATCAGAAACAGAACAAGGGTTAACCAAAATTTGATCGGAAGCCTTCTGTGGTCCGTCTAACGGCTAAATTAAGCTAGCTATACTCTCATCACTAGGTCAGATTCTCCCGGCGCTGATGGATTCCGATGCGAAGAGCAGAGCTACATGATGGAGCAGGACTCCGGGTTCTCGTCGCTGAACATCTGCGTGGGCGGTGCCGTGTCGAACCCGTACGCCGACGAGTACGGCTGCTGGTACGGCGGGGGATTAGCAGGGTGCTGCTCGTACCCGCCGGCCTGCTGCTGGTAGTAGCTGCCGCCGCTGCTTGGTTGGTCGTAGTACCCGCCGGCGCCGCCTCTTGGTTGCTCGTAGTACCCGCTGGGTTGTTGCTGGTAGTACCCACCGGCGTCCGAGCTTGGTTGTTGCTGGTAGTACCCGCCGGCGTCGCCTCTCGGTTGTTGCTGGTAGTACCCGCCGGCGTTGGCGTACCGCGCGCCTCCTTCCACATTGCCGCCGCCGTAGTATCCAGGCGGGGGGCCCTGCGGTGGCGGCTGCGGGTACGCGACGTGGCCGTAGCCGTAGGGCGAGACGTGGTGCGTGCTGGCCCCGGCCGGCGCGGCCATGGACGCCGCGGCGGACGCCACGGACGGGCCGGCCACCTCGATCCCCTTCCCCTTGTCCGCCTTGTGCCCGCCGTCTCCCGCACCCTTGTCTGTCTTCACGTGTCCGTCATCCCCGCCTTTGGCTTTCGTCGTGTCTTTGCTGCCGGGCGCGGCGGCGGCGAGCTCGACGGGGCGGTTGAGCTTGTCGTTGAGGTAGGCGAGCATGGCGGGCACGTCCATGGTGCCCACCACCTTCACCTCGTCCTTGCCCTCCAGCACCACGTCCTTCACTCCCTTGATCTTGTAAATCCGGCGCCGGATGCGGTCCGCGCAGCTGTCGCAGTGGAGCCGGATCCTGAGCAGCGCCGTCGTCGGCGTCGGCATCGTCTCCTGCGAAACAGAACCAGAGCAGAGACATTGTTAGTTGGAGGTCGGTGGGTAGTAGTTGGGACAGAGCAGAGCAGAGGAGAGGAGAGCGTTGCGTGGGGATAAAATTTGCATCTTGTGTACCGACCTGGATGGGTTTCTTCTCCTCGGGCGGTTGCTTCTTCCCCTCTTTGGCCTCGGGCTGCGAGGAGCCGGCCTTGTCGGCACCGCCCTTGTCGGGATTCTTCTGCTTCTCCTCGCCGCCGCCCTGCTGCTTGTCGGGACTCGCCTTCTTGGGCTCGGCGGCGGGAGGAGGCTTGCTGTTGCCGTTGCCGCCGGCGGAGAGGATCTGGACGGGCTTCTTGGTCTTGGACTCGATCCGCGCCTTGAGGGCGGCCGCGTCGGCCGTCCCCGCCACCACCACCGTGTTGGCCGCCGGGTCCGCCACCACGGACACCACGCCTGCAAACGAGAAGCAACAACGAATCAGCCACCGAATCCTCAGAGAAAGAAACAGAGAAGAAGCAAAATTGGCTGAAAGAAGCAGAGGAAGAAGCAAAATTGGAGGGATAGAGCGCGTACCAGGCATGTGGTGGATGGACTTGCGGACCTTCTTGGCGCAGCCGGCGCAATGCAACAGCATCCCCAGCACCACCGGCTGCGGCGGCTCCATCCCGCCGACGCCGTCGCCGCCAGCCATGGGAGGAGCCTCCTGCTTCCCCGCCCCCATGGAACCGAGCAAAGCAACCAGACGAGACTAGCTACGCTGTGTGGTTTCCGGACTCTTCTTGGTGCGTGTGCGTGTGGTTCTTCTTGGTGTCTGCGTGTTTGACGACGGGAGGAGAAAACAAAACGACGGTGTGGAGCGGCGCGGGCGGGGATAAATAGGCGGTGGGAGCCGGAGAACGAGAAAGGAAAGGGTGGGAAGCCGCGTGGCGAGACGTGGTGGAACGGCCGTAGAGCAGCGCCGACGTCGCCGGTAAGTTTCCGCGGCTGTTCCCGTCAGCTGGGACGTCAACCGGCGTCAGCGCGTGGATATCCTTTGCCCCGGCTGGTGTCGGACTGGTGTCCTCCTAGTCCTAGGTGAGCTTTCCATTTTAGATGCTCTAGCAATTGCCTGGGCCTAGCATAGCACACCTACGCTACGCACGCGCAATTGCGCACATCCTTTTTCGACGCGGTGCAATCTCTCTTTACAGTTGTAAATTGCTCAAGACTATCCCAGTCTTTTTTCGGATCGACTTTTTTTTACAAGGGTCCCCTCTGTCGAGTGACGTCACCGCCCGCGGCCGGCGCGCTGCCGCGACGCCTTGCCGCCTCGTCCTGCTCCAAGCTCCTCCTCCGCCGGTCCGCCGCCGCCCCGGCCATCCCTCTAAACCCCCTTCCTCCCTTTCTTCTCCCGCGTCGGTGACCCCACACCCTTGCACCCCCAAGTTAAGTTTCTCCTCGCCTCCGCCGTGGCCAGTCGCAGCTGCCGCGGCTCCGGCTCGGCTTTACGCCGATGTTGCCGCGAGGAAGAAGAAGAAGAAGACTTGCACGAAACGACGCAATTTTTGACGATGGATGAGTCGACTGAGCGCTAAGCAAATTCTCAGTCGATTGAGAATTAGCAAAACCGTTTTTACAAAGGGCCCAAGTCGATCTGAAGCCAGCAGTTGCGCCAGGATGTGAAATGAATAAAATTTGCTCAAGATTTTCTAATCCATAGTTGTACATTGTGTTGTGAGGGGTGTATTTTCATCTTTCTTCACAAAATATGACTATGGTCGCCTACCGAGCGTGCATGACTGTCATTTATTTTTATAAGTGACAATTATATACTCCCTCTGTATCAAAATATAAGATGTTTTAGAAATTTCAATACGGACCACATACTGATTGAAATGAGTGAATCCATACACTAATACGCGTCTAGGTACATCCGTATCAGAAAAATACTCAATATCTAAAACATCTTACATTTTGATACGGAGCAAGTATGAGATGCCCATTACCGATCGTGTCGATGCGGCCGGTGAATTCCGATGCTAAGTTGGCCGATTCAGTCCAGGCGCGTTCGCACAAGCGGGGTGGCTCTTGGTGTGAGAAAAAAAATCCACCATGAAGACAAACAAAACCAGGGGTCTAGAACCGGACCCGAGCACGACTAAAACAGTAAGATCGTAGTCATAATGCGACATTAGATCGTGCCCTTAATCGCTACAACATGATCCCATGTAACCGCGTATGGTGTAACTCCCATCGGACCGTACAATATTAGGCAAACAAAAACACTCCTACGACAAATTCTCACAACATATGCATATTTATACTATGAGCACACTTGTCTATAGATCAATCAAACACCACCGTCAGGGGCGGACCTAGCATGCCGACGGAGCAAAGCTTGTATTTTATGATTTTCTATAGTAATTTTGTTAGAAAAATTGGTGTATTTACATTGCTTGCCCGGGCTTCCAAAAATTTCTGGGTCCGCCACTGACCACCGTAGATGTGTTCCTTGTGTGTTACCAAACCAGATCTCTGGTCATAGGACACTGTAAATTTATTGTCGAGAAAGCTCTTACAATATGGCAAATTGACATGTTTTGTAACAAAACATTACATAGCTGTGTACATTATCCATAAAATCTAGGTATTAGGCGTATCACACAATTCACCGCACGACACAAGCGTGGAAGTTGCTCCGCAATTCTAAAAAAGCACGAAGTAAACTTCATAGTTGTAACATGTCTCGTGAAGTATGTACATGTACCTTTGTATTTGCAAGAAGATAAGTTTTCATAGTTTCCGTCCTTCGTTTTCGTTTATGAAAAGCAGTGTGCTTGTTTATTTCAGTGATGACCATAAATGGAAATTTTTATTAACAAAATTAACAACCGCATATATAAATATATACTTCATCACACAAACCTTAAGTATGAAGCCCTTTAAATTTAAAAATCAAGTGTAAAGATTTTTTAATTAAAAGTTCATAGTACTCGAATGGCATATGGCTGCTGTTGTGCTGAGTTCTTTGGCTTGTTCGTCTGTGTATTTCTGTTCTTCGATTTGTAATCTGTGTTGAATACGCAATGTGGATCCTTTCAAAAAAAAAAAACTAGTCGCGAGGTGGCATGGCCGTCGCGTACAATTAGCTCAACCATACGACAAAAGATACAAGCACAAAAACAAAGGTCGAGAGAGAGATAGGCTGACGACGACGGGGAGAGGTGTCCAATGGAAGCACGAAGAGCAAAACGGCATCCTTGTATCTCTTCCCGTACTAGAATATTGACAAGAATGGATTCTTTGTTTTCGCTACCATCTTATCAACAACAATTTTATTTTATTATCTACACTACGAGACAATAAAATATGACGAATGCCTTTTCTCCTCGCGGGGAGACGGATGAATCTTATCAACGAATCCGAGTTATAAATGTCTCGGCGAAATGGGAACGGCTGATCAATCTGGGCTGACGGGATATCCACGCTTCGTCGTCGTCTGCGCGCGAGAACGAACGGGTCGTCTTGGTGACATGAGGAAAACAGCTCCGTTTGGATTCTGTGATGTGAAAAAAGGCATCGGTGAACTTTCTTTTTCACGGTGTCCATCCGAGTGCCATCTTCTTGCTCTTGTCATTACCCAGCTGAGAGCATTACGTGAGGCACAAGGGAAACGTAGGAACCGTACATATAAGTTCAGACAAATCATTTCCGAACCACACAAAACTCATCAAACAGATTAAAGTTTTACCCCATATTTCCACCCATACGTCCGTCCATCCGTCATGTTATCGTTTCTTCTTGGGTAATCACATCTGGATGATAGGTTAACCCTCTTGCGACCATCCTTGTCGACGTCTGAGCGGTAGGGAACCCTCCAATTTATGAGCGGAGTTCTTAATAAAAGTGGTGTTTTCAAAGATTATGTCAGGATTTTAGTAATCGTCATCCTTTTGGCCACCGTGTGATGGACACGACACCATCTACAATATGTGCCTTTCGGCCCTTCGTTCGACGACGAGACCTCCTTCCCAACGTCGGCGGCGGTGTCGCAAGATTAAATTTCTATAGGCATGTACTCTTTATCTTGTTTCGCTATATCGTTTATGGAATTTGTCCCGTGGTTGTCGCGAAGAGATAGTCTTTGCAATATTTGTTCTAGATGCTACGTATTCGCCAGATCGATTTTGGAATTTGTCTCGTGGTTGTTGCAAAGAGACGGTCTTCGCAATATTTGTTCTAGATGCTACATATTTGAAATGCTGGTTCATACTCTTGGTTTCCCCACGGACGTTGACAAGGTAGTTCGGTTGGTCTTCTGTAAAATGTTGTTATTGGTGCTTTTTCCGATGTTGGTTTATTACCTAATGGTTGCGTCGAGTGTGTTGCCTTTGCATTGCGGATGAAAATCAAAATTATTCGGGAACCCTCGTTGGTATTCACTGGTCTGTTGTTTGGTCTTTATGTCATTTTCCCGTGACTGCCTTTAAAAAAATACAAGAATGTATCATGAAAACAAAGAGTTTGAAGACATTGATGGTTTGCTCGTTTACTTTAGAGATTGTTTTGTAATCCTTGGAGACAAGAGATCGGCGTTTTGGAGGCCGAGATCCATGGAGCTCGGTTATTGAAAAATATCAACATTGATATTTCAAAAAAATTAAACAGTAGGGGAAAATCCTAGGCGTAGATAATGTCGACATCTACCACCGTATAAAATCTCAAATGAAAAATTCATTACATTTTAACCCAGGCAAAAATGAGAAATGTGTAGATCTCGATCGGTGACAATGCATAGTTTCAAGAACTTGAATTTTTTTGTCATTTTCCGTAGCCTAAAATAATATGAATTTTACATTAAAAAATTGCATGCCAATAGAACTCGAAATTATTTACACCTACCATATTTGTTTTGAAATTTTGAAACATAAAGATGCAGATATCATAAATTTAAAAATACCGAGCTACATGTAGCTCGGGTGCCGTTTGGAATTGACATATCGTGCTATTGATTGTCAAAACTTCTACACTCAAATAAGATACACCCAAGATTTCCAGCAAAACCTTCTAAATCTCAAATCGTCACCGCTTCTTTGGTCGCCGGAGGAAAGCGCAAATGCTTGAAGAGCGGTAACGGAGTCATCCACACACACACCCACTGGTTGCTCGTCGTTGCCGACCACCCCACCAAGATGGCGTCGAAGCTAGAGTGCCATTATTTTTTATGAAACAAGGCAAAAGATTTTCCACTTTCATTGATGAAGGAGAATGTTTAAAAGGTCTTAGACTAGTCACAACGGGGTATCATAGGTGGTATCATGTATGCCATATTGGCAAAAAGCTGACGTGTCACTGCAATTAATGGTGAGAGAGGTGATAATAGTATCATAGTTAGATACCGTAACATAACGGATTCCAATGCAAGATAAATCTACAACCTAATAAATGTTGTATTGTATGATACCACAAAGATGTTACTATCCATTGTGGAGGTAGTAACATAGACTAGTATCATATGCATGATACTAATCGGTGCGGCCGTTCGATCACCTCTTTTGAGCATTGTCGACCTTTTGTTGGGTTGTAACTGTGTAGTTAATTGACTACACAACATTTTGGGAATGGACTATACAACAATTGACATCACAATTTTGTACTCTGACTGGATCCGTGAAAGCATTGTTTTCTCAACCTGTCCTCCGGCCGTAGATGCACTTGTCAACCTGTCATCGCCGTGGTCTACGTCGAGATAGCTAAAAGAGAAGCCAAATGTGACGATGAACTAGACAGAGACAACCTTTACAACCTGACCGTATAGAAAAAGTAATTGGAAAAGTTTGGCATCCTTGTATCTTTGTCATCTAGAAAAGTAGACAAGGAACTCCTAGCCGTCGAGCTTCTTCTTCTTCTGTACAACACAATAAATGATGAATGTTTCCTAATGGGCATCTGTGTAAACGCTACGACCGTTGAGCTAGACCCGTACGTTTGGCTTATGCACGGTGATTTTTCCAATTCGGCTTCTGTATCACGTCCGACGGCTCTATCCACAGATCATTTCGCGAGGAAGAAGGGGAACTGTATGAGCCGTAGACGGACAAATAGCATGCGTTTCGTCCTAAAATTCACTTTGTGCATATACACCTGGTATTTGAAAAACATATTTTAAAATATTTAAATAATATGAAATAAGATTTCACGGATATATCTTCATATTCTATATGTTCATAAAATTGTTTCACCGAAAACAGACATGTGGGTTTAACGTGCATTTATTTCGAGATTCATTTTTTAAAAACAAAATATTTTAAGAACCGTTTGTCCAAATTATAAACCGTTTTCATATTTGAGATCATCGCGTCGAGATCTCATGTTGGTAAGTTTCGAGATTTTTTTTGCTTGTACTTTATACCCTCTGTTCTGTGTACTTTGTACATCGTCTTTGTGTGCTATGTACTCCCATTTCTGTGTAATTTGTACATCCGCTTTTCGTGTACTTTCCATACTCCCTGTTATGTGTACTTTGTACACTATCATTTGTGTATTTTCATGGGGTGGAGCTGGGCCCCAGGGAACAGGGATCATGGCCTGCGGCGTGAGAAATTTTCCTGTATTAGTACTTGTTCGGTCTGGCCCGTGTAGAAATTTAGTCCAGCTCTTTGTGTGTGGCTCTTTACAGGCCTCCGAATGCTCCAATTCCACTAGTCTAGCCCATTAACAGCCTTGTTTCACGGAGCGATCCATTCAGAGTACAAGGCTCACATACTGATCCATCGAATGAAAACGAACTGAAAAACAAATCTATAAACTGCTGGCAAATGCAGCGTCTTTCCTCCATCTGTAAATGGTGCGACTATTGGTCTACAATTTTTTTTTTGCGAAAATGTACAAAAAACGGTTTGAGTCAAACCACATGAGGAAAGCAGTTCGTTTTCCTCCTTTGCATGTGAAAACAAATTGGTGCTACTACAAACTTTTGTATACCAGCCACATCACAGTCGTGTAAGATGTTAACGTTGGGCCGGGTCACGGTAAAATCCCATCAGTGTATTTTGTACTTACTGTTTTGTGTTCTGTGTGCATGTACTACGTTCGGTTTCTGTGTACCTGCACTTTGATTTTTAGAGTTTTGTACTTGGTAATTTTTTGTATTTCTTGATTTTTGTACATCCAGATATAAAAAAAGTGAAAGAAACCGCGGAGATCAGCTAAGGCTCGTCGCTCGCGTCCGTCTCTTGCTCATGGTACGTTCGCCTTTTTTTTTGGAAGGTGTACACGCGAGCTACACGTGTCGAGTACGGAGCGGTGCCCCGCTAGCCGATCGTGCGACGGACGGGGATCAGCACGGAAGGAAGCCGCGAGCTAGTGCCGTAGGCCCAATAAGGACGACACCCATCGGGCTTACGTCATCCGCGTGCAATTTTCTGGATAAACCTGCCACGCCTACTTGCCTGCTCTTTCTTTTTTGAGGGACAAATACATACTAATTGTGTTGGTGCAGGTTGTCAGCCACACACTGGGACTGTGTCGCACACACGATCGATAGATAGTTGATTCACGCGAGTTTACAAGGCTACAAACCCCAGCGTCACGCCGGGAGGATGGAAGTCTCGATGAACTCACGAGTTCATCGGAACGAGGGAGGAAGAGAGAGTTCACCCGCAGGGTTCATATTACAGAATAGATATTCGATGATGCCTTTTCCTTCCTTTCCCCTACATCAAGTAACAGGCGTCTTGGACTCGTTCTTTCCCTCCGGCTGGGCCTGGACCTTTCCTCCTTGGGCCTCTCGCATCTGTTGGCGCTTGGCGGCCCGTTTGACAGTCTTCATGGCATCAGGTAGGTGGTGTGCCGTGACAATGCCGCCTCCTAAAGTGCCAGCTTGTCCCCAAGCTGGTGCCATTGGAAAAGCTTCGACCACGGCATACAGCCGTTCCCAGGACGCGCAGCTTGTCGGCAATCCAGACCATTGGAGCTTGACTTGCGGTATCATCTTGTTGCCACGCCTGATGAACCTTTCTGCCAGAACTGCACAAGGTTGCACTGCATCGTGTTCAGAAATGCAGTGAGACGGCAGAGTAGCACTTACCGGGTCTGATGGTTTGATTGCCTGCTTGAGTTGGGAGACATGGACAACAGGGTGTATGCGAGCATCGGGTGGCAGCTGTAGCTTGTATGCCACTGATCCCACACGCTTCAGCACCCTGAAAGGTCCGAAGTAACGGAAGGCAAGCTTCTGAGATGAACGTTGCGCCACAGAAGTTTGTATGTAGGGTTGCAGTTTCAAGTAGACTTCATCGCCAACTAGGAACTGGCGCTCGCACCTCTTCTTGTCTGCCTGATGTCGCATGCGTTGTTGCGCCCTCTCCAGGTGTTGTTTGAAGATAGGCAACAGGGTTTGTCTTTCATGCAACCAATGGTCGACGTCAGTAACCGCTGGCTGCAGCGAATTCTGAATTCCGAAGTGCCTCGGATTGTGACCATAGAGAACCTCGAACGGAGACCGTCCCAGAGCTGAGTGGAAGTTAGTGTTGTACCAGAATTCGGCCTGAGGCAGCCAAGCAGACCATTTGTGAGGGTTGGCGTGCACGAGACAACGCAAGTAAGTCTCAAGGCACTGGTTGAGCCTTTCGGTTTGCCCGTCAGTCTGGGGGCGGTAAGAAGAGCTGAGGTTCAATGTTGTATCAGCCAGTGCAAACACCTCGTCCAGAATCCACTGGTGAAAACTTTGTCCCTGTCGGAGATGATCACAGAAGGCAAACCATGCAGGCGATATACGTTGTCCATGAATAGCCTTGCCACTGATGCTGCCGAGAATGGATGTTTGAGCGGAATGAAGTGGCCATATTTCGTCAGCTTGTCGATGACCACCAGCATGGTGTCATAGTGGTATGAGTTCGACAATCCTTCAATGAAATCAAGGCTTATTGTGTGCCATGCCTCTGGAGGGATCGGCAAAGGTTTCAGCAGCCCCGGCAACTTGCAGTGTTCTGTCTTTGCCTGCTGGCATATGGTGCACTGCTTGACGAAGTTGTCAACGTCTTTGCGCATGTTTGGCCACGCAAACAGGTGCTTCACCCGCTGGAACGTTACCAGACTGCCTGAGTGCCCACCTAGGCCACTATTGTGAAGTGCTTGTAGTACTGCATTGTGAGCTGCAGTATGAGATCCTAGCCAAACCCTGCCTTTATACCTGATGATCCCGTCTTGCAGTGTATAACCCTGCTCATTGTGGGTGCCCAGGCTTAGTTCTTGAAGTAATTGTTTTGTTTTTGGGTCCTTCTCGTAGCCCTCCATCACTATTTCCAGCCAGCGAGGTGTGATTGAAGACATTGCCAAGCACTCTTCATTTTCTGTGCGCCGTGACAAGGCATCGGCAACTCTGTTTTCAGTCCCTTTTTTATATATCACTCGGTACTGAAAACCCATAAGTTTGAAGTACGCTTTCTGCTGAATGGATGTCGAGATGCGATGGTCTGTGAGATGAACCAAGCTTCTCTGATCAGTGTGGATCACAAAGGGCTTGTTTTGCAGATATGGCTTCCACTTTTCAACTGCTAAGAGGATAGCCAAGCATTCTTTGTCGTATGTTGCCAATGTCTGGTTCTTGGGCCCCAAGGATTTGCTCAAGAACGCCACAGGGTGTCCACCTTGCATCAAAACTGCCCCTATGCCTTTGTCACTGGCGTCTGTCTCGAGGACGAATTCCTTGGTGAAGTCTGGCATAACAAGCACTGGTGCTGCCACTAGAGCATCTTTCAAAGCCTGAAAGGAGGCTTGCTCATTTGCTGTCCAGATGTAGGGCACATTCTTCTTGAGAAGATCTGTGAGAGGTCGAGCGATGGCGCCAAAGTTCTTGATGAACTTGCGGTAGTAGCCCGCCATTCCCAAAATCCTGCGCAACTGTTTTGTGTTGACAGGTCTGGGCCAGTTTTTGACTGTGTTGACTTTCTCTGGATCTGTTGCTACCCCAGCCTTGCTTATGATGTGCCCTAGGTATTCCAGAGATTGCTGTGCGAATGTGCATTTACTCTTTTTCACATACAGTTGGTGTTTGGACAGAACTTGGAAAACTTTGTTTAGGTGTTCAGCATGTTCTTCGATGGTTTTGCTATACACCAGTATGTCGTCAACAAATACCAATACTGACTTGCGAATTTGGGCTGCAAAGACCTGGTTCATTGCAGATTGAAATGTTGCTGGTGTTGTGGATAAACCAAATGGCATGACCCTAAATTCAAAGTGGCCGTTGAGTGTCCGGAATGCCGTTTTGCTTTCATCAGCGTCTGCCATGCGCAACTGGTGGTACCCGGAACGCAGATCGAGCTTAGTGAAGAAGCAAGCCCCTGCCAATTCATCGATTAGCTCCTCCACCACTGGCATTGGGTATTTGTCCGGCACTGTCACTGCGTTGAGGTGCCTGTAATCAACACAGAAACTCCAACTTCCATCTTTCTTCTTGACAAGCAGGACTGGTGAAGCAAATGGGCTATGGCTCGGTTTTATGATCCCCTTCTTGAGCATTTCTTTAATTTGCTTCTCTATTTCATCTTTTTGTTGTGGTGTGTACCGGTATGGTCGCACACTGACTGGTTTTACTCCTGGTTGTAAATGGATGTGATGATCGAAATCCCTATGTGGTGGCAATTCTTGTGGCTCCCCGAAACAATGTTCGAAATCCATGATCACCTTTGCTATTATTTCTGGTGCTTCTACTTGTGTGTTGTCTGTTTGTATTGGACAGAGTTGAATGACCTGGGCTAGTTTGTCAGCTCGCAAGAGTTTGTGGAGTTGAGTTCCTGATATTTGCTCACATTCATCAGTTCTGTCCCGGATGCCCCTGAGAGTTATGCGCTTCCCATTGTGGTGGAAACGCAAGGTTTTTCGCTCCCATCCAACCCACATGTCTCCGCACGATTCCAGCCAATCCATACCCAAGATTATGTCATATCCTTTCAAATCAAACACCCTGAGAGTGGAGGAGAACACATTGTTCTGACAGTGCCATATCACATTAGGCACTTCCTGCGAGCATTCTAGCTTTGCTCCATCTGCCACCACAACTTGCACCTTTGTCGCTGGGACTGTTTGCAGCTTCAGTTTACCTGCGGTATTCTGGGAGATAAAGCTTCCCGAACTACCGGAATCCACCAATATTAGCACTTGCTTGCCATTAATTGTTGCCTGCAATCTAATTGTCTTCTTAGCTGCCGTCCCCGTAGCCGCACAGTAAGAGATTGTCGTGAGAGGCACCTCCTCTTCACTCGATTCTGCATCTTTTTCATCTTCTGAATTAGTTTGGCCCTGCATCATGTCCAGGAGCTCTTCCACTACATTCAGTGCCACTGTTTTTGCACAGCGATGACCTGGTTGGAACTTGTCACCGCATGTGAAGCACTCGCCTCGTGCTCTGCGTTGTGCCTTGAGTTGCTTGAACTGGTCAGCCCATGGTGGTTTCTCTTCAGAGCGATTTTTAACCTCTCCAGGGTTTTGCAGGATCCCTTTGCTTGGTTGCCCAGACTTATAAGACTGTCTTGAGTACTCATTTTTGTGGTGAGCACTGTGGAACTGGCGAGACTCTTCAAGCATCTCCTCCTGCGTTTCAGCGAGAGAAAGAGCAGCATCAACATTTCTTGGGGAATGTAGCCTTATGCCTTTTTGAATTTCAGGCCTAAGACCATTAATAAATTTTGTAACAAAGAATGCCTCATCATAATGCTTGTTATGAATCAAAACTTGATGCCTCAGTTTTTCAAAAGTTTTGTAGTACTGTGCTACGGTGCTATCTCTTTGCTTGCATCTTTCTAAAGCATCTAGGTGTTTCAGGTGTTTGTTTTTACCAAATTTCGTGTGCACTGCTACCACCAATTCTTCCCAAGTCTCTACTTCATTCACAGCTTCATAATTTGTGAGCCACAGGGCAGCATTGCCTGTGAAGTGCATGGTGGCAAAACTTGCCCACGATTCTCTGTTAACATCATAAGTGGTGAAATATTTTTCGCACACAGCTTTCCACCATTTCGGGTTTTCACCATCGAAACGTGGGAAGTCCGTCTTGGGCATGCGAGAGTAATTCCTATCTCTATGTGTGTTTTGGTAAGTATAACCACTATCATCTAATTCATGCTCTTTACCCGAATGATCTCCAAGCTCAAAATGAACAGGGGTGTAAGGATGCAGTCGCTTACCCCTGCCCAGGGCAAGACCGGGTGCTCCGAGAGCATCCGAATCGAGACCCTGGTGGTGTTGTTCTCTGCGGTGCCCGCTGGGCCGAGGTGTTTGGTCGGATGCTGCTGACCGCGCCGCCTCCAACGCTGTGACCCGGTTCGTCACCTCCTCGATCGACTGCAGGATTGTGCCGATAGAGTTGTCGACCTTGGGCATCCAGGTACTCAGCCCTTGCAGCGAGTCCGACATGGCCTTGATGGACTTGGCCACATGGTCGCCTTGCTGCTTCAGCTCCGTGAGATCGGACTGAACTTTTTCCATCGCGTAAGCCTTCCGCGATGATCCGCCGCCGATACGTACGAATCAGGGTCACAAAACGGAATTTTACCAACCGCGAGAGTGATTCGCGGCCAACCGCTCGTGCACGCCCCGATCTACGCCGAATTTCCCCGCCGCCTGCTTCGCCGCCGTCTCCGCCGCCGCAGACCCGGTGTACCAGTGGGATTTTACGGGATGGCCCAACCACTAGCAAACTCACAGCCTGAATCCGCCTCCTTTCGCGACCCCTTCGTGTCTTAGCCTCCGGATCTGGGTGGATCAAGGATGGAAAGTGGGTGGAGAAGGTGGAATCGAAGATTTTTTTTTTTGTGGGGAATTTTTGGAAGCTCGCCGAAGAACCGGTGGCTCTGATACCATATGTCGCACACACGATCGATAGATAGTTGATTCACGCGAGTTTACAAGGCTACAAACCCCAGCGTCACGCTGGGAGGATGGAAGTCTCGATGAACTCACGAGTTCATCGGAACGAGGGAGGAAGAGAGAGTTCACCCGCAGGGTTCATATTACAGAATAGATATTCGATGATGCCTTTTCCTTCCTTTCCCCTACATCAAGTAACAGGCGTCTTGGACTCGTTCTTTCCCTCCGGCTGGGCCTGGACCTTTCCTCCTTGGGCCTCTCGCATCTGTTGGCGCTTGGCGGCCCGTTTGACAGTCTTCATGGCATCAGGTAGGTGGTGTGCCGTGACAGACTGCTGTGTTGGTGCACTCTTGGGCCTACCCTGCACCAAAGACGTGCTACAAATACACTTGGACATGCGGCTTATAAGAAAGGCGGCTTCGGTCGAGGCTTGGCTGGGCGCGTGTTGCTTGGTTCTCCTTCTTCTTCCTCCCTGGATCCTCATCCTTCTCACATATGTTCTCTGATTCCAAATTTGTAAGACGATCAGTTGTTAATTAAGTGAACTGAGGTGAGGTGCCTGCACATGTGAGATTTATGCTTTTGCTTATTTTTCAAGAGGTAAGGCAACTCTAGATGCATTTTGACATCCCACAGCTTCTGACAGATCGTTTAGCCCCATTCATTTTCAGCGGCGTTTATCAACTTGTACATACAATGTATCAGTTTTGGACGCTTGCGTCCGCAGAATGTTCACCGCACCTAAAGACATTCATAAAACAGATAGGGACATTGTCCGATTTAACCCCTCTTTTCATTTTGACCTATTTTATCCTTTTTTATATGAAAAATATTGCTAGCTAAATTTAACACTCAAATAATTTATACAATAATTAAAATATTCAAATGAAATAGTTCACACAATAATCCAAATTTATAAGTTACAACCCAATAATCCTAAAATTCGACGATTGTCCAACACAAGAGATCGTTCCCTTTGTGCATCGACGTGTATTCAACCAATACTTTTTTTGGAGTTGAACATGAATAGTCCGGTCGTGGATTTTTGGATGCATCTAGAGGTGATAGTCAAAATCGACGACTGCATGCTCGGGCTCAATCAAAGGGCCCTAGCAGTTACATCCCGCTATATCATATTTTCTATCATCATAGGTGAAATTATTATGGTGCTGATGGGTGACCGGAGAGGGGACGCGGACCATGCCCATCTGGCTCTAAACTGGATCCAAATTATGACCAAATGACAAAAAATCGATCATTTGGTGGCACCGTTGGGACGTGCGGGTTGTCCGCCCTGCCAAAATAAACACATGAGGCATTTTTGGGGTGCCATTTTAGCTGCCTTAAACTTCGCGGGCGAATGTAAGATTGTATTTGATACATACGAGGTCGTTGTGTAAGCATATTAGATTAGTCACAATGGTCAGTTGTCTTCTCTAAGCAAATTCACATGTTTTGAGGTGGATGAAAAAACATCGGTTACAAAACCCGGCCCACGGTTTATTTCTTGAACGGTTCAGGGCCCAGCCCGCGGGTAGAACCCGATTCCACGATAGTAGCCAGGAGACAGGAGTCCTGATCACGATGACCATCATGCCCTTCTCCTTCCGCGCCGCAACCGCCAAATCCCATCTCATAAGAAAAAAAAACCTCAAAAGGAAAAGGAAAAAAACAAAGGCCGCCTCTCCCCGCCCTCGCGTCGAGTTCCTTCATTCTGTCCCCTCCCGCTTCGCCGTCTCGCTAGGGTTTCTTCAGCGCCCCACCCCGACCCCAATTCCGTGCCCCCGATCTCGGCCTCCATGGTCTCCGGCGTCGCCCACCGCCCCGACGAGGCCGCCTCGTCGAGCGTCCCGCACCAGCCGCCGCCCCGCGCGGGCACGCCGCCGCCCTCCAGCGCCTCCACCAGCGGCGGCAGCGCCGGCGGCTCCCCGTCCAGCCGCAGCGACCACCACGGCCCCTCCGCCTCTGCTCCGCCTCCCCCCGCCTCGGCTTCGGCGGCATCCACGCCCGCCGGCGACGGCACCGCCTCCCTCCGCCTCACCAACCTCGACATCAACGGCGACGACGCGCCCTCCTCGCAGGCCCCCGTCAGGTGCGTGAACCCCGCTTAGCCTGCCTTGCTAGATCGGGTTCGGTTAACCCATCTGTCGTATCCTGCTGCTAGTGCTGTCCCCAAATCGTTTTCCCCATCGGGAGACGCTTTCGCGGGCTGGAGTCCGTGCTGGCCGCGTTTGCGCTGCTGATCCGTAAAGTACTTCGTGCTTGTACTTCGAATTGCGTACTGCAAGCCTGCCTCGCGGAATTTCCCAGTCCTAGATCCGATCCTCTTTTGTAGACTCGCTCATACACGTGTACACTGTCATATGTTGATCTCAGCAGAAAAAATAGCAGTCATACGATTTCTGTACTTCCATCGAGTTATAGACTGTCACCCAAGTCAATGTTAATGTGCAGTTTTGCTAGTACTCTGTTTGGTTTATGCACCTACCATCATAAAACATCCTATATATCCTTATTTTTACTTGGAATCGTCAAATGCCTTGCCGCTTCGTATTCGCATGCTGGAGCCAGTGCTGGCCAAGTGTAGTGTTTTTCGTGCTTGTTATTTTGGATGATAACTTCCAGGTTTGCCCAGCTCAAGTTTTCAGTCCTAGACCCAACCGTCTTTTGTAGACTCGCTCATACAAGTGTACATCTGCAAAAATATCAGTCCTATAGCGCTTCACCTAGGTTAATGTTCAGTTTTGCTACCATGCTTGGTCTACTCATCTGTGATCATGGATATCCTTATATTGCTTGGTATCATTAAAGATAGAGACCGCCGCCTGCCGCTTCATATTTATAATAGCACACCTAGACAATTTGGGCGTACATCGTAGCTTAAAGTTCTACCCCTAAGTATCCTTTCTATACATACTATCTATTGGTTGAGTGCACTAACAAAATTTCAAAAACAGCATCAAGAAGAAAAAGAGAAGAGCGGCAGCGATTGGTCCTGACAAAGGCGGACGGGGTTGCGGCAGTTCAGTATGAAAGGTCAGTCCAACAGTTTTCTTTTAACTGAAATGCCATGTTCACATCATAATTTTTTTCCATAAACAACACACATGTGAATGCAACCAACGAGCAGTTTTTTATTTCCATTATGTTGTGCATCCATTTGCTATCCATCATGTTTAGTGGGTGGTGGACTGGTGGTACACTTACTGCCAACATCAATGGTATCATGATGTGTTATCTTTGTTGTTCCATTTGCAGTTTGCGAGAAAGTTGAAAGTAAAGGGAGAACAACATATAATGAGGTTAGTGCTTTATTTCTTCTTTAAGTCACAATTCCTATTCTGATGTTGTCATGATGTACGTAGGCTGCATGAGTTCTGCTACATCTTAACTTTGGAAATATAAAATGGCCATCGTTGCATATGTGACCCTATTTCGTTGCACATGTTTTCTCTTTGCTCCGTATTTGAAGATCCTACCAGTTAATCAAAACGGACTAGTGCTGTGTGTCAGTGTAAAGCTTAATATCATTTCTCATACAAGTACAGGGCATTACTAGTCACTGAGCATTGACCTGGCTTTGTTCATGTTGTCCAAGCTGGTTTAATTGATGCAGCCCCTAGATCAATTTGTGATTGTTACTTGGAGGACGTTTCATTATTCTACTCCCTCCCTTCACTTTTATAAGGCATTCTAGCTTTTATGTAGGTTCACTCATTTTGGTCCGTACCTTGACGTATTTAGTGTGTAGGTTCACTCATTTTGGTCTGTATCTAGTCCTTATTGAAATATCTATAATGCCTTATCAAAGTGAACGGAGGGAGTACTAAGTTTAATCAAGCTGCCATGACTAGTTTGCATCATAATTTGATATCATGGAACTGGAAACGCACATGCACGTCATATGTAATACCACCATTCGATCACTACAATCTTACTGTATGAAGGTCATAAAACCATAAATATATGTGTTATTCATAATTGTTTGCCACTAATCTTGTCACTTATTACTACTTTCCTGTTGAGCTTTAAACAGGTATCATGCCTTTGAATATACGCATGTTGATGTTTGGAGTTCCTTCAAACTGTGAAACCTACCAAATGTTTTTTACTGTGCCAATAATGATATTTATTTTTTGTTTTCTATTGGTTGTTTGATATCTCTAGGATGTAGAGTATTGTTGATGAAACTAAAATAGTAGAGCTCATGCACTACGATGATTTTGTCAGGTGGCAGATGAACTCGTTGCTGAGTTCTCAGATCCCAATAACAACATTGAAGCGCCAGATCCTGATAATCCCAATGCAGTAAGAAATATGAATGCCCTTTACATCAGTTACTTGTTTTATCGGGTATGTGCTCACTGTATGTTAAAATGCAGCAACAATATGATGAGAAAAATATACGAAGAAGGGTTTATGATGCACTGAATGTTCTGATGGCTATGGAGATTATATCAAAAGATAAGAAGGAAATACAATGGAAAGGCTTGCCTCGGACTAGTATAAGCGATATTGAAGAACTGCAGGTTGCGTCTTTTTTCAGTGATTTCGACATTTGGTACACTTATTTTCAGTCTTATTCATTAATTTTTGCCTGTTCACAGACGGAGCTCCTCGGACTGAAAGGTAAAATCGAGAAGAAAAGTGCTTATTTGCAAGAGCTACAAGAACAAGTAAGGATATGACTTTGCCTGTTAGTCTTTGGTTATGTCAGATGAAGTATATGAGATGTTCTGTGTTAGATAACAGGATACTGTAGTTTTCGAATCATTTGGCTCTGACATAACAGAGAAAGCCACTTAGTTGGTGTACTGTGTACAAATGTGTCTAAATATGCATAGTTAGCTCATTGTCTTACTGATCCATGTTGTCCATGCCAACAAAACCGAGTTCAATACTTACATCCACCTCACTGACTCAGTTCCCTGTTTACACAATCTTGGGTCTCGAATAAATACTTGATATATGTTTATAATAGGCGGAGGAAGCTCCCAGTCTTCTACCTATTGCATGTGTGCCTGCTTTCTGACAATTATTATTTAATTGTCGCAGATCAGCGTTCTGCATATCTGTTTCTTTTTTGTTACCTATTTCTGTGATGTTCCGCGCAACTTAAAAAAAATTAGAAGTACGTTTGGTATGATCGTTGCTGCTTGCGATTTAGAAAGAAGGATCCAATTTACGTGTAGTTCCGGCCAAAGTTCAATCAACTGAAAGTTGGTTGATTCCTGGCCCTGAGCTCCTCACATCTTAAAATCAATGGTTCCGAGGGGTAACTTGTCAGTTGCTCACTGCTAATACTACAGTAAATCCGTCCCTTGGCTATATTGAGTGGGCAGGAAGAGGACAGTTCCGACTTCCCCCATCTTTTGTAGTAAACCATGCTACCACAGGAAGTATGAGTAGTTTTAAGGTCTGGCTATTAAGGTTTAATGTTTGAACAGAAAATGTTCCCAAGGATTGTTGGTTGAAATTAGAGTTGATCATTTTTATTGCAAATATTTCTTATCTCCTGGTTAATTTGTAATTGAGGTATTTATGGATGTTCTTGGTATATCAAGTATCTAGGTATGCAAAACTTAATACTCCGGAATGAGCAGATGTATGGTTCAGGAAACACTCCTTCGGGTGGAGTGGCCTTGCCATTCATCCTTATCCAGGTGAATAATTTTTAAATCCTTTACCCTTCAAACTTATTCTACAGTTCTGCCTTCTGTACATAATGTCTGGCCAAATGACAGTTTCTTTTATCCTGCAGACACGGCCACATGCAACTGTGGAAGTTGAGATATCAGAAGATATGCAACTGGTGCATTTTGACTTTAATACGTAAGCATATAATCCTGCTAGTTACTTTCCCCTGGGCACTGAGCTTTCCGATTTCTCCCTCCAGTCCACAAAAAAGTTACGTTCTGGGCATACCCTCAGTCCGAGCTGGAATACTTCAAGTACCAATATTGTTTTGAATATTATAAGTCTAGAAGCTTGAAAATCATACATATAGAGATCTCTCTCGAAATGTATTTTCAAAACATTATCATGTTATTAGATATTTTCTACAACAAGAACTGGTGACCAAAGCTAAGACTGTTAATGTCTGAACCGTTATTTTTCCTGCCTCCCTTTCTTTTTATTCTGCCACGACTTGACTGTGAAGCTTCCTTTAGAGTTCTAATGGAAGGCCTCCTATCACATTTAAGATATGGAAACAACTAGGAACCAAGTTAAAATAGGATAATGAGAACTCAAATCTCAGCTGTTGGATCATAGCCATGTGTGTTTGGTTTCACATATAAAATGTGTATTTGCTTTCGTCACTGATTGATGATGGGGACATGGTAATCATAAACTTAATTTCTAAAGTAGACATATTAGGGGAGCCAAGTGTGATTGTCAATCTTGTCTAAGAAGTAAAGAATAAAACTTATCGAAAATCATAATTTAACGAATTCTGTTGAAAGAAATGATTCATCTATTCTGCTTCTGCTTCGTAGATCAACACAAGGGTCTCCTGATTGTTTTTTGATATGTGCATTTCTGAAACTGCAGCACTCCATTTGAGTTGCATGATGATTCGTATGTGCTAAAGGCACTGAACTCCAATGGAAAAGAACAGAATGGTGTAACTCCAGAGTCAAGATCAAATGGATGCGAGGGCTCAAGCATGCCAGATATTTATCGTCACCATGTACAGCAATCTGCAAGCGCAAACAATGGCACGGCTAGATTACCAACCTCGCCCCCTGTTCCAGGCATCCTGAAAGGTCGAGTGAAGCATGAGCATCAGTTCTAGAGTGTTTGTTTATGGTCATTGTTGTTTGAGTAGTTTGGTCATTCTTAGTTTTTTATGTGAAGAGGCTGTAAATTATTGGGCAAAGGGGAAAAGTAGCTTGATGTGATTTAGCTCTCCAATAGATTGATAGAATGACGGGTGCCTTGATCTGTAACCCCTAACCGGCTTTTTATCTGTTCCTGTTTTGGTTGAGTTAATTGTCTTGGTGTCATGTAATTGTGCACAGCGATGTAACCTATTTATGTACCTTTTAATTCCTGGTGAAATTTCATCAGTTTGCGCGTGTCGTTTGAGGCGCAAACATTTGTAAGGGAGTATTTGTGGTTTGTTTCTGTGATTTACCTTTCTTTTTTCTTCCTCCGTGCACAGAAGACTTATCAAGTGAAGCTTTTGAAACTTTGGAATTTAGATTGAGAACTTGAAAGAATTTATCAATTGCAGAATATTCTAATTTAGTTGGTTCTTTTGCCGGGCACAAAAACTGGCTAGTAGGAAATTAGTTTTGAAAACATGGCCACATATGGCTAGTAAAACCGTATTTGAACGAGATAGCTCACCTGTAGGAACTTGGAATTTATGACTATTATAACGGAGGCAGTTGCCATCAACTCAAATATACATAAGCAAATTTGTGGAAATATGGACCATAGAATGCGGCGGGGATTCTCTGACTTAGCATAGAATGTGCTTAAAAAAGATATTTATACATTGTAAAAGTTTGTACAAGTCACTGCAAAGAAAAATAGAACTACGTGAAATGGTTTTGTAAGGCAAAGCAATAGAGTATCCTCACAAAGAAAATAGTACAACAGGGAGCATCAGGTGTGAAAGAGCACTCCAGCAAGGGCATCGTTGAAAGGAAAAGATAAGAAGAGACGTAGGTACAAAAGGCACAAACCTGTGCTGACTGCTGTGCACCTTCGCCAACGCTAAGAAGAAAAAGAGGGAATAATGGAAGGACCTGTCTGTAAGACCTAGGAATCATCAGGGCAAAAAGGGCAACGCCCGGGGCATATATGTAAAATATACCAGGGACCAGCGCGCGAAGTCTCAAAAAAGTTTGGACCATTTCTCGATTTGTGCGTGTCATCCTTGCGCAGGGGCCATGCTAATCTTCTCTGTATCGTTCCAATTTTATCGGATGTCCCCGAAGGGACGACACAGGTGCAAACGGCGCGCTTATAAACTGGTCGAATCGTCCTTGGCTTACCGAGGTGGGACTAAACCAAAGGTTTTCTGCTGTGCATCCCGCCATCCCGCAGCGGCCAGCGACGGCGCCAAGAGGCAAAGGCTACTAGTGGGCCGAATCCGCTTGCGGGCTGGATCTTCCTCGGTGAGGCCAGGCCCAGCTTAAGGAAGCGAGCTGGAAACATGCATACGGCCTGCTGCTCTCTCTAATTTTTTTCTTCGAGATCCAGCTTTGTATGAAGATCGTGCACCTTCGCTTCTGACGTGGCAACCAACGTGCACTTAACAATGGAGTTGACAAAGCATGGGCTGTGAACTTTTTCTACAAGGAGTACTTTCACCCAGATCTAAATTAATAATTGCCTAAATGGCTAATTCGTATAATGTGTAATATACAACATGTGAAGCCGACGGGGTTGCCACTTGCCAGCATGGAAATTACAAATGGAGCCCGACCACCATGGTGGCCATTATTTTGTTTGAAAAGTTCGAAATCGACATATGTAAGTTTCAAATATTTAGAAAAAAATGAAAAAGGTGTGGATAATGTTGAACTTTAGCGTCTCAATCAAAATTTGTTATATTTCAGACTACAGAAAATTGATTTTTTTCAAGCTTTTGAAAATCATTTATTCTCAGGATAAAATATAATGAATTATGGATTGCGTTTTTTTTGCATACAACTAAAGTTCAACACTATATACATATAGGATTTTATTTTTAACTTCATATGCCGTTTTCATTTTTTTTAAACGAGCACCCTAGAGCTTGGGAGCCATTTGTACGATCTCATTGCCAGCATATATATAATGGAGGTCTCACAAGAAAAGAGGGAATGAGAATTCCGCATGTCGTCAAGGGTGTCTTCGGCTCACGCCCTTTCGCAAACTCAACGGACCTTCCTCCGCTAGAGCCGAGCCCGGATAAGAGGCTGGGCAACTTTGCCGTATCGCGCCCCCTCGTCTGTAAGAAGAATCCAGGGGCACTTCAAACTAACAAGGAATCCGACACCGCCTCCGTGCCCCTACAGATTTGCAACAACTCTTTAGCCACTATCTCGAGCAACTTTTCTGTTTCAGTAATCAAATCTAGCAGCCAAGGCATCAGATCTACATCTTCCGTGTCACACATCGTGCGGTGGCTCAAGTATGATTACCTTGAGTGCGCCTAGACGCATGTCACTCTATGTTTGCTTGAAGGCGATGAAGGTTGGATCGCCGCTCAAACAACACAGCAGAAAGCCCGTATGCTGTCCAACACCTACCACGGAGCCCAACCCAAAGCCTCTTGCTAGAGGACGCCCCACAACTAACTCTACCATGACGCGAAACTTCTGTCCACCTCCATGATGAGCCAAAGGCGGTGGAGCCAACTCCTCGTTGTTTTGTCGGCGGTGTCTTCTAGCATCAACGAGGAAGGAAAGAGGGCGGAGAAGGGTGTCGATGGACGATGGCAAGGGTTTTGGATACAGTATGAGTCGCCCAAAACAAGACAAATTGGGGGCTTTCATTTTCTCCTTTGACGGTCTACAAGTTAAGATAAAGTTACCAACATTATTTATATACACATCACTCCAGAATGCTAGTGTCTGAACAATGCACAAACCTAAAAGTATCTGAACAACACAATTTCTATACTAATATACATACACTGGCGGAGTAGGTCTTAATGGATTTTCTTTAGTGTGTGTACGTCCATAATTATCCAGTTCGGATAATTACATTTGCTATTTCTTAGCTGTCATAGGAATTTTCTGGATGGCCTCGAGTATAAATTATGTGCAACATTGTTTTTTATTTTGAAACAAACACATATAGCACATAATAATTCTACAAACAAGTACACTGTACAAAATGTCTACACATTAAGAGGCAAAAAAACAAAATTGGTACATTTTTATTCGGCACACAAAGTTAATAGCTGCCCGAAAAAACCAAATTAAGACAAACGATGGTTAAAACTCGACACGATCGATATAAATTAGTTGCAAATCAATGAATGATAAGCCTAACTAGCCGTATATATATATGTAGGTGTACACGTCGCTCGCTCGTTCCTTCTACAAACAAGAGCGAGGGTACGTTTGTACGTGTAGTGAGAATAAGAGGAATGAACAAAAATCACAAGTGCAGTAACTTGATGGAGAAGTACGCTGGAGATGATGAGGCCTACGTGGCGTCGCCGGCCGGTGGCGGCGCGGAGGACGACAGACAGCTCGTAGTACGTACATAGTGGTAAGGCTTGGATCGTACGTCTACTGGGGTTGGTCGCCGCGGAGCTTGTGGTGCCTGCCGGTCACCTTCTTGCGGTGCGCGTCGACGGGCGCCTTGCTGGGCTCCGGCAGCACCGGCACGGGCTCCTTGGTGCCCTGCGAGACGATTCCGGCCACCTGCGTCCCTCCGGACGACAACCCCTCGAGGTCCTCGGCGTTGGCGGAGCTGATCCGTATGACGGAGCCGCCGGAGGCGGGCATGGGGTTGTTGAACTCGGAGCACGACTTCCTGATCTCGCCTTCCTTGCCGGTGATGACCTTGAGCACGCTGAGCTTTTCCATGGCCTTGGCGAAGAAGGGCATGAAATCTATGGGCCTGTTGAGCATGCTCTTGACGATGGGCGTGGTCTTGGAGTCGATGCCGAGAAGGCGGTCGATGGTGAGCGCCATCTTCTTGGCGATGACGTTGGCGAAGTAGCTGCCGTCGATGACGTTTGGGTTGTGCTCGTCCATGTTGACGAAGCCCGTGTCCCGGTTGTCCCCGTCGCAGAGCTTGCTGATGCTGGCCTGGTATCCCGGGTCCATGGGCGTGGCGTCGGGCTCGATGAAGATGCACCTGACCTTGCCGATGCTGTGGCCGCCCGCGAGGAGGGAGACCATCTCCTCGGGGGTGAAGCCCTTGGCGAGGAACTCGGAGGTGAGCTTGGGGACGGGGATGTCCGGGCCGGGCAGGTTGTTGTCAGCCTCCTCGCGGTTGGAGACGAGCGAGTCGCGCCTGCCCAGGGGCACCTCGTAGGCGGGGCCGCCGGAGATGCGCACGGCGTCGCGGGCGCCCAGCGCGACGATGTCGGCGCAGGAGACGGTGTTGGGGCACTTGGCCTCCAGCTCCTTCTTGATGTCGTCGATGACCTCGAAGCCGCGCACCGAGATGTTGGGCCCGGCCTCCTTCTCGGCGCTCTGGTTCGACAGAGGGTCGATCAGGATGGACGCGTCGCAGCCCTACGCCATGGACATGCATGCAAATGGATCACATTTCCATCTCCACTGGATCATTCTAATGAACACACCTTATGTACATACGTCAAAATGGTACGTACATTGGCGAAGCAGTCGTGGAAGAGGAGGCGGAGGAGGCCGGCGGCGGTGCCAGGGTCCTCCTTGAGCTTCCTCTCGATGACGGCGGTGACGATCTTCTCGGCGTCGGGGCAGGAGGCCTTGTAGAACTCCCGGGAGAGCTGGGCGGAGGCTAGCGGCGCGAGGAGGCCGAGGAGGCCAAGGAGGAGAAGGAGCAGGCGACAGGCGTCCATGGCGCGTTGGTGCGTGCAAGGGAAGAAGCCCTGCGATGCCGGGACACGTCCAGGGTCGCGCTTAATACCGAGGCGGTCAACAGTGGAGCCCCCGCGCGGCGCGGCCAGGGCGCGCATCTCTGGGTGGCTGTCTCTCCTCTGCCTTGTTCGAGGTGTGTGTAATAATAGCCAGGAGGCCTCCTTCCATTTCCGTTTCTTCTCCATCGACCATCACCATGCATGCCTGCACACCCTTTGTAGTACTGTATATAGTCTCGAGCAATCATCATTATGACAATCTTGCACTAATACGCATGCATTGTAATTTTTGTTATGCTAATAATCTTCCTGAAAAACTAAATGTGTTCCTGTATGAGATGTAGAACTGATATAGTTACTTTGTAAGTTACTTCAACTTAAAAATTGGAATTCCTCATACCACAGGATAAGTAGCAAAAGCTTGCTACTGAAGGAGGTGTGATTTCTGTGTAATCAATGGAGGACAGCTAAGTCTTGAAGGGATTGATGAATCTCCGGTATGAGCTAATCAGAGTTGTGCAAGAGGATTAAATTTCAAACAGATGTCTCAATTCAAACTGAAACCGAAAGTCTCTACCACAAAATAGAACTTTTGTCAAGATCATGACTGAACTATTCATCACCATTTACACATTGCTGATTTAATTAGCATTTATAAGACGTGACTGAAACACTGCAAAGTAAAAGGATAAAATGCTGAAATCCAACAGATGACTTGGAGTCATGGATATGCGAGATGCAAAAGTAACTTTGCAATAAAAAACAGAGTAAGAGAATAAACTTTTCTGGGGATGTTTGAAAATGCAAAAAACAGAGTACTTGCAGTAGCACACGCAATTTTCAGGAAAGATCATGTGAAATTTAAGTATGCAGAAATCAATGCAAAAACAGAGTACTTGCAGTAGCGCCGCTATTCTTTTATTGGTTTCCTACTGATTTCATTGCGCACGTTTTCTGTTTGTCAACCGATCGATCAGATAGCTTCCTCAAACAAAGACACATTAAGCAGTAATCATTCTTTCCTCACGCACATATGCATAAATCTTTACTATTAAATGGGAGTTGGACGTAGGTTGGTGAAGCCTCCCGTTTTCCACCAAAATTTTCCACCGGCTGCTCCATCGCTACGTTGTACAATATTCATTTTACCCCCTCAAATAGTTGGATATCAACCCGCAGACCAATCATTTTCTGCCTGGAGACAGAACACATCGTTCTCCTTTGTTCTAGGGTATTCACGCACGGGAACCCAGCCGCCGCCGTCGCCTTGCCCTCCCCGGCGTCATCCAGACCACACCAGCCTTGTCATGCTGCCGGCGCGCCCTCACCGGCCACTCCGGCATCACCAAACACCGCCTCAATCCCCACGCACCTATCCCTTTCTCCTTCGACTGCCTTTCTTCCCGATTTCCCAATCCAGATGCGTCGCCGCCAACTCCCCGTCGATCGGACCACTCACCGTCGTCCTGGTCGTCCCAGTGACTATCCCCTTGTCGACCGGAAGGACCTCGCCAGCGACCGGCGCAGCCCTCGACGGCCAGCGCGAGTACGATCAAGACGGTACGACGGTGGCCCTCGGGGCCGCCCGCGGCCGCCGGGAGGACCTCACCGCGCGGGGAGGGACGAGTGAAGAGCTTCTGGTCGCGCGCCCGGAGCTGCAGTTTCCGGCGTCCACCCGGAGCTGCAGTTTCCGGCGTCCACCCGGAGCTGATACTGCCTTCTTCGACCGGCTGCTTGTACCACAGAAGGTTTATAAAGCTCTCATCCAGCCTGCCGTACTGCTCTCTGTTCACATGATATTGAGGTTCATGGTCCTGTATAAATCATTTGTTCAGACAGATGATGTTCTCTTTTACAGTATCTATTGACATTTGTTTCGGCCAGAAGAGACAACTGCTACAAAGACATTGGCACGCAACAGAGATCAGCAGAGATCCACCATCATGGTAAGTACATAATTTACATCCGCTTTGATGCCCATCCCACCAAGTCTAATAGATGTTTGATCAAACGCTTCAACAGTGGGTTACCAGCTCCTCGGGCAGGGAGCAACGATGTTGGTTGGTTTAGTGTGGAATGGTAAAACGGACTATGTTCTACTGAATGATTGTGATATTTTCTCCTTTGCACTGTTTTTCTCTCACTTTTACCTCAATCTGCATGTTGGTGCTATTTTGGGGGTAGGATTACTCACTTTTTACCTTTTCTCTGTGTTGTCCTTTCACAGATATACCAAATACATGATCACTTCATTGGAGAATGCTATATGTAGAAAAGGATAGTCGCCGTGGATCTCATGATACCTCCTGACCAACTTGATATGACTGTGTACATGTCAGAATTAAATCGGGAATATGTTTCCACTAGAACCACCTCTCCGATGAAGATGAAGAGCTATGTGATGTTATAAAGGGTCAATCAAGATGTTTCACCATTAATTAATTTAGAAACAAGCAATTATATGTAAGCTCGAAGAGTTATCATTTTTATAACAGGTGTTTGTTCATGTGGTTAATTTATGCTCTTGATGCCTCTTCTGATTTAGCTAAGCAGGATAAAGCCTACTGTATTGTCATCCGTTAACCCATAGCCATCATTTTGATTCAGGTAGAAGTACTGGAGTGCTGAACAATATCAACTATAACTGTTCTTCGAATGTCATGATTTCAGGGTTTACTCACACATGATTGTTTTGAAGGGCCGTGGAGGTTTTCAGATGATCGTGCTGCAGTTTCACAGCCTTGTACTCTGGGACCATGGCAAGCATCCTGCCTACCATTGTTGATGCTAAGGCAGAGGCCACCACATTCGTGAGGCAAGTGTTCAACGAGACTAATGTGTTGTCTGTGATCGCAGGTGATGGTTATTGGTACGATTTCTTGCAAACAAGTTACACCAACCGGTTCAATTTTCCTTCCAAATGAACTAATTCAGCTCATCAGTTTCCTGATATTGTTCCGCGTTGTGCTTCAATACTTCCATATGTATGTGTGTTACATAATAGGATGCAAATCAGTACGGTTTTCTTAAAAATTCAGAAAATATAGTCTAAAACCCGGTGTACCACGATTCAGTCTTCTATCTTTATTATCTACTCAATCAATTTGCAAATAGTCTTTTCTCCCTGAAACCTGCATTTATTTGTTATAAAAATGTTGTGGAGAAGAACAGAGAAATACTTTGTACGCATGGTGCTTTATTGATGAAACAAGTACATAACTGAAGGTCTGAAGCATTCAAAGAAGTACAAGGAAGTAGGCCTCGGTACCCTTTCTCACTAAGTCGAGCCTGTAGAAAACAAATCATGACATGAATGGTGTCTTCATATTTACTTACTCTTGAACGATTATACTATAGTTTGCAAAATGCAAGTGATATCAGTCCATGATATATGATAAGAAAATTGCAGAAGAAGGAAGGTAAATTTCAGCATTCTAGCTTTCTTGCTTGGGGAGCAACTTCTGCTGCTGGGCGATTGTTTGTTGAAAATGGAACTCTGAAGGTATGTACTGCTTATGCTGGAAACAACTTTTACATCCAGTACTATGTATCCTCCAATATTCTAAAACCATCTGAACTGGGTTGTTGGCATGCTATGTGGCCTCACAGTGGTCACTACCGCGCGCCCGACAGAGAAGAATTTTCAGGAGTTCGAAAGCATCCTGAAGGAATTTGACTGCCTTCTTCTGCCGTGCTATAAGTGATGGTATGAATCCAATAGCAAAAGTATTTCTGGAACCAGCAGCACTTCTATCTTTGTCCAAGCCTCAGCAGACTTTTAACACCATCGTCACTTCACGCTGAAGCTCTCGCCCTTGTGTTGGCGGCAAACGTTGCAATTCTCCTTCAGCTTCATCAGGTCACATTCCTCACAGATAATCTCACTCTTTCTCAGTGGCAGCAACAACTACAACAGCAAATATTTAGGTCCAAAGGAATATCAGAAGCTTCATCCCCCACTCAGGAAGCTCACTCAAGAATCTGCCCCTGCTGTCTATCATATTCGAAGGAACCTCAATGGAGTGGCTCATGATTGCGCTCAACAGGCCATAAACATTTCCAGTCTGGGCCAATCCGCACTTGCACAAATTCATCTTATGTTCATGGCTCTTAACCTACTGCTTTAGCTCTAGAAAATTTGAATCTTCAGGGCATTGTATTGCATATTGTCGCTCTTCCCGTTCAAATAAAAATAGTTTGAAGAGGCCAACAAACAATAAATAGATGATGTGAAAATTAGCCTTGTCTATAATATTAATATGGGTACCCATTATGTTTTTTTCATTTTTAACGGCACTATTATTGAACTATATTGTGTATCCTTTTACTCTCAAAGGACTGTTTGACAAGGAGTATGTTTTCACTGTTGCTGAAAAGGGAAATTGTTTCTATTGAGCTGGGTTTGGTCTTTGAGATGCGTGAGGGGCACTCCTGTTTTTTTTCTATTTGTGAGGAAGATGTTTATTGATGAGACAATGAGTCTTTCTAATATAAATCAAACTAACCAAGAATTTTGTAGCCGCAGAGTTCTTATCGTTGAATCTTTTAACTTTTATCTTCAAGATTTGGTAATTGGCTCATGTCAAATTATAAAAAATGTTCATCTTGGGTAATGAAAAAACAATATCAAGTTATGTAATTCAGTGGCGTTATTTCTCCAATAAGAATGTGAAGTCAAAAAGATCAAAACCAAGTAGTAAATAAATTCAACCTGTATAGATATTTCCTATTATATATGTAAACTTAACCTGCAAAAGCGGTCGAGCGTGACGGATGGTTATGCGCGGACTTAGGAGGCAGTTCCCGTAGCAACCCACGGGCATTTAGCTAGTACACAATACACATCAAAATCAGCTAGTTGCTTTATCACAGAAGAAGCATCCAGAAAGCCATTTGGCCTAACCAACATCCAGAAGTGTGCAAAATGAAAATTCATTACTTCCCAGAACACATCCAGCAACTCTTGGTCTGGTGTCCAACGGTCTTGGATAGATAGATAAAAGATACCAAAATGAGTCATGGAGGATTGATTTGTCCGATGTTAGGATGACTCTGAATGATGCTCTGCTATTCTGATGTGTACTTGGTTACCTCCGTGCCAGATGCCTCCACCTACCAGCGGGGTCCACCTGCAAATTTACCGAAAACAACTCTCGAGTTAAAATTCAACCACATGGACTGTGCTTTGACGCTTTGACAACAAGATAAGCACAAAACTCAATAGCAATGTTCTTCAGAGATGCATGTTGGCTCTCACTGCTCGCTCTTTATCTACAGCTCTCAATCAGACATGCTGAGAGATGAACTGGTGCCCTACTCAGCTCTGAATTATTACTACATCACACCCAAAACACTTGGATCGACCAAAAGGACTAACATTCAACATTGACTCGTGATAATGCAACAACATCTGCAGTTCTAGGAAAATTACAGATTTTGGACTAACATTTCAACAGATCAGCTCTACCTAGGTGAGTGACATCTCTCATACCGACTCGGCAGGGTGTCCAGATGATAAAAGGTCAACACAAGATTTTTTGCCGTTTCAAACTTACTATCCTAGAGTGCAAGAAAATAAGCTACAATGTCTATACCGAGTACTGATGATAGTATAATCCCTAGCAAATGCTACAACTTAGGAAATGTACTTAAAGTCAAGTGCCTCAAGTGATCAACTGATCGTTTCAACACCGGTCCTTGGGTTGTGAAAGAAATACTAACAAGGCCCCGATACAACTATCCAAGGAAGCAATTGTGTCCTGGAGAAACACTCGTACCTGTGAATCATCATGATAACCACAATCATAACTGTTGTATGTTTTCATATAGGTTACTCGTGTGGAAGATCATCTTACAGCAGAGAGAAAGACATAAAGGGGTGTATCAGTTTATTTCTACAAGCAATACAAAAAAGGAAGGCGGGTGTTTTTCTGGAAGATCAAGGGGACAGTTAGTCGAGGACACTGCTTAGTGGCCTGGATGTCATGCAACCAAAGGAGCAGGGCAGCATGGGAATCAGAAACATGAGAGACCAAATTTCAGGAGATGCGGCCTATTAGTAACTCCCTGTATGAGAAAGCAAATTTCAAACTGAGCAGGGATCTCTTCAGTGTAGATAGAGGTGAGTAATACGGTGTCAGAACCTCAAATGAGGTTAGGTTGTTTTTCGCAGTCAGTACAAAACTACTATCTCAGAAGTAAGAAAATATATTGACGGTCTTCCTGATAAAGAACCGAAGTGTTCCTTCTTTTGTCAAGAAGAAAAACATAGGATTCGTTCATGTTTAGTTTTCCAAGCTGGTTGAAATCTACCAAAAACACTAACTTTCTGAGAAGCCATGAAGATCACTAATAGTTGTAAAGCAGAAAAAAAAACATATAACATGCTCATTTCTACTGCATTGCTAGCAAGACAAATTAACAAATTTCCGTGTGAATGAAAACTTGGTACATGTTCCCACCAGAAGGAATGAATCAGAAGTGCCGCGAGTATCAAAAAGCATAAACATGACATGCCAGTAAGAGAATGCAGAATGCGACTAATTTCAGCTTTCACCGAACAAATAATTTAAGCACAGCGTTTGGATAATTACCTCGGCGGTCTTGGCGAGGCGGATGCTCTGCTGCTCCCGCCGGTCTCCGCCTATCTGAGCTCGTCTGGCCTTGCGATGAGGTAGAGAAGGAGCGACTTGGCAGGGGTGAGCGCCACGGGAACGGTGGAGGCTGGGGATGGCTGGGCCGCGGATGTGCACCACCAACACTTGGACCAGCAGGGCGTGGTGGAGGCAACAGCTGTGCAGCATCCTCCGATAGTAGCATGTTAGGGTGATTTTCAGCAATACCAAGAGGAGAAATTCTCGAGTCCAGTCTTTCTCTTGGCAGCAATAGTGGTCGAGGCAAATCTGAAGGCGGTGGATGTAGGATTTCTCTCGGGTGTTTTGTGATGTCCAGCACGCAGAACTGGAATAAGTCACCATGGAAAACAAACCCATACCCATAATACCCAAATTCTGTCGAGTGGGAGTTGAGAAATGGGTAAAATGTTTTCTTTTTGTCCTTATCCTCTTCAGCTTGAACCTCACCTTCTTCATCCTCATTCTCTTCATCCGGTTCGAACAGACCATGTCCCATCAAAACCACCATGTGTGGCACCCCCAAGATTAGCAACCCATTCTCATCGAGTTTCATCTCCCAGCTGTAAATATCATCTTTTCCAAGGTTACCAAAGGTTTCATCCGCCATAAGGGTGGCAAGAACTGGCTTTCCCTCGTCAATGAAGTACTTCACTTGATCTTCAGTTAGCCTTTTGAAGAACGTGTACCCATCAATAGCAAGTCTGCGGTATATATCCCGTCCATCTTCATTTTTCCCCCTCTCCCCCAATCTCTGCAGGAGGCATAGACACCACAGTTCTTAAAGATCCATCCTGCAGCGTCACTGTTCTGATACACCCAGTTTTTTCCTTCAACAAGCAACTCATGCTCCTTCCGAAGCCTATCTTCATCGGAGAAGTTGCTGCCATGCAAATCGACAAAATCGTCAAGCATAGAGTTCAAAGAGATCAAGTCAAACTTGATATTGCATCTTTCCTCATCCAGCGCCCACATGCGATTCAGTTCCATTTGCCCCCCAGAGAGGAAGGCACAGAAAGCACATATCGCTTTATTTCTCTGTGACAGCACATCTGGGTTGATGGACTGGCCATGGAAATCGTCAAGCTCCCAAGATTTGTACTCGGACTTCCCAATTTTCCGAGTGCGGTCCTTGTTCTTTCTTTTGACCCTATTGGAACAAACTGACATGTTAAGAAACTGTACTTTGCTACTAAACAACAGGAGATCTGTCTTTTTCATTATAGTAGGGAAAAAATGGAAATACAGCCAGTCCTTCCCCGGTTCAATTAAAATGAAACCCACAGCAAGTTCACCTAGTCTTTATACAACAGTTTATAAAAGGAACAATAGCACTAGGTTTTAGTACGAACAATAAGCATTACAAGCCAGCATAATAAGAACATAAAAGCCAGCATAAGCGCAAGGTATGCAGTGGTTTTTGAAACTGAAATCCAGCGAGCCTAGTTGCAAAGTATTTATGCTTGCCACGCTATGCATAAAGCTGACCAGTCTATAAATAGGCTAAAAAATCTGTTTGACCATCACTATGCGTGAGAAGGTTGACCAGCCTCTGCTCGTGCTCGCTAAGTAACGGCAGTGCTGCTAAGAGGGGCTTGAGAATTGACAAAACAGACACCTTCTCAGTGAAAACATGTATAGACTCATGCGCCTACTTGCCAAAATCTCGCAAAGTATCTATTTTTGCCCCACAATATGCATAAGGCTGATCAGTCTACAAATAAATTGGCTAACAAATACAGTATCTTTTTTTTACCATCACTAAATAAGGAAAGAAGAAACAATCATACTACTCCACGGACAGGAATATCAGGGGGAGGGGCAGGGCAGGGGGAGAGCTCACATTTTGGGGGTTGAATGCTGTTGGAGGCGACGAGACGGCAGCGCCAGGAGGGAGGAGGTCACGGCGGCGTCGAGGAGGGCGGAGAGCACAGGGGAACAACCCACATCGTGGAGGGTTGAGGAGCGTTCTAGGCGACCATACGGAAGATAGATGGCGGCGTCGGCGGTGGTTGGCAGGAGGATGCAGCGGCCGGGCGGGCGGATGAGGTTACGTCGGCGAGGAGGGGGAACAAACGACATTGTGTAGGGTTGAGAGGGGAGGACGGCGGCGGGAAGGAGTAGGATACGTCGGCTAGTATGCGGAGGCGGCGGGGACAAGGACGGCGAAAGCGATGGTTTTTCGGGGGGATCACCACAACACTCTTTTTTTTTTGATAATACACATACTTGTATTAGACAGATGAAACCAGAGTACAGAACCAAATACAAGCAAAGGAAAAAACAGAGAAGAAACAAGAACAACAAAGCTGGCTCATCCCAACTTCATCCTCGAGGTCACCAGGCGCTCGATCTCTCCACCGTCGAAGACGCCGAAGAACCCAGACGCCAGGAGCACCCACCATGGGAGCAGAGGAGCTCCTAGCCCAAAGGCGTTGAAGGACCGCAGTATCCACCAGCTCCGTGGAGCTGGATCTGAAGACGAAGCAGCAGTATCGGCCGGGGGGTCTCCCCAAGCTCGATCTGCTCCAGATCTGGGGTCTGCACCGCCCTACCTCACCGGAGATGGCCAGATCTTCCACCTGCACTCCACGAGCCCGCACAGCCGCCATCTTGAAACCTCCCCGCCGGGGATCACCACAACACTCGCTGCTCCACAATTTCTCTATCTTGTTTTTGGCAAGCACAAAATCCCCAGGCCGAGCCCTCAAGAAACTTAGAAATTACAACCAGGCCCTTGGCCAGCATGTCAGCCAGCCAGGTGAGTACGAGTCTTGCTCGCCATTGCTCTGCTTTGCTACCGTATCTCTCTCTCCTCTGCGATTCCAGATTCTTTTTCTGTTGAGCGATTTGGTTGAAATCGATTTGATCAAGAGGGATTCCAAAACAAGCGACCCGTCGGCCGTTTCCTTGTGGTTTTGGATGAATCCTCCTGCTTCCGTTAATTGAGTAGTATTTCCTATCCGTTTAGAATACATACATTCTGTACATACTGCGTTGATGATGGTTTCCTACTAAAACGCACTAACTAGGATACATATAGGTACTCTTTACTTAGAAGCTAGCTCGGGCCATACCAAAATGTCAAGTTTTGTTTTGTTTTCTTTCCCCCGGAAGAAACGTCAAGTTAACAAGATAGAGTCATGGGGTGTTTCCACACACACCCAATAAGGAAAGAATTTGTTAAATGCATTTAAAATTTTCAAAAATTGCAGAAGAAAAATTGGGTGTACATAGGAACACTTTATGTACGCACACAAAATTTTATGAAAAATGATATTCTTTTGTGGCCAGTGTAAAAAAGACAAAAACAAATATCATATGAAAAGTCATTTTGTAGTACTAAAATTTGTCTTTCTACACAAGCCACAAAAAAGAATTTTTTATTCATGAAACTTTTTGTGCCAAAATAGAATGTTCAGATTTACATCCAAAATTTTTGTTTGAATTTTTTTGACATTTTAAAATACATTATTTGAACAGTGGGTGTATCTACGCCTATGACCCGAAATGGATTTCCCGAGTCATGGTCTCTTCTTTTCTGCACGTTATAAACGGAGAAAGGAAGTTTAAATAAGATTTCAGGGAATATCGTGAAGAGGTGCTCCCCAATTTTCAGGGGAATATCGTCATGAGGTCATGAATGGCGTCGATGAGGTATGGGAGGTTTGGGTGGTTGCAATGATCTCCAGCGAGGTTCGGGCAAATTCCGGCGATGGTCCGGTGAGGACCAAAGTGGCTGGTGGTGATCCGGCGTGGCTCCGGCAAGGTAGGGCCACGCGACAGAACTCCGGCGAGGCACAATGGAGCTCTGACGCGGTGGTCTGGCGAGGCAAGATGTCCGGCGAGTTATAACGAGACCCCGACCAACTCTGACGATACTCTAGCCTTGGTGGTGCAAAGTTGAATTCTTGCAAGAAAATCCGGTCGACGACTGTTTGAGGGTGTCAGGGGTATTACACAAGGATTCACAGAAAGTTCACAGTTACGCTATTGTATCAGCCAAACAGCTTTTAGCTTTGCCACAATTGTTAGCTCACAGAGGGGTTTTCACAGCTCACAGTTCAAATCAGCTTTTTTTAAATCCACAGCTGAACCAAATACACCCTTAATTACGGAGGAAGGTGTAAGCTTTATTGGACTCAGTGAGACCATAAAAAATAATTATACCCCTCCGTGGTTTCAAAAAATTGCTGGTAACAGGATCTTTACCTGGCCATGGGTGCTGCCTGAATGAGGTGGCATTTTGTTAGGTGCTGACATGGATGTCTATGAAGTGGCCGGCTAAGTTATTCCCCCGTGGAGTGATATCGAACGTTTTCCTCCCGAGCCGCTCCTCTCCCGGGCGGCTCGCGAGGACCCCAATCCACCAAACCCTAGTCCCCCGATCTCCGGCTCCCGGCCGCCGCTGCTGCCGTCGACGGCGGTGGTGGCGGCGCCCATCCCGTCCATGACGGTGGGCAGGAGAGGTGTCCGCGGTGGTGCGTCATGGGAGGCGGTGGTGCGCCGACTGAGGACATAGGGCGGCGCGGCGTTTGGCCGGCGCCTGAGGCACTCCGGCAGGTGGCGACGAGGAGGTGGCGGTGTGCCGCCGGCGCGGCCGTCTTGGCTTGCTGCAGGGCGTCGCCGGGGTCTTTGGATCGAATCTGGGCTGCGCCCCGATCTGGGCATGAGGGCCGGCCAGGGTGTCTGCTGCGGGGGATCCGGGTTTCCACGCCATGGATACGGCAGCTGTGCGCTGGGCTGCCCCTCTTCGTCCGTTCCTGCATGGAGTCGACTGGCGGCGTGGGGGCCTGCGAGTCTTGCGAATAACGGCGGCGGTCCTAGGGTTCTTCTCGCTTCAAGGATTCAATCGGCCGGATGACTATCCCCATCGATCTGGCTGGACGGTCGTGTTTCGGAAGGCTCCGCCGGCGAACTCCACTGGGCGACTCATGCCTGGAGATTGCTGGATCGGATGGTATTCGATCGTGCGCACCCGTGTTTTTTCTCTGACCGTTTGGTTTCAGAGGGAGCGCTTCGAAGCTCTGCCGGTTGTTAATATCATGGAGCACGCTTTCTCGCTCCATGGTGCTGGCGGAGAATGACATGGAAGGCGAGATCTGAGGACTGGCAATGGTGGTTCGAATCTTTCTGGCGATGAGGAATTGGCTTGGTGTTTCATGACTTGGAGCAGCGGCATGTAAGTGGGGGCGACAACATTCGTGAAGTCCAAAGTCCTACCTTTCAGGGTGAAAATCCAAGGTCTGGCCTTAATTGGTTGTGCCTGACAGTGGTCTTGTTGGAGACATTGTTTTGAGAGCGAGGATTATCTTCAGGGTGAAAACCCAAGGTCTGGCCTTAATTGGTTGTGCTTGGCATGGTTCTTCTTGAAGACGTTGCTAAGAATTGGACATCAGGTGTTGTTTTGGTGGTGGTTGTGCGGCTGCTGCAAGGACTGTAACTCTGTAGCGGGACTTTTCTTTTTATTTCTTCTTCTTATTGTCTTTTGGCTGTGTGCATCCGTAATAGCTTTGGTTATTGCGTTGTTGCAGAGGCTGGGTGCATGTTGTATCTTCTCGATATTAATAAACACTCTTTATCTAAAAAAAAAAAAGGATGTCTATGAAGTTCTAGAAAATATGTGTGGAAATCATTCGATAAGAATGCTGCTAGTGGATAGAATTTCCAAATTACAGTGGCATCTTGTAACAGTCTACGGACCAGCTCAACAAGAAGGGAAAGAAGCTTTTCTGGTAGAATTTGCTAACTTATGCAACAAACTAAGAGGGGGAATATGATTGGAGCAATTTAATACCATTTGTAAGATTTGTGAAAAGAATAAACCATGTATTCTTCCTAAATGGAGTCATTTTTTCAATGCCATCATTGATATGAATGGATTAAAAGAATTGAAACTCATAGGAAGATTATATACATGGGCTGGTAACCTGTTGGATCCCACTTATCAGAAACTTGATAGAATTCTTGTTTCATCTGAGTAGGATTTAGCTTTCCCCTTGGAAACAGTAGAAGGTATGTACAGAGACATTTCTGATCATGTACCTCTACTGTTGTCATGTGGGTTTCCTCCAACTCAAATCTCTTTAGATATGAGAATTGTTGGAAAGAGAAGGAGAGTTTTGATGAGCTTGTCATACACAGTTGGGGTGCGACAACATATCACAGACATGACTTGGACAAGTGGCACTGTGACAGGAGAAGGCTCATAGTGCAAGAAGGCATATGAAAGGATGGTATATTAATGTAGAAGGAGCTTACATGAATGAGAAAAGGAAGATGTTAGCTGATTTTGACTTCATAGACAAGAAGCCGAAATTTCACCCTTGTCAGTTTTGGAAAGAGAGGCACAGATAGATAAGAAAAATCATCTGAAGAAGCTAATGAGGGAAGAAGAATTAAAATGGAGACAAAGAGCGAAAGAAAACGATTTAAAGGAAGGAGATGGAAACAAGTGGAAGAAAAAAAAACAAAATAACATTGCTTAAATACAACATTCAAGATGTGTTTGGTGATGACAACCTAATGAGACATGCTACCAGTTATTACAAGTCATTGTTTGGGCCCTCAAACTTTACTAATATAATATTACAAACATGGAGGGGCCCATGCTAAATGATGAAGATCGGGAGTTACTCACAAAACAATTTGAGATGGAAGAGATTAATGTGTAGGAATAGATGAATTTATGTTCTTAACCGCAAACATCATTCATTTCTGATTTTGTTTTGATAACTCAACTCACAATTCTTTCAATCACACATTCACATAAAAACTGATGTTCTTCTGTAATAATTCAGTCCACATAACAGTTCATGAATTTGATGCATTACTCGTCTTGGTAGTTTCATGCTATCTAAGATTAAAGTTCATATATCAGTTTTCAAGTTCTGTAAGAAACCAAGATACTTTTTACGTGTTCAATTCAATGGACAATTTTGCTATTCTTTTCCGGAAAACCGTCTCTCTGACTTCAGGTGTTTCATTTGTTGATATTTAGTTACTTGTTTTGAGACGTTTAGTGAGCTAATATTCCACAACTTTTGACCACTAATGATCTGGTTTAACTGTTTGTGTAAGTAGCAGCAAAACTTGGCGCAAATTCCATACTTTTTATAACGAGGTGAATGTCGTACATCATTCACTAATGGTATTTGAAACAGTCAATCTTAGTAACTTCAGTGTACCCCTCAGTATAAAACTTCCAAGTAGCTTTAATCAGCTGCTCAACACACACACACACACACAAAATCCTACTCTAGTAGATACAAAATATTCAAGAGTATATGTTTTTGTTTCTTTTATCATATCAAGCTTCCAGTAGTAGCTTGTGTCTAATGCTTGTTTATGCTCGCCTGAGTGAGAAGGAAGGGCAGCAAAGGGTGATGTCGATGAGCAGGAAAAGGGGTGGAGCTGGCGAGCAGGGATGGAAGTGGAGCTGTGCGCTGGTGGAAGGTGGAGGCTAGGGAAGAAAGGGTGGTGCGGTGTAGAAGTTCTCTCGGGGGTTGGTGTGCGGGAATGGTCGATTTAGGTGCCAGACTTGCTGGTTTGACCGGAAGGTTTTCAAATAGCTATATTCACTTAAACAATCCGTAAAAAAGCACAGACATGTTTCCTAGTATAATATAATACTCAATATATGCGGAGTAAAAAGGTATCCAGAGCGAAATTCATATGGGTCATGGGTGCAGGTTAAAAAATAATTTTCAAAATGACAAAAAAATCAAAATAAATTTTTTGGATATACTTTAAGACATTTTATGTTAACATAAAATTTTAGTGAAGAAAATACTTTTTTGTGACCTGTGCAAAAATGACAAATCCGTGTGCTCTAAAATAACTGTGTACGAGGACTTTTTTTTTTTGTCTTTTTTGCATTGGTTACAAAAAATATATTTTCTCCATGAAACTTTTTATCCTAACACAAAATATTCTGATGTATGTCGAACTTACCTTTAGAATTTTTACCTAGGATAGGAGGCACATCCACCGATAGCTCGACGCGTACCTTGAGGGTGCTGTCTCGTGTCGACCGACGCGTACCCGCACGTGCACGGTGCACCTGATCGTTTCACGGCTCAGCTTGGCTCCGTCCGTCCTTTGCACGTTTCCGAGCCCGTCCGAGTTTGCTTTTCCTTAGGTATCCTAAACGAGTACGAGTAAGGGCCCTTTTGTTTGGGCTGGCTGTGGCTGGCTGTGGGTGCTGTGCAGAAAAGCTGCTGTGTAGGGAAAGCTACTTTTCTGAGTGGAGCTCTTTGGCAACCCAGCTGGCTGTCTGACTGTGAACTACGAAATTGTCTGAAACACCCCTACATTTATAAAAAGATGTATTGTTGCTGATTCGCGTGTAATAACATATGCATCATCATAATTCGAGTTAAACTTCATATCCATACAATTTTCATTACATAACCATCATGAATATATATTTGTCTAAAATATATTAACAAGAATAAAACAAATATATTCGAGAATGTATGATAGTATTAACAAGAATATAACAAATATATCCACTAAATTATTTCAATTTGGCTAGAAGTGACTATAATTTAAATAAAATTGTATCAGCTCAAAATTCCACACACACATCATGAACTGAGAAAAAGTCAAGAACTGAGAAAATTGTATCAGCAGACGAGCTCGCCCGGAGCTCCGGCGACGGGGAGCTGGGGGCGGTAGGAATACAGCTCCGGCGGCGCGGATCTGGCGTGGATCGAGGCAAACGAGCTCGAATCCGGCGGCCTGGTCGATCTGAACGGTCCTCACCTTGCTGGACGGAGGCGGGGCGGTGGGGTAGTGTGGCGGCGCGGGGGTGGCTTGGTCGGCGGGGTCGGAGCGTGGAGCGTGGAGGACGGCGGGGAACGTGGAGGACGGCGGTGTCCAGGACGGAGGGGAACGAGGGGCGTCGGAGCTGCGGCGGCTGAGGCGGGTGGGAGCGGGTGTGGCGGCTGGGGTGGCGGTCGCCGGCGGGGGCGGCGGGGCGGCAGGGTGGTGTGGCGGCGCGGCGGCCGGCTGCTGTGGCGGCTGTGCGGGATGGGAGCTCTCGCTCGGGCTGGGTCGGCAGGAAAAAGAAAAGAAGGTGGGGGTTACGCGGTTCGCTCGCTTCGACTCGTCGGTGGCAGTATCCTTGTAATTTTCTGGAACGATATGTGCAAACATAAAAACGCTTCACTCGCCTTTGCGGGAAGCCGCGCGAAGCACCTCCTCTGGTGCTTTTTCTCGTATGAAGGAAACGGACCTGCGTTGGGAAAAGCCCACCGCGCAGCCGAGCCCTTTGTTTCGTTTCCTCTGCTTTTTTTCGTGGAAAGCCCAGAAAAGCTGAAACAAAAGGGCCCTAAGGACGGTTGCCTAGCTTGTATAGTAAGATTTCATTGTTATCTGCTGGCTTGCGGCAAGTCGATCTATATTTATCGATTTATCGTTTCGATCGATCGTTGCAGGCAGCCTAAACTCGATCCATCTGTTGTTGTTGGTCTCGATCGTCTTGGTCGGCGGGAAGAAGAAATATCATCATGTAAGTCTATTTCTCGACCGACTTTGCTTTGGTTTCTTCTCTCTTCTTTGGACGTATGATTTTTCTTTTGCCAAATATATGGATCTAGACGAAATTCATAAAATTATTTTCGAATCGGATGTGACGTCAACAAGGATAATGTGCAGTTCGGCTCAGATAAGAACAGTACCGGAAGGTTTCTAGGTGACGTGGCCGCATCTGAGCCGTCCGTCGCGCGTATCAAACGGCTTCAGTCTGCCCGCGACATGGATGGTCTAAAACGTTGTGAATCTTTTCAGCTTTTATCTCTACTATATAATATCGTTAAAGGTGGTGATGATGGTACGTCAAAACGTGTTGTACTTTTGCAAAACGTGTTGTGCAGCCAGCTAGCATAGGTATCCGACTCCATATACAAGTCCGGATCAGCCATCGTCGATTTGGCAAAGATCGATTTGGCAAAGATCAACTTCGGCCCATCCATGATCAGACCGGCCCACCTACAAAAATAACGGAACTTAAATGTACACGACTCGATTTCTAAGTCAGCAAACGCTATTTGCTATCCGACTCGGTTTAGAACTTCTGACCAGCCAACAATGTTTCTTTTTAAAAAGGAACACGACCGCAACACGATCGCCTATAACAGAACACAACAATTAATCCACGGAAGACACTCATCAAATAGCCCACAGTTTTCACAAAGGAAAACACATATCCACTACCGCACTGTTCTGTCGACTTGGACGCCGTCTCGACGTTCTGCGCCTGTGTTTCTGCCACCAAGCTCACAGTTCCGCCGACTTCGCCGCCGTCTTGCTGTTCTTACAAAATTCACCGCAACTACATCCGCCCGTGTTTCTCCCCGTCCTCCTCATTTTGCTCTGGTCTGCAGGTAAGGCATAGTTATTTCAGTATATGAAACTTAATTTCGTATATGCTTGCTAGATTGATAACAGTGTTGGCAGAAAGAGTCCACCAAGTCCATCATCGATGCCTTGAAAATGCTGGTCCATTTCTTTAGATTTCTTAAGATAATCCACCAGATCTGTTTCAGACTAATCCAGGTTATGCCATTGAAAACAAGATCATTTCTAAAAGTCCAAATGGACCAAAGTACAGCAGCACAAATAGAATTTAGAGCAGCATGCTTGTCATTAGCAATCCAGTAGTGTGAGAGAGAAGCTAGATCACTACCCAGGTTTTTCCTAAAGAAAGAGCTGACGCTGCCCCAAATCTGTTTAGCCATTATGCAGTCAAAAAAGAGGTGATATAGGCAAAATTCTAGCAAGCCATCCATCAACACCCTATGCCTGAACTACTTTCTGAACTATACAAAAAATAATGTACGTCTATAGAAACACCGGTCCTCTGAAATGTCCTTGTTGACAAATTTTTTTTACTAACAATACATAACAGACATTTGTTTCACTATAATCAGTTAACTAACGATGTCAATACAAGTTTAGAACAGTCAAGAGTTTTGGCTTTGTATTTCTCGGTTACAATATCTCTCTGTCTGCATTCTTTTTTCAGTTACGGTTTGAACAATCTGAGTATTTGATGTATAACAATTATGTATTGTTGTGGTTGCAGAAAATGGATAACAACGTAGAATCAACAAATAATAAAAAACAAGAAAGACGTGAACGCGATAGAGCTCGACGAAATAGTTTGACGGTTGAGCAGAAGGAGGAGATTAATGCACGTAGAAGAGCAGCACGGCAAAACAAAGGGCTCGATGAAAGGAATGCACGACAAAGGGATAGCAGAAAAAATATATCCCTAGACGAGAGGCAGGAAAGGAATGCACGACAAAGGGATAGGAGGAAAAATATATCCCTAGAAGAGAGGCAGAAGAACAACGCGGGACGACGCACATCCAGGCAAAGCATAACCGGAGAGGAGAGGGCAGCACTGCTAGCTAAGCGCAAGGCAAACGCTGCAGCTAAGAGGAACACACCGTGCGCTGAATCTATCGCGATGCCGTGCCCAAATGCAACAAATTTGCAAAAGATACCTTCAACGAGCACGCCGGAGTATATAATCAGGACCGAAGGTAACACACCAATCTTTACTCCCTTTATTTATGCAATATTTAATAAATTATATTTATGTCATGGCACATCAATGCATCATACTTAACAGATCAAAAATGTTGTAGGCGACATGGAGGTCTTCCTCAGCGGTATCATGGACGAGAATACCATAACCAACGACCTCATGGACGAGGATTGCTACACGTATGGACGTGAAGGTACTTTAGTCCTGACTTTCCATCGACCCTATCTCTTACGATTCAGTGTTGTGACATCTTATTCATTTAGGTATCGACGATGATGGCATGGACACAGATACAACAATGGACTCATCAGATAAGGGTGCTATTGATATAGATCCTTTTGACTTTGTGTACTCAAACCTCCCAGATAGCACACACATACTGAATCAAGTCCCGGACTGCGAACACTGCCATGCCAAGAGGTTTGAGTATGAGACACCCGGTTTTTGCTGCCGAAACGGACAGATCGAACTGGCTGAACAAGTTCCTATACCGGAGCTGATGAGGTTATGGTCTAGCGCGGATGCAGACAGCCGACATTTTCGAGAAAGCATACGATTCTTTAACGGCCACTTCTCCTTCACAACCCTTGGCGTCAGTCTTGACAACGACTGCACGAACATGAGGTCCGGGGTCTACACGTTCCGAGCACAAGGAAAAATGTACCACAACGTGCACTCATTCGGGCCAGGCTCTCGCTCGGAACATCTACAACTCTACTTCTACGACGATGATCCCAGCCTGGTCCATCGCAAGGAAGCAACCAAGGAACTAGATCAGGAGGTCGTCCAGAAAATTGTGGAAATACTGAGAGGAAACCCCTACTCCGAGCAGTTTAGGAGATTGGGCGAGCATAAGGATAACCTTGAGGACTACCGTATAGAACTGAACACGGACAAAAAGCTAGACCAACGAAGATACAACACACCACTGTCGTCCGAGGTGGCTGCGATATGGGTCGAGGGCAGCGATCCGACAAATAGGTTCAATCGCAGCATTACCCTCTACGGTAACAACAATGAGAGGCACAGTATACATGCCACACAAGGATGCTATGACCCGCTCTCGTACCCCCTCTTCTTCCCAAAGGGAGAGCTTGGTTGGCATCCAAATATACCTAAACATAATAAGTCATGGGACCTTGCGCAGCTACCAAGAGCAGATCGTGAAGATGATCCAGGTATCTCGGATACTTCTGAATATTTTAGTCTATCCTTCGCATATGTTGAATAACCTTATTTTTCTTCCGCAAATGTCGAATAACCTTATTTTTCTGTCACAGAGGGGGGTGGCCGTCTATGCGTCTCCGTCAGGGACTACTACTGTTACCGACTACAGACGCGTCCTGCTATATTCAACCCCATACTGCATGGAGGGCGTCTTTTCCAGCAATGGGCGGTGGACATGTACATAAAGATCGAGGGTTGTAGGTTGAATTGGATCAGGGAGCACCAGCCACAGATACGTGCTGATCTATATAAAGGCATTGTCGATAGCATCACGGCCGGAGAGACTCGAGCGAGTGCTGTTGGCACAAGGATTGTGCTACCTTGGAAATTCCAGGGGTGTTTCCGAGACATGAAGCGGAGGCATATGGATGCCATGGCATTGGTACAGACGTATGGCAAGCCTGACATCTTCCTGACAATGACATGCAATCCCAACTGGCAGGAGATACAGGATGCCCTTCTTCCAGGCCAAACCCCGCAGGACCGGCCAGATATTGTGGCGCGAGTATTTAGGGCCAAGCTAGAGATGATGAAATATATGCTGACCAAGAAACACATCCTAGGCGTTGTGAAGGCGTGGGTCTATGTGACCGAGTTTCAGAAGAGGGGCCTCCCGCATGCCCATTTCCTATTGATCATGGATGCCAATTATAAGCTACTTGTGCCGGAGCAGTATGACCACCTCATATCAGCGGAGCTCCCAGACAAGGATAAGTACCCGGAGCTATACGCCATGGTTGTTAAACATATGATGCACGGCCCATGCGGTGCCCTAAAGCCAAACAACGTCTGTATGCAAGATGGGTCGTGCAAGTGTAGGTACCCACGGGCGTTCAACGAGACAACCATACAAGGGAAGGACTCATACCCCATTTATCGGAGACGGAAGGACGGACGTTCAGCGAAGGTCCGCGGTGCAACGCTCGACAATAGATGGGTTGTGCCGTACAACCCTCACCTCTTGCAGCTGTTCAACTGCCACATCAACGTGGAGGTGTGCTCCAGCATAAAGGCAGTGAAGTACCTATATAAGTACATATACAAGGGCCACGATCAAACTTCATTCAACATCGACAAGCCCGACGCTGATGGTAACATAGACGAGATAAAGAGATACGTTGACGCAAGGTGGATTACACCACCTGAATCCATGTGGAGGATATTTGGCTTCGTACTCTCAGAGATCCATCCGTCTGTACTACAGTTGCCGCTTCATCTACCAGATATGCAAAGAGTCACATTCAAAGAGGGAGACAACCTAAACGACGTCGCAGCCCAGGAGAACGCATCCATGCTAACAGAGTATTTTGTGGCTAACCAGAACAACGAGTGGGCTAGAGGTATTCTCTATAGGGATTTTCCACAATGGTTCACATGGCAACCAGAGAAGTATTGGAGGAAAAGGAAAAGGGATCTTCACCAAGTAGGCAGAATCGTGACAGCCAATCCCGCCGAGGGGGAGCGGTACTTTCTTAGGGTGCTTCTTAACCATGTACCAGGCTCGACGTCCTTCGAAGACCTGAAAACCGTTGATGGTGTGCTATGTGATACCTTTCGTGAGGCCGCGGAGAGGAAAGGTCTAATTGAGGCCGACAACACGCTTGATGAGTGTCTTACTGAGTCGGAGCAGTTCGCCATGCCAAGCTCACTCAGGAGGCTCTTCGCAACGATCTTGGTATTCTGTGAGCCTGGCGATGTGCGCGGTCTTTGGGATCGACACCTTGAGGCGATGTCAGACGACTACCGGCGACAACACACGTGTCCAAAAGCGGTGGAGCAAATGGTGTTGCTTGATATAAGGGGCATGCTAGAATCCATGGGTAAAGACATAAAGTCGTTCCCTCTTCCAGACATAGACGAGACATATGACAACACTGGAGGCGAGGCTAGGGAGGTAATCGAGGAAACCAACATCAAGGTTGACGAGGAAGACGCTGCACTAGCAGCCTTACTAAACACCGAGCAGAGGCTTGCCTACGACGACATACTAAAGGCAGTTGATGACGACGATGGGGGAGTATTCTTCGTCGATGGTCCGGGAGGCACTGGGAAGACATACCTTTACAGGGCACTGCTCGCTACGGTACGTGGACAAGGAAATATAGCGGTGGCCACAGCGACGTCCGGTGTCGCCGCTTCAATCATGCCGGGAGGCAGGACAGCCCACTCGAGGTTCAAGATCCCACTAAACCTTGAAGAAGGGGCATCATGCAACTTCACTAAGCAGAGTGGGACTGCCAAGCTCCTGAGGATGGCTAAACTCATACTATGGGACGAGGCAACCATGACGAAACGACAGGCAGTTGAAGCATTGGACAGAAGCATGCGCGACATCATGGGCCGCCAAGACCGACCTTTTGGGGGCAAGACTGTCGTGTTCGGTGGGGACTTCAGGCAGGTGCTTCCGGTAGTAAGGAAAGGGTCACGAGGTCAGATAATCGACGCGAGCCTGCGGAGTTCCAACCTATGGAAGGGTATGCGCCAACTAAGGCTCGTAAGGAACATGAGGGCGCAAAACGACCAGTGGTTCGCGGATTACTTGCTGAGGATAGGCAACGGCACCGAGGAAACCGACGAGGAAGGAAACATCCAGCTTCCGGAAGATATATGTGTGTCGTCTAAGGGCGACGCGGCTGACATAGAGAATTTGATCGACCATGTGTTTCCTGCCCTAGACCAAAACATGGACAATACAAATTACATGACTTCTCGAGCGATCCTCTCCACAAAGAACGACAACGTCGATGGAATAAACATGCGCATGATTGAGCGTTTTCAGGGAGAGGAGATGATCTACCATAGCTTCGATAGTGCAGAGGATGATCCGCATGGCTACTATGCTCAAGAGTTTCTTAACTCGCTGGCTCCTAATGGGATGCCCCCGCACGCGCTTAAACTGAAGATCAACTGCCCCATTATACTGCTGAGGAACATTGACCCGGCTAATGGGTTGTGCAACGGCACGAGGCTGGTCGTCCGTGGGTTCCAGAGAAACGCAATTGACGCCGAGATTGTGGTGGGACAGCACGCTGGGGAGAGGGTGTTTCTCCCTCGGATACCTCTTTGTCCGTCCGACAGTGACATGTTTCCCTTCAGATTCAAGAGGAAGCAGTTCCCTATCAGGCTTAGCTTTGCCATGACGATCAACAAGGCGCAAGGGCAGACCATCCCGATTGTAGGCGTGTACCTACCGGAGCCGGTGTTCTCTCATGGTCAGCTATACGTCGCGTTATCCAGAGCGACCGCGAAAAGAAACATCAAGATCCTCGCCATGAAAGTCAAAGGAAAGGACGTGACCAAGAATTCAAAGAAGAGAAAACGAACTGAGTCCTTAGTAAAGACCACAAAGAACATAGTCTACAAGGAAGTCCTTACCATCTGAAATAGCTGAACCTGATTTGAGCAGATTACTTTATGATAATTATATCGTTCAAAATGTAATGGATACAAACATATTTAATTTTTTCTTATATGAATATCTATGTGCATTTTGACTTACACGTGAGAAATATGTGATGAAAGAGATATTTTTTGGCGGGGAAAAGAGATAAATATTAAGGATAGAGCATTCAATTAACATGTACTACCATTTTAGAGTCAAAGGATATACAGGCAACGACATAAAGCAAAACAATATTAATAAAAACTGCAGGCATCGCATGTAGTTCAAAAGAAACAATATTATATGAATATCTATGTGCATTTTGAGTTTACATGTGAGATATTTGTGATGACAATTTAGAATCATAATGGCAGGAAACACCAACAAGCATAAATATCAATATAAACTGCAAGCCTTGCATGTAGACATGTAGTTCAATAGAGACAAAGGGAAACAAACTGCTAACGCAAATTGAAATATTTATTATGTTACAGCTATGATGCATACCTGATTCATAATATTCTCACTTAGGAGCTTTGGGTTCAGTGTTATACTTCTTAACAGATGGTACCCATTTCCTAGCAAACTCTGAAGTCTCAGACATTGCGTCAAAACTGAGCAGTGCAGCTCCATCATCACATAAATAGCAAGAGACATTGTCCACGGAATAATCAACGCCAAGAATGGACATGACAGTGTTGGACAATAGGTGGCTCCTTCATGGGGCCGACTGTACTAAAAAAATGTCGCCATACCTGGTAGATTAAAAATAAATGAGATGGGATCTCCTAATATCTAAATTTAAAATAAATATGAAGCTTGGAGCAAATAATTAGACTATAACTCACGGAACTGAGATACAATCATAATATTTGGCAGAATCACACATCTATTCACTCAGACGAAAAACAAATTTCAACGGGGATCAGGTAATACAGAAGATGGTAGCCTTCTGACTACTACCATAGAAAGTATTTTTTTTCCTATTTCACATGTATCGACAGTGCTCACTCAGAACCTACAGGAGAACTTGAGCTCCCATCAGAGGACCAAAAGAAAACATATTGTACACCTAAATATACAGGGACATGGAGAGACGGAAGAATTAGAGTGAGAGAAAACAGTAAATCCATCGCTCACTGATCGATTCATAGTATTCTTACATACATGCAAGTCTTGCCTTATCTGATTAGTCTCCTGATTCCTTGTAGAAATACACAATCATTGCAAAGGACAAAGAGAAAGGCCATACCAGAGAGATTTAGAACATCAGGTGCCGCTTCGGTCATGATGCACCGTAGTCGGCCGCGGAGGCGCATCTCGCACAGCTCTCCTCACTCCACGGAGCTTCCCGCCATCGACGAGGGATTGCCGCGGAGGTGCTCCTCGCTGCGGGGTCGCGGAGGAGCCTGCGAGGAGGCTCTCCGGGGATCGACGAGGACCTGAGCAGCGGGAACGACCTGCCCCGTGTGGCCGTACACGCCGGCGCGGAGGAGCAAATCCATGGCGGCGCGAGAACGACTGAAATCGGCGACAAATCGCGGATAGGAATAACGACCGTGACGAATCGCCAATCGAACTCAGGGACAGCCGGACAGCCGCCGCGCTGCCGGCGGCAAGAAATGGCGCCAGCAGTGGGAAGGAAGGGGAGGGAGTGGTCAATGGTCACGGAGGTGGTCGGGTAGGGAGCTTCAGTGGGAGTCTGGGAGAGTGAGCGGATGGTGCGTGTCGGTTTTTTTCGTGTGGGCGAGACTTTTTCTTTTACATCCCAGCGTCACGCGTTGCATAGCTGAGCTGACCAGTGCCAAGCCAATTTCAGTAGCGACAGAATAATAACTCAGCTCGTTGCTACGGTGTCGGTGCCAACACGAGGCTGCAAGTTCCTTCACCATGCTTATTTCTTGGCGTTCTGGACCAAACGCAACGCTCACGCGATGTAGAATAAATTCACGAACTCCACCGTGACAAAAAATCAATACCGGCGTAAAAAATAAAAGCATAGCCAGATATAAACATTTGAGTGCCATTGTCTCAAGGAGTGTAATCACCTTATTGTTTATTTTCTTGCCTATTTGGGCTTAAAAACTTATGTTACTTAATTTCTTATTTAAGGATGTTAGCCTATATTTCATAACAATATGTGATTTTTTTTGTATTTATGTGTATTTTATATTTATATGTGCCACATAAGTGAAGATACAACGTAGCCCGTGGCAACGCACGGGCATTCAACTAGTATACAGTAGTATATGGTGCCTTGCACCTGATGGACTCGGACGGCTTCGCGGTTGGATCCGTTCGTCCTTGGTATTTCCAAGCCCGGGTGGGTTGGAGTATAAAGGCCGATGATGTCAAATTAGTTGTGTCCTATCCGTGTACGAGCTACGATTTCCTAACATTGTAATCTGCTGGCAAAATCTACGTAGTATATAAGAAGACACCTCACGACCGTCTCGATCGATTTGTTGGTCGGCGGAAGAAGGAAGCTCATCATCAATCAATCATGTAAGTCTCTTCCTCCGTGTTGTTCCGTCATTGTAGTAACTGTTAGCGGCGTTTCTGGTATTGAATGAATTGTTTGGAGTACTCAACATGGTATCGAAATCGAGGCTTGGAGTAAAGATAACGAATCGATTTCGACCAAGTATAGTTTTGTTTCGATAACTTTTTTTTTTACAACGAGAGGGCCCCATAAAATGATGGAGCGGCCCAGAGTCTTTCAAAGGAAACAGCACTCTTCCTTTCTTGTTTACTCCCTCCGTTCCAAATTAATTGACTTCCATATATCTACATTTGGATGTATCTAGACATGTTACATAGTTCACAAAATATGTTTTTTTTTTCACCAGAAATTATTGTCTTTTTACATAGTTCACAAAATATGTCTTTTTTTTCAAGAAACTTTATGTGCTATGTTCATATGCACAACTGAAATATTTGTTTGATCTTTTTGACATTTTGAATTGCGTTTGAATATATGTTGCACAATGGGTGCATGTACACCTACAAGTCAAAACACCATGTATGCATTTTTTTTATCTTACATTTGTTCCCATTTGCTTACATGTTAATTGAAACTGTATTTTCCTCTTTTTTACATGACAGTTTGTCTCTATTTTACTTCAGGTCCGAGGAGAGTGCACTAAATGCCCTGGAGGATTTGCTTGACACTACAACACTGGACGAGTCCTCCTCCTCTTCCTCTATGCCAAAACCTAAAGGGTATAAATCTCTCGCTCTGATTTTTTTTTTGAATGGTCTCGCTCTGAATTTTCTTTTCTTTACAGTGAGCAGCTGTGGTTTCATTTGGGTCTATCGAAGCTACATTATCTTTCTACATAGTCCACTTTTTTCGCAAATCATTATGTGCTATGTTCGGATGTACACCTGAAATGAAACCTTTTTATGTTCCACTTCAGGTTTAAGATGTTGGATCTCTTAGCATTGGAGCTCGACAAAACTCTATTAGGGTCTTCATGTGTTTCGTCATTGGTGCCCAGGGGTCTTCTGATAAAGTATTTTTTCAGAATGGACAAGAAAGGATTGTTCCATATATATCCTAATCGTGGTGGTCCTTTTCAAAGCTTACGGGAAGCTCAGAATGCTATTGATTCTCATCATCTTCTTCAGCGCAAAAACATGTAAATTCTCTTAACTTTATTAGATATATTTGTTTGTTCACACTTAACTCTCAGATTTCTGAAGTTAAGGAATATCGTATGAACTGTTAGAGAACATGTAAAATAGTAAGCAATGCTAGAAATTCAAAAGGTTTAGATGTTATGCTATAAGGTCTATTATTTTAATCCTAACTCCTAACATGTATAATTGGATAGCTTTTAGCCTTCCATACCCACATAGTAAGTTCCATTAAATCATTAGTAATCAGCCGACGGTGTTGTTTTGTTCTGGAATCAATAGTGTTTTTATCCACATACACTTATTTTGAGATCCAAAAAAAACAAATGATGTTAACTTTTATACTCTATTATACAGACTAAGGCATAGCCTAGTCGTGGGGAGGGGCTGATGTCTTCCTACCCACCAGAGTATCAGTGCTCTTACTCGCAATTCAGTGTTGTTTTACAATTTTTCTTAATTAAAATGACAAGGGAATCCTCCCCCTGCGGTCTGGTTTTTGTTACAACTAGTTTAGTTTGTTTGCCTTGTTTTTGTTTATTACAACCATGAGTTTTGTTAATCTGGTTCGTACTTTAGCAAAATCTTTTTTGTCATAGGTGATTTTATATAAAATATACTAATAATTTACAGTACTCTTCTATCTAAAATAGCTGCATGGATGGCCTTTCTGATGAGGAACAGACTGTGCGGTATGCTCTTTATTGGCACCATAATGGCACCCGAAAGCATTCTCAAGAAGCTTTTGATGCCTGTACGACCAATCTCCCTACAGAAGAATTGGTTAAGTGTTTACTTGACAAACACAACGAGGACAACGGTCTCTTGGAGGTATGCTCGCTCACATTTGGCTTTCTTGCTTGAATGATTACTGGGAATGCAATCAAGTTTATGACTTATGCAAGTTTGTATCTGTTCTAAAATTGGTATGTCTTGCCATGGTGTAGTTTTGGAGAATGGATATAACGCTCATTTTTGATAGAAATTAGTTGTGTGGTTTTGACCTGACAGTGTGGCTGTGATGTTGGTGACATAATATGTTTTTGATACGGTGTTATTAATTCATCCTTGCAGAATTACGAGGAATGATTTCTTAAGTTACTCTAAAACTTTCCCTATTGATTGTTGTGTGATTGAAATGCTGGATGTAAATCGGAACACAACTTTGCATGCTTGTGGTGTTACTTGGGTTTCGGGGTGCATCTAGTCCTTAACCCCCAAAAAAAAGCGTTGCTGATAGTTTTATAATTTATCCAAATGTACAATGAAAGTAATTAAAGCCACTTGCTGATGGATCATCTTATTCCTCTGGGATTTTTTGTTTGTTTGAGAAAAGCAGTCTTAAATTGCTGTGGGAGGTATCATGAAAGCTGTGAGAAAAATTTGTCCAACATATCCATATTAGTTTTATTTTTAAAAAAATCCACGCTTCACCCTCTGCACCTATTAATTTTTTGGTTCATACATTCTTTGATAAAAAGAATCTTCAAAGTTGACAGACCAAGTTTATTGTTAATGCATGATTCCAGTTTGCCCCTTTGCACCCATGCAGCTCACGTTATCTTAAGTACTTTTTTCTCTCATCTCAAAAGCCAATATCTTATCTGGTTAAACAGAATTACCTTTTTATCATCTCAAAGCCAAATTCTTATCTGGTTTAACAAACATAATCTTGCAATAACTGGTCATGATGTAATACATTAGCAAGTGGTAATGGCAGTACCTACTGGTAAAAGCATATGTTGGATGCCTTTCATCCGGTGTGTTTGACAGTAGAATTAAGAAAGATGCTGAAATGACCATACTAGTAGCGGTCATAATGTTTCATTTAGCTAGTTTATCACTTACCAGAGTAGTTCATATTCTTGGCACATCATCCATGGATGGACACATGCACATTAACCCAATTCATTTGCTTGGGACCCGGGAGTTACCAATTGTGTATAAATGAATTATCCTTATAGAATGAGTAAAGGCATCCACATGGGTTCTTTGGTGTATGGTAAGTTGGTAACACATTAAACTAGGTAGGCATATACTAGAAAATGACACTGACATTTTTTCTCATCTCAAAATTCTAGAACGTTATTCTCTTCTTGAACAAGACAAATGGCCTAGCACGTCATCTTTTTACAAATGGAGGGCATAAGCTAACCCTTGAGTTTGACACCTCTGGCCTACCCCGCCCGCTCTTGTGGGACCGTGACTTCTGTTGTTTGCATTTGTTGTTTGGAAATTGAATGTGTTACTCTAGTTTTAGTTTCCGAGTTGTAGATGTAGCTCTTAATTCTGGTAGAAATTAGTTTCATGGGTTTTGCCGTGCTGGTGTGGCTGTGACATGTGCAAGATTGTTTTTATTGTTGGGTAATTAGTATGTCTAGCCCTTGGGGTAGTTTTGGAGAAATTTATGTAGCACTTATTTTTGGTAGAAATTAGCTGCATGGATTTTGCCGCACTGGTGTGGCTGTGACTTGTGCAAGTTTATGTTTGTTGTTTGGACATTGGGATGTGTTGCTCTGATTGTTTTGGGAATTGTGGACGTAGTTCTTTAACTCTGTTAGAAATTGGTTGGATGGGTTTTGCCGTGCTAGTGTGGCCATGACTTCGCAATTTGTAATTGTTGTTCGGAAATTGGTATGCCTTGCCGTCTGTTCTTGGGCTTTAGTGCCTATAATAGTCAATTCGGGGGGCTTGTGCAACAGGCTGTCTGCACTATAGCAGGGTTTTCTGAAATTTGTTCTACGCCTTCTAGAAGCTTAGGAGTTTAGTATGTGAATGACACAACCTACTTATTGCTTGGGTGTCCTCATATCCATGTTCTATTAATTGGTTATCACAAAACGTCCTGTAGTTTTCCCCATTATAAGTCAGTTTTGGCTATCCTTGGAGCTCTGCAGTGTTGTCACAACTGCACTTATTGCTTGGGTTTGCAGTGTTGTCACAACTAAGTATGCCGTAAATATGGTGCAGAGTAGTCTGTGTGGGTGTGTTGTAGAGCTTATGTGTCTTGGTGGTGCTGTGACCCTGTGAGGCTGTGACCCTTTAGTCTCGAAAGAGTTACAAACTGTTACATTCTCATTCTGACAACAGTACACTTCTTGATATTTCAGGACCTTGCATATGAACTACAAGATGTTGTGAGCCACAAAGAATGTTTTGACGGGAAAGATCGCAGTTATAGATCGTATTGTCATTTCAATCTGACCTTGAACACTAAAGGAACTGATGCCAATGATTTATATTTTGCTGAAGTCACATGTATGCGTGGCAAATATGAAGCGCATGTTCTCACTTTTCTGTGCGTGGTTAAACCCGATGACAATGGTTAGTGCACTACTAATTTTGTATCATTTGCATGCACTATTGTATTCTTAAGTAAAATACACTAATTAATAATAATTCAGCAAGCAAATAATGAAATATATAAGTTTACAATGAATTTTTGAAGAGTAAACATTGTTGAAGATTGTAATGTTAGGAAGGTTTATTAGACTACTATTTAATAAACTATCAATTTCACACCTCAGTGAATCAACTATTAAGGTCAGCATGTCATTGTATAAGGCTGATTTCAGCAAATGTGAATGCTAGTTGACATGTGTTTACCTTTATTACTCACCTATTTTTACCTCTTTTGAAAGGTGCATGCCACGTGTGTGGAGTTGAAATCAAACATCCTACCCATGACGGGTACAACCATGGTCGTCCCCCAAGTTCCGTTGTCATTCTCATGTAGACGGAGTTGATTTGTTTGAGGAGGTGTGATACTTACCTTTTTCTTTTGTTTAATTGATTGTTTTGGGCAGCTTAAATTATTATCTGTTTATCTTGTTAGTTAGCTACAAATTAGGATAGATGACTGTACATGAGAAAGTACCGTGCTGTGAGTCCAAAATTTCCTAGGTGCGACCCTGCTGTAGGATCAGAAAAAATACTAGCCAGGAGTTGAATATCGTAAGTACTAAAATAATGAGGTACTCCCTCCGTTCCAAATTAGATGACTTCCATTTGTCCAAATATAGATGTATCTATACTTGTAACATGTCTAGATACATCCACATGTGGGCAAATGGAAGTCATCTAATTTGGAACGGAGGGAGTATCATTTATATGAAGTCACTAATCTGTAGAGAATAACAGCAAACATCTTGACAAAAGTGTCCCTACTAGTGAACGTGCATTATTTTCCTATGTAGAAGCATTTTCCTATGTAGAAGCGTACTACGTTTCTAACACAGATTTAAGCAAAGTTAGCAAGGAGTATATATCTAGTGCTATGGGTCGTTACGTGCTACAAGATTCCAATAATCTGGGTATTCCAATCTGAGTCGATGGACATATCAAAACATAACTCCAGCTGGGCCACCCACCATGGCACATATGGAATTTAGAAACTATCTTCTCGAATTGTAGCATAGAGTCTATCCTTCCAATCTTTCTCTAGATCCTATCTTTGCTATCCGGTGGCCGTGCTCTTGATTTGTGTTGATTTAAGCTTGTGTGTGACTCAATGCCCACGGGAGATTGCATCTATTACATATCGGCATGTGGCAACAATGGAGGACTAATTTACATATATTCCATGGTGGGTGGCAGATCTGCACTTATAATGATCCTGTTCGTTGATATAAATTGAATGTTCGAGATTGTTGTGGTAACTGGTAGCACACAAACAGCTTGTAGCACTAGATATGTTCTCAGCTAGCAAGATACCTAGTATGAAAAAACTTTGCCATCTTGTTATTATAGTATATAAAACATACCTTTTCCATTTGATTGCAGCAAACACTCAAGTTTTCGTTGTCTCTCTTGTTTTGCAGTTGTTTGCGGTGCATGACGAGGCTTGGCTTAAAGCAGAGGAGGCTAGGTTGAGATCCACAATCAAGGAAGGGATGGAGGCGAGACGCAAGTTGAAGGTGGAGAACAAAAGAGATGACCATGGAAAGAGTGGGAAGTATGTTGTACCGGCTATGCGTACGGCGACGAATTGAAAATGTTTAGAACGTAGAGATGAGCGGGAATCTTCACTGGATAGGAAACATCTTTAGAACGCCACTTGGTGATGTGTTATTGTTCAGTTATCTGTAAGGATTGTTTACCATTCGTAAAAATAAAATACATCCATGTTTTCTAGGCTTTTATTGATAGGTTGGTTGCTTCTTGCTTGGCACTCTCATGTCCTGCCAAGATTAGCAAAATGATACTGATGTTTGTGCAATGCGAATTGACCTGCCAAAATGGGGACACGAGATTTAACGTGGAAAACCTCTCCAAACAAAGGAGAGGAAAAAACCACGGGCGCCAGCCAGCAATACTTCACTATATCGGGTGAGGTTACAAACGCCGTGGGTTTACAATGTGTGGCTTACCCCAAAACGGCGGCTTACAAGAGGAATAAATAGAAGCATCAAACCCTAGATCGGCTGCAGTCCAACCCGGAATCAATCCCACCTCGGCGGTAGTACCGCTTAACCCAGCGGTACTACCGCTGGGGTGGGCTGGTTCGTCTCTTCCCACCGCCAGCGGTACCAGTTGGTACCGGACAAGCGCGTCAGACGGCCATTTCAGCGGTAGCGGAGGCGGTAGCGGTGGCGGTAGCTCTCAGCGGTAGTACCGCTTAACCCAGCGGTACTACCGCTGGAATTTGGAACACCAGAAAATAACACTCCACCTTGAGACAAATTCCATCTTGTAGCATGAAAGAGAACTTCATCCTGAAAACAACAAAGAAACACCTTCGGCGCCAAATAGCCTCTTGGGCTAGACAGTGATACCAACTAAGCCCGAGCAAAGTTCGAACTTAGTAACAGGAACTGGCTTTGTCATCATATCAGCAGGATTATCATGAGTACTTATCTTGCATACCTTCAGTTTACCTTTTGCAACAACATCACGCACATAATGGTATTTGACGTCAATGTGCTTTGTTCTCTCATGGAACATCTGATCCTTGGTAAGGTAAATAGCACTCTGACTATCACAAAACAGGTTAATGCAAGTATCATCTCCACAAAGCTCAGCAAACAAACCTTCCAGCCAAACCGATTCTTTACATGCTTCAGCAATAGCCATGTACTCTGCTTCAGTGGTAGACTGGGCAACAACAGATTGTAACGTTGCCCTCCAACTCACGGCACAACCACCAAGCGTGAACACATAACCTGTGAGGGATCTCCTCTTATCCAAATCGGCAGCAAAATCTGAATCCACATAGCTTACGAGTCCCTCATCAGTCTTGCCAAACTTGAGACAAGCATTGGATGTGCCATGAAGGTACCTGAAAATCCACAGAACAGCCTTCCAATGTTCTTTACCAGGATTAGCCATATATCTACTAACCAAACTCATAGCATATGATAAATCTGGACGTGAGCAAACCATTGCATACATTAAAGAACCAACAGCACTAGAATATGGAACTCTAGACATGTACTCAAAATCCTCATCCGTACTAGGACATTGTTCAGCTGACAATTTAAAGTGAGTAGCAATAGGAGTACTAACAGACTTTGCATCATGCATGTTAAAACGATGAAGAACTTTCTTAATGCAATTTTGCTGACTAAGAAACAACAAACCAGAATTTCTGTCACGGGTAATCTCCATACCTAGAATTTTCTTAGCAGCACCAAGATCCTTCATCTCAAACTCGCTACTCAACTGTGACTTGAGAGCAGCGATATCTTTCTTGCTATTGGCAGCAATCAACATATCATCAACATATAATAACAGGTATAAAGGTGATCCATTAACAAACTTAATGTACACACAGCTGTCAAATTCAGACCTCTTAAAGCCATGTGACAACATAAAAGAATCAAACCTTTTATCCACTGACGAGGAGATTGTTTCAAACCGTATAAGGAGCTTTTCAACTTACACACAAGATCCTCCTTACCCGGCACTATGAACCCTTCTGGCTGGTCCATGTATATCTCCTCCTCCAACTCTCCATGCAGAAACGCAGTCTTTACATCTAACTGCTCAAGATCACGCATAGCAACAATACCAAAGAATGTACGAATTGAACTATGCTTAACAACTGGAGAGAAAACATCATTATAATCAACACCTGAAATTTGACTGAAGCCTTTTGCAACTAACCTTGCCTTAAACCTCGGAGGCTCGCTAGGAGATAAACCCTCCTTTCTCTTGAAGATCCACTTACAGCGGACTGCCTTCTTTTTCTTAGGCAAGCGCACAACTTCCCATGTGCCATTCTTATCGAGTGACTGCATTTCTTCTTGCATAGCAGCAAGCCACTTCTCGCGGTCACCGGAACCAATAGCTTCAGTATAGGTGGACGGCTCATGTCCGTGCTCCACCTGTTCTGCACAACTCAGAGCATAATCAACAATGTTACACTCTTCAATTAAACGTGGTCGAGGACCACAATTCCTCCTGTTCCTACGAGCAGCAATAGACTGTTGTGACTGCAAAACAGGGGGTGAGTTCTGAACATTATCATTATCAGAATCAGAAGAAACAGAATCATCAGAACCAGCAGAATCAGGATCAGAATCATCTGAAGTAGCAGCACCATCATTGTCAACAGTGACATTTTCATTTTCAACAGAGTGCTCCACCTCGACACGAACCTGCTCCTCAGAAAAATCTGGCAAAACATCTGAGGACAACTTATCAAAGTACATAACAGATTCATTGAAAACAACACTCCTGCTCATAAATGCCTTGCTAGTTTCGGGATTCCACAACTTGTATCCTTTTACACCGAACCATAACCAATGAACACACACTTAATAGCTCTCGGCTCTAACTTTCCATTATCAACATGAGCATAAGCAGTGCAACCGAAAACTTTAAGCTGTGAATAATCAGCAGGAGAATCTGACCATACCTCGATGGGAGTTTTCTTGTCGAGGGGAATAGATGGTGACTGGTGGCTCTAGGTTAATAGTGCCAGAAACAATTGCTTGTACGTCACACGTCAGTTGGGAACCCAAGAGGAAGGTATGATGAGTGCAGCAGTAAGTTTTCCCTCAGTATGAAACCAAGGTTTAATCGGACCAGTAGGAAAACGAGGTTTGCTTCGAAGGTGTTGGTGGAGGAGTGTAGTGCGGCGCAACACCAGGGATTCCGGTGCCAACGTGGAACCTGCACAGCACAATCAAACTACTTTGCCCCAACTTAACAGTGAGGTTGTCAATCTCACCGGCTTGCTGAAAACAAAGGGTTAAACGTATCGAATGGAAGATGGGTTTGTTTGCATAAAACAGTAGAGAACAATGATTGCAGTAGATTGTATTTCAGATGTAAAAGAATGGACGGGGTCACAGTTCACTAGTGGTGTCTCTCCAACAAGATAACTAACATGCTGGATAAACAAATTACAGCTGGGCAATTGACAATTGATAAGTGCATATACATGCATGTGTGAGCTGTGGTGTCTACTATGAGATTCATTTGGGCAGTACGACAAAGTACATAGACCGCTATCCAGCATGCATCTATGCCTAAATAGTCCACTTTCCGGTTAACATCCGTACCCCTTCCAGTATTAAGTTGCAAGCAACAGACAATTGCATTAAGTAATGTGCGTAATGTAAACAATACATTCATCCTTGAATAAAGCATTGCTGTTTTACCCCTAGTGGCAACAACACATCTACAATCTTAGAACTTGCTGTCACTATCCCAGGTTAAATAGAGGTTGAACCCAACTATCATGCATAAATACCCCCTCTTGGAGTTACAAGTATTCACGTGGCCAAAGATTCAACAAGTAACGGAGAGCATGCAAGATCACAAATGACATAGACATGATAATATAATATTCAGCTCCACATAGGTATCAATATAAGTCAGATCCCAGCAAACACAACATGTAGCATTACAATAAGATGATCTTGATCATGATAGGCAGCTCACAATATCTAAACATGATGGCACAAGTGGAGAAGACAACCATCTGGCTACTGCTATGGACCCATAGTCCAAGGATGAACTACTCACGCATCACTCCGGAGGCGGGCATGGCGATGTAGAGCCCTCCGGTGATGATTCCCCTCTCCGGCAGGGTGCCGGGAAGAGCTTCAGGAACCCCCGAGTTAGGGTTGACGACGGCGGCGGCGAATATGTTCTGGATGAAAGGCTCGGTGTTTTAGGGTTTTCTCGTCTCGGGGAATAAATAGGCGAAGGGGCGATGTCGGCGGACCCCCGAGGGGCCCAAACCACCTGGTGGCGCGGCTGGGCCCACTGCCGCGCCTGGGGGTGGTTTGGCCACCTCCTGGCTCCTCTTCGTCTCTCCTTCGGACTCCGTGTACGTGCTGGAAAAATAGGGACCTAGCCTTTTGTTTCGTGCAATTCCGAGAATATTTCCAGAAGTAACTTTCTGAAACCAAAAACAGCAGAAAACAGGGAACTGGCACTGTGGCATCTTGTTAATAGGTTAGTCCCAGAAAATGCATAAAAGTGATACGAAGTGTATATAAAACATGTAGCAAATGGTATAAAATAAGCATGGAACAGCAGAAATTATGGATACGTTGGAGACGTATCAAGCATCCCCAAGCTTAGTTCTACTCGTCCTCGAGTAGGTAAAACGATAACAACAAATAATTTCTGAGGAGACATGCTTTCACACAATCTTGATCAATATATTACAAGGCTCATGTCATGAATGAAGTGACTCAAAGCAATGATCTATAGTTTGCTAACAAATAGATAAAGAGTAAACAATGAATCAATAAGCAAAAACTTTTCATGAATAGTACTTTCAAGACAAGTATCAAAGAGTTTTGCATAAGAGGTAACTCATAAAGCAATAGATTCAAAGTAAAAGGCATTGA